>WNWK01000617.1:67500-292500 GCA_009830355.1 Cherax destructor | reverse complement strand
TAATCCCATTTATTTCTTCCCACTGAAACTCTCCTACCCCCTTCAGCTTTGTCTCACTTATAGCCAGGACAACCAGCTTCTTTTCATTCATAACATCTACAATCATCTCTTTCTTATCATTTGCACAACATCCACGCACATTTGACGGTTTTCTTCATTTTCTTTTTAGTAAGCTATACAGGAAAAGGGGTTACTAGCCCATTGTTCCCGGCATTTTAGTTGACTTTTACAACACGCATGGCTTACGGAGGAAAGATTCTTATTCCACTTCCCCATGGATATGAAAGGAAAAGCAATAAGAACAAGAACTATTAAGATAAAATCAAAGAAAACTCAGATGAGTGTGTATACATAAACGTGTACATGTTTGTGTAGCGTGATCTAAGTGTAAGTAGAAGTAGCAAGACGTACCTGAAATCTTGCATGTTTATGAGACAGAAAAAAAAGACACCAGCAATCCTACCATCATGTTAAACAAATACAGGCTTTCGTTTTACACTCACTTGGCAGGACGGTAGTACCTCCCTGGGTGGTTGCTGACTACCAACCTACTACCTATATATATATATATATATATATATATATATATATATATATATATATATATATATATATATATATATATATAATACTACATAGAACTGAATTTATCTTTTGAATTTCATGCCATAATTTTTACTTTTGTGGGGAGGGGGAAATAATTAGCGCAGTGATCCCGGTTTTGAAGCAATATTTTGTAGGGCTGCGAGTGAACGTAACTGTTCATTAAGGAGCAGTGAGCCGTGAGAGCTGAACACACAACCAATCAAGCTAATCACAAATGTAATGTTTTCTCGTTCCGTGCCGTGTTTGGACGTCCACAACGAAACAAAGAAATAACAGTGGCAGAGGGTGTAGGGCAGCAGCGGCGGTAGTGTGTGTACTCACCTAGTTGTGGTTGCAGGGGTCGATTCACAGCTCCTGGCCCCGCCTCTTCACTGGTCGCTACTAGGTCACTCTCCCTGCGTCATGGGCTTTATCATACCTCTTCTTAAAGCTATGTATGGATCCTGCCTCCACTACATCACTTCCCAAACTATTCCACTTCCTGACAACTGTGACTGAAGAAATACTTCCTAACATCCCTGTGATTCATCTGAGTCTTCAACTTACAACTGTGACCCCTTGTTGCTGTGTCCCATCTCTGGAACATTCTGTTCTCTGTCCACCTTGTCGATTCCTCTCAGTATTTTATATGTCGTTATCATATCCCCCCTATCTCTCCTGTCCTCCAGTGTCGTCAGGTCGATTTCCCTTAACCTCTCCTCGTTGGACATCTCCCTTAGCTCCGGGACTAGTCTTGTTGCAAACCTTTACACTTTCTCTAGTTTTCCTACGTACTTGGCTAGGTGTGGGTTCCAAACTGGTGCTGCATACTCCAATATGGGCCTAACGTACACAGTATACAGGGTCCTGAACGATTCCTTATTAAGATGTCGGAATGCTGTTCTTAAGTTTGCTAGGCGCCCGAATGCTGCAGCAGTTATTTGGTTGATGTGCGCCTCAGGTGATGTGCCTGGTGTTATGCTCACCCCAAGATCCTTTTCCTTGATTGAGGTTTGTAGTCTCTGGCCCCCTATACTGTACTCCGTCTGCGGTCTTCTTTGCCCTTCCCAAATCTTCATGACTTTGCACTTGGTGGGGTTGAACTCCAGGAGCCAGTTGCTGGACCAGGCTTGCAGCCTGTCCAGATCCCTTTGTAGTTCTGCCTGGTCCTCTTCCGATTGAATTATTCTCATCAACTTCACATCATCTGCAAAGAGGGACACTTCTGTATGTGTGTGTGTGTGTGTATTTGCTTAATTGTATTTATCTAATTGTAGTTGTAGTGGTCGCGTCTCAGCTCATGGCCCCGCCTCACTGCTTGTCACTACTCGAGTCACTTCTGGCTTCTGCGAGAGCTCTGTCATACTTATTCTCAGCCTAAATAAGTATTTCCTAACATCCCTGTGACTCATCTGTCTTTTTAACTTCCAATTGTACCTTAACAGTCTCTTCCTGTCCACCCTGTCAATTGCTCTCAGCATTTTGTACTTTGTAATCATGTCATCTCTGGTTCTTCTGTCCTCTAATGTCTTAAGGAATCTGGGCGTCTTTGACGTCCGATTTTCATAACTTTGTGCTTGTTCGGGTTAAATTCTTATAGCCATTTGTCTGAGCAGCTGTGCTGTTGTCCAGGTCCGTCTGTAGTATTTCCTAGTCTTCCATTGTTTGTTTTCCCCACATCTTCGATCATCCAGCTTCGGCTAGATTTCCTCTCTCATGTCGTTTACATAGACAAGAAACAATAGACAAGAAACAGTACAGGTCCAAGTACTGATCCTTGTGGAGTCCCACTCGTCATACTCGCCCATTCCCACATGGATAACATGCTGCAGCATCTCCAAGGATTGTGACTGATGGGTAGCTGGGGTTGGTGGCAGGGCCAGGAATGGCAGCAGGTGGATGGATGGCGGATGGCAGCAGTAGCTTCTGGTGGCTGGCCTGGCGGTTGTGTAGGTCAGCAGAAATGTATCTGAAGGCAGCAATCACAAGGTCACACAATTAACTCGCTACTTCCTTCCTGTTAAGTATTCCTTGATCCACTGTAGTGCTTTCCTTGTATTCCTGCCTCCTCCTGTAGCTTTTGTCGCAGTCTCTTGTGGAGGTACTGTATCAAACGTCGTCTTGCTGTCCAGAAATGTCCATCATCCATCTTGTCATAGACCTCAATCAGATTTGTGGAAAAAATTACCATCTAGGTTGTGAAGCCACTCCATTCCAGATGCTCCAGTACTGTGTGTGTGTGTGTGTGTGTGTGTGTGCGTGTGTCTGTCTGTTTGTCTGTCTGTCTGTGTCTGTCTGTGTTTATATACTCTCCTACTTGTATTTCCAGGGGTCGAATAATTGCTCCGGGACCTACTCTTAACTCTTTCAACCAATTTCACTTTTTTATAGGGGAGGGAGCGAGACAGGGAGAGAGAGAGAGAGAGAAAGGGAGAGAGAGAGAAAGGGAGAGAGAGAGAAAGGGAGAGAGAGAGAGAGAGAGAGAAAGGGAGAGAGAGAGAGAGAGAGAGGGAGAGAGAGAAGAGAGAGAGAGAGAGAGAGAGAGAGAGAGAGAGAGAGAGAGAGGGAGGGAGGAGAGAAAAAGGGGAGGCTCTCAGGCAGGCTCATGTCATCATACTGTGGCACGCGTGATCTAAGACTGTTTGTTAGCCTCATGTGAACACCAACCTCCCAATAGATGTCTTAACTTCAGAATAATACTACAAAGAAGAATATATTACAGGTACAGATAAAGGTACATGAGCCAGGTTGTGATGGCTGCGTTGGCCTGCCTCCCGCCGTCACCATCAGCCTGGTTGATCAGTCAATAACAAAGTTTGATGTGAGGCTGGCTGGTGAGAGAAGGACTCTTGAAACCGGTTACAGGCACAACATACCAACACACTGTTGAGGATCATAGTATTTACCAAGAAGTTGATGGACTTATCACCTCAGAATTACTACTTATATTGTCTCCAGTGTTATACTCGCCTGTATTCGACTGAAGAAGAAGTCCGCTGCGTAGACGAAACGTTTCAGCAATAAAGATCCTCAAGTGTTACACGTGAGTCTTATTCATTAAATTGTAGAACAGTCGCAAAAATCTAGTATCACACAATAAAATTAACGCTAGGAGTCCGCACTATGTTATTTAGAACCGTCTTTGATAAATAGATTCTGGGAGCTAACTGGCTGTTGTGGGAATAAGTCACACTGCTTAATTTTCTTGGATTATCCTTGGCTTTTAACCCTCCGAGGGTCAATAATCCACATAGTCTTGCAATATCTTAAGTGAAAACCCTAGAACAGTCAACCGTTCATTCGAGATGCCAGGCGCCAACACTCCTAAAGTTGAAGCAAATATTGGACGCCAAGAGCTGACTCGTGGAACTCCATATTCACCACTGTTTTAGGCCTCGATTATTTTGTGAAGGAGGAGTCTACACTGAAATTATTCCAGTCCTTATAAGCCATTCATATAACCCCACTCCACAAAGGTGCCATAAGACTTGAGACGGATAGCTCTGACATCCCACATTATCAAAATCTTTGAGAATCTTAAGCAAGATTGCTAATCACATGGAATCTCAGCATTTGCACAACCCAGGGCAGCATGGGTTTAGAGCAGGTCGCTCCTGCCTCTCGCAACTGCTTGATCGCTACGACAAGATCTTGGAAGCAACGTAAATACAGACGTAGAGTACAGAGACTGTGCGAAAGCCATGAACATGGTGTAATGGCTCACAAAATCCGTGCGAAAGAATTAACTGAAATGGCGGATAGATGGATACTTAAAATTTTGTCGAATAGAACCCAAAGTGTAAATAGTGAGCAGAGTGAAATCAGAGGCTACAATTGTGTAAAGCTCTTGTTTCACAAGGCACAGTACTGCCCCCCTGGTCTCTCTCATTTTTATATCCTACATAGTGTGAAAGTGATATAAATAAAGTCATCCAGTGGACCACTGACAACAATATGATGTTCATTGAGGACAAGTTTCATTTACTTCGTTATGGTAAGACTGAGGAAATAATGTGAGAGACCTTGAAGTGATCATGTCACAAGACCTCTCACTCAAGAATCACAACAGTGTCACTATCACAGACAAAGAAAATAATATACTGGATAACTAGAACCTTCAAAATAAGAGAAGCCAAACCATTGACGATACTCTTCAAGAATGATATATTATAATCTAGACCTGGAAAATTCTAGAAGGATTGGTCACAAGTCTGCACACACAGATTATACCCCAAGATAGTAAGAGGCTTGGCAGACGGTGCAAAATACCCCTAGTGAAAAGCAGGGGTGCACAGAGTACAGTAAGGCAAAAAACTCGATAAGTTTTAAGGGACTTAAACTTTTCAATATCTTCCCTTCATTCATTACCCCCCAGCCCATCCCCAAGGCGCTGTTTGACCGGTACGAGCTTGGTTACCCCCCCAGCCCATCCCCAAGGCGCTGTTTGACCAGTACAAGCTTGGTTACCCCCCCAGCCCATCCCCAAGGTGCTGTTTGACCGGTACGAGCTTGGTTACCCCCCAGCCCATCCCCAAGGCGATGTTTGACCGGTACGAGCTTGGTTACCCCCAGCCCATCCCCAAGGCGCTGTTTGACCGGTACGAGCTTGGTTACCCCCCCAGCCCATCCCCAAGGCGATGTTTGACCGGTACGAGCTTGGTTACCCCCCCAGCCCATCCCCAAGGCGCTGTTTGACCGGTACGAGCTTGGTTACCCCCCAGCCCATCCCCAAGGCGATGTTTGACCGGTACGAGCTTGGTTACCCCCCAGCCCATCCCCAAGGTGCTGTTTGACCGGTACGAGCTTGGTTACCCCCAGCCCATCCCCAAGGCACTGTTTGACTGGTACAAGCTTGGTTACCCCCAGCCCATCCCCAAGGTGCTGTTTGACTGGTACAAGCTTGGTTACCCCCAGCCCATCCCCAAGGCCTGTTTGACTGGTACGAGCTTGGTTACCTCCCAGCCCATCCCCAAGGCGCTGTTTGACTGGTACAAGCTTGGTTACCCCCAGCCCATCCCCAAGGCGCTGTTTGCGGTACGAGCTTGGTTACCCCCAGCCCATCCCCAAGGCGCTGTTTGACCGGTACAGCTTGGTTACCCCCAGCCCATCCCCAAGCGCTGTTTGACTGGTACGAGCTTGGTTCCCCCAGCCCATCCCCAAGGCGCTGTTTGACCGGTACGAGCTTGGTTACCCCCCAGCCCATCCCCAAGGCGCTGTTTGACCGGTACGAGCTTGGATTACCCCCAGCCCATCCCCAAGGCGCTGTTTGACCGGTACGAGCTTGGTTACCCCCCAGCCCATCCCCAAGGCGCTGTTTGACCGGTACGAGCTGGTTACCCCCAGCCCATCCCAAGGTGCTGTTTGACCGGTACGAGCTTGGTTACCCCCAGCCATCCCCAAGGTGCTGTTTGACCGGTACGAGCTTGGTTACCCCCAGCCCATCCCCAAGGCGCTGTTTGACCGGTACGAGCTTGGTTACCCCCAGCCCATCCCCAAGGCGCTGTTTGACTGGTACGAGCTTGGTTACCCCCAGCCCATCCCCAAGGCGCTGTTTGACTGGTACGAGCTTGGTTACCCCCAGCCCATCCCCAAGGCGCTGTTTGACCGGTACGAGCTTGGTTACCCCCCAGCCCATCCCCAAGGGCTGTTTGACCGGTACGAGCTTGTTACCCCCCAGCCCATCCCCAAGGCGCTGTTTGACCGGTACGAGCTTGGTTACCCCCCAGCCCATCCTCAAGGCGCTGTTTGACCGGTACGAGCTTGGTTACCCCCCCAGCCCATCCCCAAGGTGCTGTTTGACCGGTACGAGCTTGGTTACCCCCCAGCCCATCCCCAAGGCGCTGTTTGACCGGTATGAGCTTGGTTACCCCCACAGCCCATCCCCAAGGCGCTGTTTGACCGGTATGAGCTTGGTTCTCTCCATGAATATAATAATAATCTGTCTCCTTTTTCTTCAACATCTGTCGTATACTATATCTGTCCCATTCAGAATCTGTTACATTTATCATATAACTGGAGAGTGTTCCTAGGGGTCAACGCCCCCGCAGTCCGGTCCCAGACCAGACCTCCCTGT
The DNA here is from genome assembly GCA_009830355.1 of Cherax destructor. NCBI lineage: Eukaryota > Metazoa > Arthropoda > Malacostraca > Decapoda > Parastacidae > Cherax > Cherax destructor. The sequence continues at coordinate 285,842 of WNWK01000617.1, read as the reverse complement.
AGATGACCTGATCAACCAGGCTGTTGGTACTATCCGCACAAAGTTCAAACGATCGCACCACACCCTGGCTGATGAGGCACTGACTGTAAAGACTTGTCCAGTTCCTTCTTGAAGATATCCAGGGATGGACATTGAAAAGTCTTGGTCCCTTCACATTTATTGAGTTTTATCTTAGTGTACTCATTGCAACCCTGCTTTTCATTAGGGATATGTTGCATCGTCTGCATGTGTCATATCCAGCATCTGTCATGTTTAACATTGTCATAATCAACATCTGTCATATTCAACATATATCATTCCCATTAGCTTCAGTTTCCTTTTCTTTCTTCAGATAATTTCTGGGTCCACCACAGTTTTCCGTGTTGTAGTCTGGTTTGTTAGAAATATAAACCCTGAAGAGAATTTCTGAGGTCACCGTCCCTGCGGCCTTCAGAGTGTTGCCTTGATTAACCAGGCTGTTAGTGCTAGTCGCAAGCAGTTTACCGTATGCACCACAGCCGGGCTGATCAAGAAATTACTTGAAAAACATCAAATTTCTTCTTGAAGAAATTGAGGTTTGTTGATAGTTTCCCTTATGAAGGGAGGGTTTTGAAGTCTCGGTCCCTTTACACTCATTGAATATTCATTGCACCCCTGCTATTCTTACATTTACTAAGTCTCTTGCTTTCGTAGTGAGTGATTTCAGTGTGTGCAGTGGCACTCGATTTTTGTAAGCACGATGAAGGTGTTGTGTACCTTTTCAGAACCGTCAGTCCCTCACCTGACCTTAAGACAGGCGAGGGACTGTTAGTGCACAGTACTGTTCTAGCATAGAGAGAAGTGAGACAGAGGGAGAATGCGACAAGTGCACCACTGGATAAAGGAATAAGTAATGGAAGGAGACAGTAAGTGATGACCTAGCAGGGATATTGGGAGGACCGCGAGGAGTGTGCTACCACGGGTACTGGGGCCGGTGATATTTCTTAGGTACTGAAATGACATGCCAGCAGTGACAGCCAAATGTGTCCCTCCTCGAAAAGGGTGCACAACCAATAAGAATAAGATAGAAGGCTTAAAAACTCATTTGGATAGAAGGCAAAGAAGAGAGAACCGGAAACAAAATAGAGACTCTGGGGAAAAAAGGAGGACGCGGAGGCTGCTAAGCATAATCTATAAGAACAAAGAGGTCAACAGAATATCAAGCATATCACCTGAGGTGCAAGTCACCTTGGTAACTTCTGCAGAACATGTGTAACTGGTTAACTTTAAATTAGGAACCTCATCAAAGTCATTCAAATATCGATATAATTCACATGTTGGGATTTGTTTTAAGAGTATGTGGATGCAGCATATAGCCCACACCTGCTCAAGCATATCCCTTAACCAGAAATATTCTAGAGGTTCTGAGCGAGTCAAGTCCTGGAGCTGAGGAAAGAGAACTCTGAGGAGAGACTAAAAGAATAACAGAGTTACAATATTAGAGAATAAGGTGAGCTGCGGGGACATCACAGTGCACAGAATGCTCAGAGAACCTGCCAGTGAGTGTAGTGATGAACTGACCTGGGACAAGAATATGCTTCCTCAGCCTCGTGTTGGTCAGAAAGTGGAACAATCGGGAGCAGGAAGTAATGGATGTAGGTTCTTTCCACACAGCTTACACTGTAGATAATACTCTACTCATGGTTTGATGAGTACAAAGTGCACACACAAACACACACGCACACGGCCAGGAGCTGTGATTCGACCCCTGGAACCACAAATAGAGGGGTACACAAACGCACGCACGCACACCCTCACCCACCCTTAATCTCTCTCTCTCTCTCTCTGTATTTCTCTCTCCCTCCCCCTCATTGTCTCCCTCCCCTTCTCTCTTCTCTGTCTTTCCCCTTCTCTCCTCTCTGTCTTTCCCCTTCTCTCCTCTCTGTCTTTCCCCTTCTCTCTGTCTTTCCCCTTCTCTCCTCTGTCTTTCCCCTTCTCTCCTCTCTGTCTTTCCCCTTCTCTCTGTCTCTGTCTCTGTCTCTCTGTCTCTCTCTCTCTCTCTCTCTCTCTCTGTCTCTCTCTCTCTGTCTCTGCTCTCTGTCTCTGTCTCTGCTCTCTCTCTGTCTCTCTCTCTCTGTCTCTCTCTCTCTGTCTCTCTCTCTCTGTCTCTCTCTCTCTCTCTCTCTCTCTCTCTCTCTCTCTCTCTCTCTCTCTCTCTCTCTCTCTCTCTCTCTCTCTCTCTCTCTCTCTCTCTCTCAGGTATCAACATGTATCACTATGGTAGTACACTTGGCTGATCCTCAATGCGTGTTGAATGTGTTCGCTTCTCCCGTGTTCATTCACCCCATCTCCCTGGTGCTTTCACCACCTTACGTGGAGGCACTGGTGGTGGGGAGTAGTGTTGGTGATTATCCCGAAGGTGGAGGCAGTTGTAGTTGAAGGTAGTGGTGGTCGTGGTGAATATTCTGATGGAAGAGGTAGCTCTGATGGAGGCAGTGCTGATTATAGCAGTGGTGGTTGTAGGTAGTAGTGGTGGTTGTAGGTAGTAGTGGTGGTTGTAGTGGTACTGTGGTTGTGGTGTTAGTGGTAGCAGTAGTGATGGTTGTAGTGGTACTGTGGTTGTGGTGTTAGTGATAGCAGTCGTTGAAGGTAGTGGTAGGGAGATGCACCAAAAATAGTAATAGATGTGTCACTGACGACTCTTCTCGCCCCTTGATGACAGTGCCCAGTGCCTTCAATATGTGTTCGTGGCACCAAAGACCCACTGTAAGCCCTGTAGTTACCTGTGCCAGCTGTAAGCAAGGGTAGCCAGAGCCATTTACTGGTGGCGTCCAGCACTATATCGTCTTGTGATTGTTAGGTGTGCTGTGGCATTCTGATTTGCCAGGGAGAGTTGGGGGGACGTTAGATATATAGGCATTGTAGTTTCCACCTCCAGGACTCAAGCCCGGTTATCCGGTTTCCCTGAATCCTTTCACAAAATATTACCCTTCTCACACTCCAACAATTTGTCATATATATATATATATATATATATATGGCCCGAAAAAGAAAAACTTTCATCATCACTCACTCCATCACTGTCTTGCTAGAGGTGCGCTTACACTACAGTTATAAAACTGCAAAATTAACACCCCTCCAGAGTGCCGGCACTGTACTTTCCATCTCCAGGACTCAGGTCCTACCTGCCGGTTTCCCTGAATCCCTTCATAAATGTTACCTTGCTTACACTCCAACAGCACGTCAAGTCCTAAAAACCACTTGTCTCCATTTGCTCCTATCGAACACGCTCACGGATGCTTGCGACCCCTACGCCACCTTCCCTCCACTACAGATTTATACACTCTGTCATTCTATTTCGTTCCATCCTCTCTACATGTCCAAACCATCTCAATAACCCCTCCTCAGCCCTCTGGATAATAGTTTTGGCAATCCTGCACCTCCTCCTAATCTCCAAACTACGGATTCTCTGCATTATATTCACACCACACATTGCCCTCAGACATGACTTTTCCTTGTTGCAACATTCACTACCCATGACTCACACCCATACGTTGGTATAACTATACTCTCATACATTTCCCTTTGCTTTCATGGACAAAGTTCTTTGTCTCCACAGACTCCTCAGTGCACCACTCACCTTTTCCCTCGTCAGTTTTATGATTCATTTCATCCTCCATCACTCACTCCATCACTGTCTTGCTAGAGGTGCGCTTACACTACAGTTATAAAACTGCAAAATTAACACCCTCCAGAGTGCCGGCACTGTACTTTCCATCTCCAGGACTCAGGTCCTACCTGCCGGTTTCCCTGAATCCCTTCATAAATGTTACCTTGCTTACACTCCAACAGCACGTCAAGTCCTAAAAACCACTTGTCTCCATTTGCTCCTATCGAACACGCTCACGGATGCTTCGACCCCTACGCCACCTTCCCTCCACTACAGATTTATACACTCTGTCATTCTATTTCGTTCATAGACCCATCTGCTGACACGTCCACTCCTAAATATCTGAATAAATTCACCTCCTCCATACTCTCTCCCTCCAATCTGATATCCAATCTTCCGTTACCTAAATTTTTGGTTATCCTCATCACCTTACTCTTTTTTATATTCACTTTTAATTTCCTTCTTTTACATACCCTACCAAATTCATCCACCAACCTCTGCAACTTCTCTTCAGAATCTCCCAAAAGCACAGTGTCATCAGCAAAGAGCAACTGTGACAACTCCCACTTTGTGTTAGATTCTTTATCTTTTAACCCCACACCTCTTGCCAACACCCGAGCATTCACTTCTCTTACAACCCCATCTATAAATATATTGAACAACCACGGTGACATCACACATCCCTGTCTAAGGCCAACTTTTACTGGGAAATAATCTCCCTCTCGCCTACATACTCTACTGAGCCTCACTATCCTCGTAAAGACTTTTCACTGCTTTTTAATAACCTACCTCCTCTTCTATACATTTGCAATATCTGCCACATTACCCCCGTATCCACCCTGTCATACGCCTTTTCCAAATCCATAAATGCCACAAAAACCTCTTTACCCTTATCTAAATACTGTTCAGCTATATGTTTCACTGTAAACACTTGGTCTACACACCCCCTACCTTTCCTAAAGCCTCCTTGTTTATCTGCTATCCTTCTCTCCGTCTTAGTCTTAATTCTTTCAATAATAACTCTACCATACACTTTACCAGGTATATTCAACAGACTTATTCCTCTATAATTTTTACACTCTCTTTTATCTCCTTTGCCTTTATACAAAGGAACTATGCACGCTCTCTGCCAATCCCTAGGTACCTTACCCTCTTCCATACATTTATTTAATAACAACACTAACCACTTCAAAACTATATCCCCACCTGCATTTAACATTTCTATCTTTATCCCATCAATCCCAGCTGCTTTACCCTCTTTCATTGTACCCACTGCCCCACGCACTTCCCCCACACTCACAACTGGTTCTTCCTCACTCCTACAAGATGTTATTCCTCCTTGCCCTATACACGAAATCACAGCTTCCCTGTCTTCATCAACATTTAACAATTCCTCAAAATATTCCCTCCATCTTCCCGATACCTCTAACTCTCTGTTTAATAATTCTCCTCTCCTATTTTTAACTAAAATCCATTCGTTCCCTATAGGCTTTCTCAACTTATTAATCTCACTCCAAAACTTTTTCTTATATATATATATATGGTGTGTGGGGACCCATAGCTTCGAGGAAAAGTATTTGGATTTCTTCCTGAAGCCGTTTGAATATTCCACTTCCCTCCCACTCTATCTTGTCTAGCTGCACAAATAGGTATGTTTTCTTATGTAATTTGGCAGACAAAGCTTACCTTGTTGAGTAATATTTGTGATGCTGTTACTGGCAACACTGCTGACCTGTAACAGGGGTATTGTAGATCATGAAGCTTCCTTCCCTCCCTCCCTCCCTCCTATACCTTCCCTCCCTCCCTCCCTCCCTCCTACCCTCCCTCCCTCCTCCTCCCTCCCTCCCTCCTCCCTCCCTCCCTCCTCCTCCTCCCTCCCCCTCCCTCCCCCCCTCCCTCCCTCCCTCCCTCCTCCTTCCCTCCTCCCTCCCTCCCTCCTACCCTCCCTCCCTCCCTCCCTCCTCCCTCCCTCCTCCTCCCTCCTCCTCCCTACCCTCCCTCCCTCCTACCCTCCCTCCCTCCTACCCTCCCTCCCTCCTACCCTCCCTCCCTCCTACCCTCCCTCCCTCCCTCCCTACCCTCCCTCCCTCCTACCCTCCTCCTCCCTCCTCCCTCCCTCCTACCCTCCCTCCCTCCCTCCTCCTCCTACCCTCCCTCCTATCCCTCCCTCCTACCCTCCCTCCCTCCCTCCCTCCCTCCCTCCTACCCTCCTCCCTCCCTCCCTCCTACCCTCCCTCCTATCCTCCCTCCTATCCTCTCCCAACTAACATTCTTTCGGTGATTTCGAGTTGCAGACTTGTAACTTGTTGAAGTGTTGAGATAAGGGTGTGTCTGGTATGCGTTGATGAGGGGGACTGAGGTGGGGGTGGGATGGGTAAGGGGGTGTGAAGATTGTTGAGATGGAATTGGTTGAGGGGGTGGGGAGCTGCATGTTGGGATGGGGAAGGTATAGATGTGGGTTTGAGAAATGCACTGGAATGGATTGGTGGGATGAGGAGATTATGAGGGTTGTGCACGTCCAGCCAGTGTCACAGTACTCGGCTCAGCTGTGTTGTCATGCTGGGTTGGTGTTCATGCTTCATGACCAATGTCACGGTACTCGTCTCAGCTGTGTTGTCATGCTGGGTTGGTGTTCATGCTTCATGACCAGTGTCACAGTACTCGGCTCAGCTGTGTTGTCATGCTGGGTTGGTGTTCATGCTTCATGACCAGTGTCACAGTACTCGGCTCAGCTGTGTTGTCATGCTGGGTTGGTGTTCATGCTTCATGACCAGTGTCACAGTACTCGGCTCAGCTGTGTTGTCATGCTGGGTTGGTGTTCATGCTTCATGACCAGTGTCACGGTACAACGTCTCAGCTGTGTTGTCATGCTGGGTTGGTGTTCATGCTTCATGACCAGTGTCACGGTACAACGTCTCAGCTGTGTTGTCATGCTAGGTTGGTGTTCATGCTTCATGACCAGTGTCACGGTACAACGTCTCAGCTGTGTTGTCATGCTAGGTTGGTGTTCATGCTTCATGACCAGTGTCACGGTACAACGTCTCAGCTGTGTTGTCATGCTGGGTTGGTGTTCATGCTTCATGACCAGTGTCACGGTACAACGTCTCAGCTGTGTTGTCATGCTAGGTTGGTGTTCATGCTTCATGACCAGTGTCACGGTACAACGTCTCAGCTGTGTTGTCATGCTGGGTTGGTGTTCATGCTTCATGACCAGTGTCACAGTACTCGGCTCAGCTGTGTTGTCATGCTAGGTTGGTGTTCATGCTTCATGACCAGTGTCACGGTACAACGTCTCAGCTGTGTTGTCATGCTAGGTTGGTGTTCATGCTTCATGACCAGTGTCACGGTACAACGTCTCAGATGTGTTGTCATGCTGGGTTGGTGTTCATGCTTCATGACCAGTGTCACGGTACAACGTCTCAGCTGTGTTGTCATGCTGGGTTGCCTTGTTTTTACCATTAGTTTACTTGAAGGAAGGAATATGGCGGAACTGAGTGTACTTAGGCACGTAGAAGTTTATAAATCAGCAGGTGGAACCTACGGTGGAGGTGGAGCACAGAGTATAATGAGGTGTCGTCGGTAGTGTTGGAGGTTTGTGCGAGGAACTAAGTTCTGTCCTTGTGTGTAAATAAAGAGGAATGTATGAAAGTTTAGTGATGTAAATAGGTGTGTGTGTGTGTGTGTGTGTGTGTACTCATGTTTGTGATTGCAGGGGTCGAGTCACAGCTCTTGGCCCCACCTCTTCGCTAGTCGCTACTAAGGTCATTCTTTCCCTGCTCCAAGAGCCTTATCGTACGTGTGTGTACACCGTGTGTGTGTCTGTCTCTGTGTCTGAGTCGTTGTGTGTGAGGCAGTCTCTGAATGTTTCAGCAAGGAGGATCCTGAAGGCTGGAGGCGGTCGACACGTCGAGTCAGAGATTAGTATGTGGTGTGGATATTATGCAAAGCGTAAGGAATGAAGGAAAAAAGATGGGTTTCAGTGGCTGAGCGATCCTAAAAGGGTATCCCCGCATCCCGTAAGCCCAGCCAACAAGAAAGCTTGGGCTAAAGTTGGGCTGGTACGGTAGACAAGCTTTCGAAATAAGTCACTGGTGTCGGTTACAGGTATCGGTCACTGGTATCGGTCACAGGTGTCGGTCACACAAAAGATGTACAGAGTGAGTAAGAAGTTTCTAATGCAGTTAAATAACAGCACTGAAGATTTGAAGGCACTCAGAAGAGACATTCACAGTTTATTACATGAAAACTAACGTCTCATTGTCTTCATTAAAAATTACAATTTGGCAGCAAAACACGCACCAGTAACGATCCCAACCTCCCTCTTATAATTAGGATATAAATGAACAGAAAATTTGAAGGCAAACAGAAGATGCTTTCTCAAATTATCTATCTGAAGTCATGATCGGGAATGGCTTTATAGAATTATAGTTGAGCAGCTCTTAAGATCTGATGCCGAGCAGATGAGATGTCAGGTTATAAATGATAACTTTGGAGGAAGAAAAGAACAGAGTACATGAGAATATGACCGCCTTTATATAAAGCAGTGCGAAAGTATATCATTTAAGAACTTGTTAAACTCATGAAGTTCAAACTTGATAAAAACGCGATTTTCAATACTTTTCACTTTCCTTTTCTTATTTATATTCTCTTTCAAAATCTCCACACTCCTGCCTCATGTAATTGCTTGACCATCACAACATGGTCTTGGGTGCAGCCGAAGACAAAATGTAGGTGTAGTGTACACAGACTTAACAAAAGCCCTTGACAAGTGCGACCATGGTGCAATAACCCATAAAATGTGTGCTGAAGGAATAAATCGAAAAGTGGGCGGATGGATATTTAATTTTCTGATGAACAGAATCCGAACAGAACCCAAAGTGTAAAAGCAGAGTGAAATCAGAGGATGCCATAGTGAAAACCTCTGTTCCCCGAGGCACAGTATTGCCGTCTCTCTCTCTCTCTCTCTTCTCTCTCTCTCTCTCTCTCTCTCTCTCTCTCTCTCTCTCTCTCTCTTCTCTCTCTCTCTCTCTCTCTCTCTCTCTCTCTCTCTCTCTCTCTCTCTCTCTCTCTCTCTCTCTCTCTCTCTCTCTCTCTCTTCTCTCTCTCTCTCTCTCTCTCTCTCTCTCTCTCTCTCTCTCTCTCTCTCTCTCTCTCTCTCTCTCTCTCTCTCTCTCTCTCGTTTTCATATCCGACATACACAGAAATATAAATCTGGGCACTGTATGATCCATTACAGATGACCCAAGAATCTGTATGAGTGACATTCATTAAGGACACAAGAAACCTCCAAGCTGATATAAATAAAGCCTTCCAGTGGGCCTCTGACACAATTATGTTCAGTGAGAACAAGTTTCAGTTATTCTATTATGAAAAGTTTGAGGAAATAAAGACTGGAACTGAATGTAAAACAAACTGTCATAACTCAGTAGAGCGTAAGACTACTTTGAGAGACTTAGGAGTGATTATGTCAGATCTCATTTTCAAGGAACAAAACTGTGTCATTATCGCAATTGCAAGGAAAATGATTGAGTGGATAACTAGAACCTTCAAAATAAGAGATGCCAAGCCAGTGATGATATTCAAGACATTTCTCTCAAGGCTAGAGTACAGAGTGCTGTTGTACTCTTAAGAGCTTCGTTGCAGGCAGGTGAAATTTCAGACCTAGAGAATGTTCAGAACGTAGGCGAGGAAAATACATAATCTACAACTGGGAAATTTTAGAAGGATTGATGTCATACCTGCATTCTCAAATTATGCCCTATAAAAGCAAGAGGATGACAGACTGTACCAAAAAATCCCAGTGAAGAGCAAAGGTATAATCTTGAGGTGACCAAAACTTTTTAAGAGCCTCCCTTTATCATAAGAGTTATTATCGCTCGCGAGACCCCTGACTTTCATCAGGCGAGAGCTTGACTACTTCCTGAGGATTAAGACACGTGTGCAACAGTTGAATATCTTTATTGGACACGTGTGCAACAGTTGAATATCTTTATTGGACACGTGTGCAACAGTTGAATATCTTTATTGATGCACTGATTACATCACCTTCATTTCCCTACTACACCTGTGCTTCTGTATTTGACTGAAGAAGTCTACTGTGTAGACGAAACGTTTTAGAAATAAAGATACCCAACTGTTGGACGTGTGTCTTAATTATCAACTTGTCGGTGTTTTATACCATTTTCAGCTTGACTAGTTCCTCAAGTCAGCTCTTGATCAGCCAGGCTGTGGTGTATATGTTGGCCTTCATACGGCCTGAACCAAGAGCCTGGTTGATCAGACCATTCACCTGTAAGCCTGGTCTGGTACTGGGCCGCGAGGCATTTGACGCTCTGAACGCTCTCCTGGTAAACTTCAGGTACCTAAGGAAAAATTAGATTTTTTTAAGAAACTGGAATTTGCATATGGTGTGAGCAGCAGACAAGATGAGCTGAGGCGTGAAAGAAACTTTTCCAGACTGACAGCTGCAAGGTTCAGTGGTGCAAAGTTTTCTCTGGGTAAGATACGTGATCCCTGAAGGTTTGAATCCGATCAGTTGATGCTCGCATATTATGCCTTGAAAATCAATATTTATACATTTAGAATTTTTTCAGTGAAATTGGCAAATTGGTGCTTGCACATCCCAAGAACAATTCAAAAAATTATCTGATTAAAATTTAGCAGTATTTAGAGTTTGAAACCGGTCAGAAGTTGCATTCTCTAGTTATTGCTTGAAAAAATATTTGTTTAATAACATTGACATATTAAAATTTTCAAAAGCAAAAAAAATCAGTATGAACTTTCCTTTTGGCAACGCAGACAACCACCAGAAGAAGAAAAATTGAAGCCGATCGAAAGAGGCATTCTCCAGTAATTGCTCGGAATCCACGTTCATTAACTATGTAACTTGGCAAATTTGCATGTACACAGCATAAACCTGCAGTATACTAGGCTGCTTGTGGGAAGCCATTCATGAGTGTCGTGCTCTAGTTACTGAATTAAAAAATATCACATTTAAAAAGAAATTGTCACCTACGATGTCCAGTAACAACCCCGACCTCCTCCTACGAAGGATATTACCAGTGTTGGAAAAATGTGGAGCTCTTCATAGGAGGCTTTCTCAGGTTATCTCACACGTAAACAAAATTTGTAGAAATGGATCCTGTCCTTAATGATCTATATTTTTTCTACCCAAAATCAATGTCAAGGTAATTGGACGACAGTTGAGAGGACACTTGCTACCTCTCTCTTCCTCAGTGTTGAAGTAAGAGCTTCTGCTCTCCTCTCCTCTTTTATTTTCCCCTCTTCTTCTTATCTGTTAATAATCATTTATTAATGATATTTGATTTGTTAATTAAATTTAAAGCCCTTCGAATGCACTATGGCCATTGGCTACACCTGACCTTTCCACCACCAAACAAGAAGGTTTTAATCCCTTCAAAGGGCAACATTCCAATAGTTGCATGGCTCACGAAATCGTAATAACGAGATTGCAAACAAACCAGGGTACGGGTGGGGTTAGAACCCATGGCGAGTAAGTCGTAAAACTGCAGGCCAGTGAGTAAGCCACTGGACCCCCTGGCTACAATAAGATTCATCCAACTAGATATACACTACGTATATTTATACACTGTGGTCACAGTGTATAAATATAAATAGATGGATGAGTCTTATTGTAGTCAGCTGGCCCAGTAGCTTACGGCTTACTAGCCATGGGTTCTAACCCCACCCGTACCCTGGTTTGTTGCATGAATCTTTTCATATTTACAGTAAACCTGCGATGAAAATTGAAGCCGATTAAATGAAGCATTCTTGGTATGTAAATGAAAACCTTGAAAGAGAAAATTCTTTCAAGCAGTTATAAACGATCCTTCCAGTAGGTGGCGGTATGATAGAGCAGAAGGGTTGTTGAGATGGTTTGGTCATGTTAAAATGTTAGAACAGTCTGGTTGATCAAGGTGTATATATATATATATATGAAGTAGATGAAAGGAAAAGGACACAAGTGCAACTAATGTGATATTTAATTGTGGCAACGTTTCGCTCTCCAGGAGCTTTGACAAAGCGAAACGTTGCCACAATACAATGTCACATTAGTTGCACACGTGTCCTTTTACCTAACATATTGTCTTCATTTCTGCCTTTATTACTAGATGATGTGAGGGAGGAGTGAAGGAGGGTTGCTAGGATTGAGAGGTGTGTGTGTGGGGTGAAGGAGGGTTGCTAAGAGAGAGCGAGAGGTGTGTGTGTGTGGTGTGAAAGAGGGTTGCTAAGAGAGTGAGAGGTGTGTGTGTGTGTAGGGTGAAGGAGGGTTGCTAAGAGAGTGAGAGATGTGTGTGTGGAGTGAAGGAGGGTTGCTGAGAGAGTGAGAGGTGTGTGTGTAGGGTGAAGGAGGGTTGCTAAGAGAGTGAGAGGTGTGTGTGTGGAGTGAAGGAGGGTTGCTAAGAGAGTGAGAGGTGTGTGTGTAGGGTGAAGGAGGGTTGCTAAGAGAGTGAGAGGTGTGTGTGTGGGGTGAAGGAGGGTTGCTAGGAGAGTGAGAGGTGTGTGTGTGAGGTGAAGGAGGGTTGCTAGGAGAGTGAGAGGTGTGTGTGTGAGGTGAAGGAGGGTTGCTAGGAGAGTGAGAGGTGTGTGGGTGAAGGAGGGTTGCTAAGAGAGTGAGAGGTGTGTGTGTGTGAGGTGAAGGAGGGTTGCTAGGAGAGTGAGAGGTGTGTGTGTGGGGTGAAGGAGGGTTGCTAGGAGAGAGAGGAGAGAGCGAGAGGTGTGTGTGTGGGGTGAAGGAGGGTTGCTAGGAGAGTGAGAGGTGTGTGTGTGGGGTGAAGGAAGGTTGCTAAGAGAGTGAGAGGTGTGTGTGGGGTGAAGGAGGGTTGCTAGAGAGTGAGAGGTGTGTGTGGGGTGAAGGAGGGTTGCTAGGAGAGTGAGAGGTGTGTGTGTGGGGTGAAGGAGGGTTGCTAAGAGAGTGAGAGGTGTGTGTGTGGTGAAGGAGGGTGCTAGAGAGTGAGAGGTGTGTGTGGGGTGAAGGAGGGTTGCTAGAGAGTGAGAGGTGTGTGTGTGGGGTGAAGGAGGGTTGCTAGGAGAGTGAGAGGTGTGTGTGTGGGGTGAAGGAGGGTTGCTAGAGAGAGTGAGAGGTGTGTGTTGGGGTGAAGGAGGGTTGCTAGAGAGTGAGAGGTGTGTGGTGTGTGTGTGTGTGTGTGGGGTGAAGGAGGTTGCTAGAGAGAGGGGTGTGTGTGTGGAGTGAAGGAGGTTGCTAGGAGAGATGTGTGTGGTGTGTGTGTGTGGGGTGAAGGAGGATTGCTAGGAGAGAGATAGAGGTGTGTGTGTGTGTGTGGAGTGAAGGAGGGTTGCTAGGAGAGAGAGAGAGAGAGGTGTGTGTGTGGAGTGAAGGAGGGTTGCTAGGAGAGAGAGAGAGGTGTGGGGTGAAGGAGGATTGCTGGGAGAGAGGGTGTGTGTGTGTGGAGTGAAGGAGGGTTGCTAGGAGAGAGAGGTGTGTGTGTGTGTGGAGTGAAGGAGGGTTGCTAGGAGAGAGAGGTGTGTGTGTGTGTGGAGTGAAGGAGGGTTGCTAGGAGAGAGGTGTGTGTGTGTGGAGTGAAGGAGGGTTGCTAGGAGAGAGGTGTTGTGTGTGGGGAAGGAGGGTGCTAGGAGAGAGGTGTGTGTGTGTGTGGAGTGAAGGAGGGTTGCTAGGAGAGAGAGAGGTGTGTGTGGGGATGGGGCAGAGCCTGCAGAAGTCACGTGTGAGGGTATTAGATTCTATGTAAGGCGAGTGGTAAGGTAAAATGAACAAAAGATTGGCAGGAATTGGGTAGGAAGATTGGTATCAGGATAGTCGAATGCATTGAAAGAGATTATAATAACAAAGAGTATGTATGGAAAAGGTTTTGCAAGTCTACCTGGAGGGCATTCCGGGGATCAACACCCCTGCGGCCCGGTCCATGACCAGGCCTTTCGGTGGATCAGAGCATGTTCAACTAGGCTGTTAATGCTGGCCGCACGTAGTCCAACATACGAACCACAGCCCGGGTGAACCGGCACTGACGTTAGGTATCTGTCCAGCTCCCTCTTGAAGACATCCAGGGGTCTATTGGTAATTCTCCTTATGGCTGGTGGGAGGCTGTTGAACAGTCTTGTGCCCTGAACACTTATTGTTTTCTCTTAGTGTACTAATGGTGCCCCTACTTTTCATTGGGGGTATATTGCACCGCCTGCCAAGTCATTTGCTTTCGTAGGGAGTGATTTCTGTGTGCAGATTAGGCACCAGTCCCTCTAGAATTTTCCAGTTGTAGATTATGATGCATCTTTCTCGCCTGCCCTCCAGTGAGTACAAGTCAAGTGCTTCCAGGCGTTCCCAGTAGTTAAGGTGTTTGAAGGAACTTATATGTGCAGTAAAAGTTCTCTGTACATTCTCTGGATCTGCGATTTCACCTGCCTTGAATGGAGATGTTAATGTACAGCAGTATTCCAGCCTAGAGAGAACAAGTGATTTAAAAATAATTTTCATTGGCTTGGCATCTCTTGTCTTGAATGTTCTCATCATTCATCCTATTATTTTCCAAGCAGATGTGATAGTGGCATTGTTGTGATCCTTGAAGGTGAGATCCTTAGACATTACTACTCCCAGGTCTTTCACATTACTTTTCCGCTTTATTGTGTAATTAGAGTTTTTAGTATACTCAGTCCTAGCTATTATTTCTTCCATTTTTCCATAACGAAGTAGTTGGAATTTGTCTTCATTTAACATCATATTGTTCTCCATTGCCCATTGGAAAACTTGGTTTATATCGTCTTGGATATTTGCCGTGTCTTCAATGGATGACACTCTCATGTCTGAAATGAAGATGAGGAACAGGATAGGGGCAAGTAGTGTTCCTTGTGGAACAGAGCTCTTCACTATGGTAGCTTCCGATTTAACTCTGTTTACCACTACTCTGTGTTCGATTGGTTAGAAAGTTGAAGATCTATCTGCCCACTTTGCCAGTTATCCCTTTAGCACGCATTTTGTGTTCTATTACACCATGATCGCACTTGTCAAAGGCTTTTGCAAAATCTATGTATACTACATCTGCATTCTGTTTGTTTTCTTGTCCATCTAAGACCATATCATAGTGGTTCAGTAGTTGCGAAAGGCAGGAGCGACCTGCTCTGAACCTGTGTTGTCCTGGATTGTGCAATTGTAGGGAATTCAAGTGGTTTGCAATCCTGCTTCTTAGAACTCTTTCAAATATTTTTATGATGTGGGACGTTAAAACTATTGGTCTGTAGTTCTTAGCTATTGCTTTGCTGCCATTTTTATGGAGTGGGGTTATATCCGTTGTTTTTAGTGACTGTGGAATCTCACCTATGTCTAAGCTCCTCTATAACATAGTTATAGCCCGCAAGAGGAGTTTCTTGCAGTTCTTAATGAACACAGAGTTCCAAGAGTCTGGGCCTGGGGTTGAGTGCATGGGCATGTTGTCAGTGGCTTTCTCAAAGTCTAGTGGAGTTAGGGTTATGACAGAAATTTGGCATACATTGACAGGGTTTTGAGCCCAATGAAAAAATTATTAGGATTGTTTATCTTTAGAGTGATTAGTGGCTCGCTAAACACAGAGTCGTATTGAGATTTCAGTATCTCACACATTTCTTTGTTGTCATCTGTGTAGGATCCGTCTTGTCTAAACAGGGGACCAATACTAGATATGGGTTTTGCCTTGTTTTTGGCATATGAAAAGAAATATTTCGAGTTTCTTTCAATTTCACTAATCGCTTTTCGCTCCTCTTGTCTCTCCTGGATCCTGTATGAGTCCTTTAACTTTAGCTCAATATTTTCCACTTCCCTGGTAAATGGTCCTTCTGTTTTTCAGATAATCTAGCATTCTTGAGGAGCTCAGTGATTCTTCACCTTCTCCTGTAGAGGGAGCGTCTCTCTCTGTCTCTCAAGTTTACTTCTTCTCTTCGTTTTTCTTAGGGAAATATTCCTTGAGTATACTTGAGCTACCAGGAAGTTGATCTTTTCAAGGCACTGGTTAGGGTCCATGTTATTAAAAATATCTTCCCAACATGTTTCATTTAGGACATGGTTTACCTGATCCCAGTTGATGTTCTTGTTGTTGAAGTTGAATTTGGTGAAGGTACCCTCATAGATGAATGTATTTTGGTGATCAGGACTCCTGTGCATGTATGTCTGGACTTCGATTAGATTGTGATCAGAATTAGTTGTTTTTATATTGTTATGTTTCTTACTAGGTCCTCGTTATTTGTGAAAATAAGGTCAAGTGTGTCCTACAGTCTTGTTGGCTCCACTATCTGCTGACTCATTGTGTGTTTATTGCAGAAATTCAGCAGTTTCTGTGTGTGACTTTTCATCAGAGCTGCCTCCAAGGATTATTTCTGCTACAATATTCTTCCATTTTGTATGTCTTAGATTGAAGTCACCAAGCAGCAAGATGTTTGGGGATGGGGATGGAAGGTTTTCCAGACAGGAGTCAATTTTCGATAGCTGTTCCTTGAACTGTTGGTAAGTTGCATCTGGTGGCTTATATACAAGCACAATGATTAAGTTTTGGTTCGCGATCTTTTTTGTTAGAACTTCAACTACATCATTTGTGGTGTTCAGTATCTCCGTGCAAATGAGCGACTCTTTGACATACAGGCCAATTCCCCCATTTCCTGTTCTTTCTGTCGCATCTGAAAAGGTACCCAGGTATCCATATTTCACCAGGCCCCGGTGGCCTGGTGGCTAAAGCTCTCGCTTCACGCACGGAGGGCCCGGGTTCAATTCCCGGCAGGGCGGAAACATTTCAAAGTGTTTCCTCACACACACACACACACATACATACAACAGGCCTAGTGTCTAATCGACATTTGCCTAGGACAAAATGGTAACTAACACACACACACACACACACACACAATTATCCAGATATGCAAACATTACATTTGACTTCCCTAGAAGTCCACAGATGAAAGGTATTTTGCTGTTGGTGGATGGCTTAAGGCCCTGTATATTAGCAAATATAAATGAGGTCGTGTTGGATGTTTGTATGTTTGCATCAGTAGTTGTGATTCTGGAGGGACATGACGCACCACTGGCTGTACCTCCAGTCCAGCAAGGCTCCAAGGTGGGTAAGCACATTACTTGCAGCTGCTTCATTCCCTCTTGTTTTATAAGAGTTGTCTGAGGAATGTGGAGCGCTCCAGTAGTGAATGAATGATAATCGATTCAAATCAAACTATGACCAGAAGGATGAGGGAAGGTAGAAAACTGGGTGAAGGAGGTGGAGAGAGAAAGGAGGACGGGGGGATGAAATTATAAGTGCCCAACCCCTTTGAGTGTTATTTGGTAATGATGTTTGTGCTTTTTATTTTACGTGATCATGTAATTTAGGCAGGATGCACACCACACTGTCCAGCTCTTGTACTCATGTATACACTGATGCTAATATCTACGAGGGAATACTGAGAAATCAGTAGACTGGACATGAGTGTTGTGGGTGGGAAGTATGGTGCCTTTGAAAGTTAGGTAAGAAGGCTTCGATTCTTTAGGCCTATAATAAATCATGATGTCTGTGGCCTTTTGGAAATACATCCGCCGAGTTAGTGACCTACCTACGTCAAGTCATAAAGCTCATTTCTGAGCGACACATCTGAAAGAAGTCTTGCGTTACTTTACACCCGCTTGTCACGTTGTTGTTTACGTCACCACTGATTGTTGAGGTGAAGCAGGTGAAGTCTGTGGCATATATCTGTCTTAGTTCTTTGGTTAATTATACACAGTTCCTTTAGCCTACAGTGGCTTCTTCTATAGACCTGTTAAAAATGTGACTGGTTGTAACCGCTGCGGTCGTGTCACTACGATTGTGTAAGTCATGTAACCGGGGCGGTTACATGACTTACAGGTTCACTACGTGTTACCATGTTTGCATAATTATCACCTTTCATTAATAAATGTCTAGGAGTCATTTTAAAACACGCCATTATTAACCTAGAGAAAAAAGGTTAAAGCAAATTTTATGTGCAAACAATATACTTTGTATGCCATAAAAATATAGTAAACCCATCACTCTATATACTCAAACCATGTTATTCCCCATGGAACAAAGTACATAAACCAGAGAGAA
Organism: Cherax destructor; assembly: GCA_009830355.1. Classification (NCBI taxonomy): domain Eukaryota; kingdom Metazoa; phylum Arthropoda; class Malacostraca; order Decapoda; family Parastacidae; genus Cherax; species Cherax destructor. The sequence goes on along the minus strand of WNWK01000617.1, from coordinate 268,145 downwards.
ACAAATCCATAATTCATTGGACCATCATTTCAAGAACCAGTATGGGGGCTAAAACAGACAGACAGACAGACAGCACACACACACACACACACACACACACACACACACACACACACACACACACACACAACACACACACACACACACACAACACACAGACACAACAACACAACGACACACACATATATACACAGACACCACACAGAACACACACAGACACACTGCAACCACAATAGGAGACACAGACACACACACACAGACACACACAGACACACACAGACACACACAGACACACACACAGACACACACAGACACACACACAGACACACAGACACACACACACAGACACAGACACACACACAGACACACACACAGACACACACACAGACACACACAGACACACACACAGACACACACACAGACACACACACAGACACACACACAGACACACACACACACACACAGACACACACACACACGCACGCACGCACATTGTTAGCATCTTAGGATCCCCCACGTTAAACAAATCTTTTACAGTTGTTATATCGAGAGTGTTGACACAGTGCGTCAACAGTGTAGCTAACTTTGCGGTAACATTTAGTCCTGGCACAATAACTTACCACCAGGGCAACCTACAATATTTACCCAGAAGAAAAAGTGGTGGTCAACCATCTTCACCAGCAATCATGAGAGAGAGAGAGAGAGAGGAAGGGAGAGAGAGAGAGACACACACACAGACAGGATATGAAATCCACACAGAAAACAAAAGAGCGACATTGTTAATATAGACATTTATTATTACTCTCCTGTTGTCTTCTCTCTTAAATTATATTTATTATTTAACATAATGTATATACACTAAAATATGTTATTTCAAACACCACCTTAATGTGTATGTCTGCTGCTTCAAATTATTTACACTAGCACATAAGAAAGGAGGAACACTGCAGCAGGCCTACTGGCCCATACTTGGCAAGCCCTTATCAAACTCAAACCCACTAACAGAAATATTCGCCCAACCCATTATCAGTGTTACTCAAGGATAACCCTATTATTTCAAGTACAAGTCCCACTCAAATCCTGCCCTTGTCACTCACGTATTTATTTAACCTATATTTGAAGCTACCCAAGCGTTTATCTTCAATGATCCTACTAGGTAGATTGTTCCACTCATCGACTACTCCATTTTCAGACCAGTACTTTCCTATATCCTTCCTAAATCTAAATTTATCCAATTTGAATCCTTTGTTTCATATGCGTCATTTTTATTGTCTGTATATGACATCTAAAGTCTTTAACATGAGACTGATCAAGCCCAGTGAAAATACAAGCTAAACATACCTTGACAGTCGACAGCATTTCAGATTATCATAAAATCTATAAGTGTTACAAAATAAATGGTCATATCATTCAAATACTAATGCATGCACATTAGCATGAACTCTGCTGGTATCCACATAACAATCTGAAAGCAGCTTCTGCTGAGTTCTGCTCATTCTGCATATTAATATGTAAGCCCTTGTGTTTATGCTTGGCATTCACAGATTTATAAAAGCACGGTGTAACACCTCTGTGTTCCTGGCACCCGTGTACAGTTTCATTAACACGTTTAACTGTGTTCCTGGCACCCACGTAGTATTCGTATACAAGCGCAGCTTTATTGAAGCCCAGTGGACCACCAGTGTTCCTGGCACCCACATAACATTCATGAGGTGTCATCAGCAACTTGGGTAAAGTTACCCGGGGTCCTGTCAGTCTAAGAATGCTTCCAGAAAGGCAACTGTGTGAGAATGATGAGTGCTTATAGAGTGCGGGAGCTCACACACGTGTTTGTTGACGTTCTCTTAAGCTCAGATGAGTCTGTGTGTGTGTGTGTGTCTGTCACTCAGCAGATATCTCTCCATTTCTGTCTATTTCCATGTCTATTTCTGGATGAGTGTTTATTTCTGTGTCTAGACACACACTCTCGCTTTCTTTCTCTCTCCTACTCCATTCGTGTCAGTTTCCTTGGAGTTCTCCTCTGCTCTTCACTCTCCTTCCGTCTCTCTTCACTCGTTCAGTCACACCTTTTTCATCTTCTTTCACACTTTCCATCTTTTCTTTCAGTTCAGTTCATCTTCACTTCTCACTCTCCCTCCTCCCTCTTACACTTCCCTTCCCCTTCTACTCTTACCCTTCCCTCACCAGTTTCCCCCAATCTCAACCTTCCCTCACCAGTTTCCCCCCCTCTCAACCTTCCCTCACCAGTTTTCCCCCTCTTACCCTTCCTCACCAGTTTTCCCCTCTTACCCTTCCCTCACCAGTTTTCCCCTCTACCCTTCCTCACCAGTTTCCCCAATCTCAACCTTCCTCACCAGTTTCCCAATCTCAACCTTCCTCGCCAGTTTTCCCCTCTCAACCTTCCCTCACCAGTTTCCCCTCTCAACCTTCCCTCACCAGTTTCCCCTCTCAACCTTCCCTCACCAGTTTCCCCAATCTCAACCTTCCTCACCAGTTTCCCCTCTTACCCTTCCTCACCAGTTTCCCCAATCTCAACCTTCCTCACCAGTTTCCCTCTTACCCTTCCCTCACCAGTTTCCCCAATCTCAACCTTCCTCACCAGTTTCCCCCTCTCAACCTTCCCTCACCAGTTTCCCCTCTCAACCTTCCCTCACCAGTTTCCCCTCTCAACCTTCCTCACCATTCCCCCTCTCAACCTTCCTCACCAGTTTTCCCTCTCAACCTTCCCTCACCAGTTTCCCTCTACCCTTCCCTCACCAGTTTCCCCAATCTCAACCTTCCCCCACCAGTTTCCCTCTCAACCTTCCCTCACCAGTTTCCCTCTCAACCTTCCCCCACCAGTTTCCCCTCTCAACCTTCCATCACCAGTTTCCCCCTCTTACCCTTCCCTCACCAGTTTCCCCAATCTCAACCTTCCTCACCAGTTTCCTCCCTCTCAACCTTCCCTCACCAGTTTCCCCCTCTCAACCTTCCTCACCAGTTTCCCCTCTCAACCTTCCCTCACCAATTCCCCCTCTCAACCTTCCCTCACCAGTTTTCCCCTCTCAACCTTCCCTCACCAGTTTCCCCCCTTACCCTTCCTCACCAGTTTCCCCAATCTCAACCTTCCTCACCAGTTTCCCCAATCTCAACCTTCCTCACCAGTTTCCCCCTCTCAACCTTCCTCACCAATTCCCCCTCTCAACCTTCCTCACCAGTTTTCCCTCTCAACCTTCCCTCACCAGTTTCCCCTCTTACCCTTCCCTCACCAGTTTCCCCAATCTCAACCTTCCTCACCAGTTTCCCCAATCTCAACCTTCCTCACCAGTTTCCCCTCTCAACCTTCCCTCACCAGTTTCCCCTCTCAACCTTCCCTCACCAGTTTCCCCCTCTTACCCTTCCCTCACCAGTTTCCCCAATCTCAACCTTCCTCACCAGTTTCCCCCTCTCAACCTTCCTCACCAGTTTCCCCTCTCAACCTTCCTCACCAGTTTCCCCTCTCAACCTTCCTCACCAGTTTCCCCTCTCAACCTTCCTCACCAGTTTCCCTCTCAACCTTCCTCACCAGTTTCCCTCTCAACCTTCCTCACCAGTTCCCCTCTCAACCTTCCTCACCAGTTCCTCCTTCAACCTTCCTCACCAGTTTCCCTCTCAACCTTCCCTCACCAGTTTCCCCCCTCTCAACCTTCCCTCACCAGTTTCCCCCCTCTCAACCTTGCGCGTCTCCCAGTCTCTCCCGTCTGTCTCTCAGTCTCTCCCGTCTCTGTCTCTCCCGTCTCTGTCTCCCAGTCTTTCAGTCTCCCAGTCTGTCAGTCTCCCCGTCTCTTTTTCTCCCCGTTTCTTTGTCTCCCCGTCTCTGCCTCTCCCGTCTCTCAGTCTCTCCCGTCTCAGTCTCTGTCTCCTAGTCTCTGTCTCCTGTCTCTCAGTCTCTCTCGTCTTTCAATCTCCCCGTCTCAGTCTATCAGTATCAGTCTCCCCGTCTCTGTCTCCCGTCTCTGTCTCCCGTCTCTGTCTCTCAGTCTCTGTCTCTCAGTCTCTCCCGTCTCAGTCTCCCCGTCTCTCCGCCTGCCAAGATACATCAACTATGAGGAAACTAGCAAAAGTTTTCCTTATCTAATTGAAATTCGGGATGTGCAGGCGTGTGTTGGAGAGGAGGGATGTGCAGGCATGTGTTGGAGAGGAGGGATGTGCAGGCATGTGTTGGGGAGGAGGGATGTGCAGGCGTGTGTTGGAGAGGAGGGATGTGCAGGCATGTGTTGGAGAGGAGGGATGTGCAGGCATGTGTTGGGGAGGAGGGATGTGCAGGCGTGTGTTGGGGAGGAGGGATGTGCAGGCGTGTGTTGAAGAGGAGGGATGTGCAGGCGTGTGTTGGAGAGGAGGGATGTGCAGGCGTGTGTTGGAGAGGAGGGATGTGCAGGCGTGTGTTGGAGAGGAGGGATGTGCAGGCGTGTGTTGGAGAGGAGGGATGTGCAAGCGTGTGTTGGAGAGGAGGAATGTGCAAGCGTGTGTTGGGGAGGAGGGATGTACAAGCGTGTGTTGGGGAGGAGGGATGTGAAGGCGTGTGTTGGGGAGGAGGGATGTGAAGGCGTGTGTTGGGGAGGAGGGATGTGAAGGCGTTTGTTGGGGAGGAGGGATGTGAAGGCGTGTGTTATGGAGGAGGGATGTGCAGACGTGTTTGGGAGGAGGGATGTGCATTCGTGTGTTGGGGAGGAGGGATGTTCAGGCGTGTGTTAGGAGGAGGTATGTGCAGGCGTGTGTTGGGGAGGAGGGATGTAGAGACGTGTGTTGGGGAGGAGGGGCCATGTGTTGGGGAATGGGGTCACGTGTTGGAAAGGGGTCACGTGTTGGAAAGGGGTCATGTGTTAGGAAAAGGGGGTATGCGTTGGAAAAAGGGGCATGTGTTTGGAAAAGGGGGCATGTGTTGGGAAAAGGGGGCATGCGTTGGGAAAAGAGGCCATGTGTTGGGGAGGGAGAGAATGAGGGAGTGATATGTTTTTTGGGAAATAGGAAAAGGGCGCTCATGTGTGGGTACGAGAGAGGAATGATGGAGAATGTTTACTGAGAATGAGGAGACAGTTATGGGAAGTATTGGGGTGGGACATGTAGGTGCACCTGTTATGATAACTGTGGGAAGCGTATTGGAGGGAGGGATATAGAGGAGTGTTGGTATCTGTGGCAGGTGCCTGGGTACTGTTGTGGGATGGAGAGAGGTGTATAGAGCTCTGTTGGTAGATATGTCAGTTGTCAGGGACCTGTGCTGGTAGATATGGCAGGTGTCAGGGACCTGTGCTGGTAAATATGGCAGGTGTCAGGGACCTGTGCTGGTAAATATGGCAGGTATCAGGGACCTGTGCTGGTAGATATAGCAGGTGTCAGGGACCTGTGCTGGTAGATATGGCAGGTGTCAGGGACCTGTGCTGGTAGATATAGCAGGTGTCAGGGACCTGTGCTGGTAGATATGGCAGGTGTCAGGGACCTGTACTCGTAGATATGGCAGGTGTCAGGGACCTGTGCTCGTAGATATGGCAGGTGTCAGAGAACTGTACTGGTGGATATGGCAGGTGTCAGAGAACTGTACTGGTAGATATGGCAGGTGTCAGGTAACTGTACTGGTAGATATGGCAGGTGTCAGGGAACTGTACTGGTAGATATGGCAAGCGTCAGGGAACTGTACTGGTGGATATGGCAGGTGTCAGGGAACTGTACTGGTAAATAGGGCAGGCGTCAGGGAACTGTACTAGTCGGGTTTCTTCCCAATTCTCATGCACAGAGAAACATCCAGCATGGGAAGACATTCTCTCCCCCATCCATTACTTTCTCCCGACAGATCCCTGCAGTTCTTTTATTTTTTTCACGAATTCTTTGATCGGTCGCCCCCACATTTTCCAGTGTTAAACTTTCTTATGAACATAAGAAAGAAGGAGCACTGCAGCAGGCCTACTGGCCCACCCACTCAAGAAAGAAGGAGCACCGCTGGAGGCCTACGCTAGTCACGTCTATCTCACACCCACCTACACCTACTCATGTATTTGTCTAACCTATTTTTAAAACTACACAACGTAGTCCTTCAGACTTGCCCAGTCTGAAGGACTACAGTATACATCTCTACTGCTTCCGCTAATTCTTCTGTACGCGAGTGAAGAAGCCTACTGTGTATTCAAAACGTTTCAGAATAAAGATACCTAACTGTTGTACATGTCTTATTTATCAGTCTGTCGGTACTGTATACCACTGTAATATTCACTTTACGTATCTTGTCTGGAAGTTCCCCTTCTTCCCGCCCCCAGCTCCTGGTTCCCTTATCTCTCCTGGTCACGCCGCCTCCAGTGTTGGCTTGGTCTCTGTCTGGCCACTTTTCACTCCCTCGACTTCATTATTAATTTTTAAAGATTCGACCATCATACCCCTATCTGAGGGACTTCTAAATCTTGGCTGGAATAAATTCATTATACTTTTAGTGTATAATGCCCGTACCCAAGCCAAGTGGTCCTTGTTCACTTTAACTGAGGTCAAGCAAGTAAGAGCAATTGTACGCCAGGTAGTCTTCCAGGTGGGACACCTGTCTTCCAGGTGGGACACCTGTCTTCCAGGTGGGACACCTGTCTTCCAGGTGGGACACCTGTCTTCCAGGTGGGACACCTGTCTTCCAGGTGGGACACCTGTCTTCCAGGTGGGACTCCTGTCTTCCAGGTGGGACTCCTGTCTTCCAGGTGGGACTCCTGTCTTCCAGGTGGGACTCCTGTCTTTCAGGTGGGACTCCTGTCTTCCAGGTGGGACACCTGTCTTCCAGGTGGGACACCTATCTTCCAGGTGGGACACCTGTCTTCCAGGTGGGACACCTGTCTTCCAGGTGGGACACCTGTCTTCCAGGTGGGACACCTGTCTTCCATATAGAACATGTGTGTTCTAAATAGAAAACTAGCACCACGCACGACTCCATCACTATAACAGTGGTGGTGGTGGTAAGGAAGGAACGTTTGCTCCCTTGCCCTCTTCTCTCTACTCTTGCCTCTCTTTTTATCTGTTCCTTCATTGTCTAGCTCCATCATTCTCTTGTCCCCCTCTCTATTGCCTGGGAGTTTTCACCTCATTCTCTAGTCATATATCTCCTCCTTCCCTCTACTCTCCTTCATCACCTCTCTGTTTCCTCTCCTTCACTGCCTCTCTCTCTAGTTTCCCTATATTGTCTTCAAGAAAGCATCTACAACGATGGATTTGAGATGGATAATTTCAGATTTCAAAACGGATACACGAGAGTACTGGTTTGTCAGTAAATCTGCAGATGAGTGGAACAATGTGCCGTGGAACAATGTGCCGTGGAACAATGTGCCGTGGAACAATGTGCCGAGCAGTCATCGGTAGCTGTAAAACACCTTGGATAACGTACGTGACGTTAGTTCGGCACTACTACTGGACTATCATGACGCACACAGCGCGTCCTAGTAGTAGTGATAGAAGTGATGGTCTTAACGAAGTAACTCTACCTTCATCTTCCATAATGACTATCATCTTCCATAATGACTATCATCTTCCATAATGACTATCATCTTCCATAATGACTATCATCTTCCATAATGACTATCATCTTTCATAATGACTATCATCTTTCATAATTACTATCATCTTTCATAATGACTATCATCTTTCATAATGACTATCATCTTTCATAATTACTATCATCTTTCATAATGACTATCATCTTTCATAATGACTATCATCTTCCATAATGACTATCATCTTTCATAATGACTATCATCTTTCATAATGACTATCATCTTTCATAATGACTATCATCTTTCATAATGACTATCATCTTTCATAATGACTATCATCTTTCATAATTACTATCATCTTTCATAATTACTATCATCTTTCATAATGACTATCATCTTTCATAATGACTATCATCTTTCATAATGACTATCATCTTCCATAATGACTATCATCTTCCATAATGACTATCATCTTCCATAATGACTATCATCTTTCATAATGACTATCATCTTCCATAATGACTATCATCTTCCATAATGACTATCATCTTCCATAATGACTATCATCTTCCATAAAGAATACCATTATTATTAAGAGGGCAGATAGAATGACCTGAAGCTGGTGACTGGAAATGAGGAGATTTAGAGGAGACACGATTACGACGTACAAGTTATTCTGAGGAAAGGATATGGTTGATAGGGTCACACAGTACCAAATGCCAAGACCATTGGATGTGTTAGCGCTGCAGGCAAGCTGTTGAACACAGTTTGAAGATAAGGTATGACAGGGCTACAGAAGGTGGAAACAAGTAAAGAGGGAGGACAAAGTCAATACGCGAAGGCCAGGCGCCAAGACGCGACCCCCGCAAACACAAATCAATGCACACACAGTGAAGAGTCTGGGCCAGGAGCTGAGTCTCGATCCCTGCAACCGCGATTAGGTGAGTACAACACACACACACACACACACACACACACACACACACACATATACATTTATATAAAGGTGCATCATCACTGTCATCACCTCCATTACTGCCATCACCATCACTGTCATCACCATCATTGTCATCCCCATCACTGTCATCATCACTGTCACCACCACCTTGACTGACATCACCACTGTCATCATCACCATCACTGTCATCACTACCATCACCTTGAGTGTCAACACCACTGTTATCACCTTCACTGTCATCACTAACATAACCATCAGTCACTATCACCATCATCAGTTACTATCACCATTATCAGTCACTATCATTACCATAAGTGTCACTTTCATCATCAGTGTGACTATCACCAGTGTCACTATCAGTGTATCATCAGTCACTATCATCGATGTCACTATCATCATCAGTGTCACTATCATCGATGTCACTATCATCAGTCACTATCATTACAATCAGTGTCCCTATCATCAGTATCAATATCATCACCATCAGTCACTATCATCAGTGTCACTATCATCACCCACAGTGTCACTATCGTCTTCCTGCTTCCCTTCTTAATTAAGAGTGACATATATAAGCTATTAATACTGTTTTTTTTAAGTCGTTTGTGGTTAATTAATCTTCCCTTGTAATTTAATTTTAACAATCTCCTCTCTCTCTGTCTGTCTGTCTGTCTGTCTGTCTCTCTCTCTGTCTGTCTGTCTGTCTGTCTGTCTGTCTGTCTGTCTGTCTGTCTGTCTGTCTCTCTCTCTCTCTCTCTCTCTCTCTCTCTCTCTCTCTCTCTCTCTTTATCTCTCTTGGTTTGTCGTGTTCCCTCTCCCTTCCTTCTCTTTGTTCGGTACTTTTATTGGAAGTTTACTCCCTTCTTTCCTTCCTTTCTTTGTCTTTAATCCTTCTCTCTCTCTCTCTCTCTCTCTCTCTCTCTCTCTCTCTCTCTCTCTCTCTCTCTCTCTCTCTCTCTCTCTCTCTCTCTCTCTCTCTCTTTCTCTCTTTATCCCTCCCTCCCCTACTGTTTTCCATCGTCTCCCTCCTCCCCTCTCTTACTTTCTCTATCCTTTTTTTTACACAGGGTTTGACAAAGTTATGTTAAGGATCCCTAACTTTATTGACAAGCTAAGAGCTGTTACCTACATCAGCTCATTTGAAAGCATTTTTATTGTGATGAAATATACATACAAGTAGGGAACAGGATGAAGTTGGAGCCATCTGTGGGCCAGCATTTTCATTTGATCAGCTGACTTTATCTCGATGACATCATAATCCTGTGCGAATGTGTTCCAGACTCGAGTCATCCTGGGGATTAATGATCTCAGATGAAGTGATGTTCTGGAAAAGGGTAGAGCCAGAGTGAAGTTGCTGCTTTCTGCCCGTCTTGTGGTATAGAAGCTTGCTCCTCACTGTCCTCGAAGTGGAGCCAAGTGTGGTACTTTGACGATGTTGGCCTTGTACATAACAGTAAGGCTGCCCACATCCCTCCTTTGTTGAAGGCTCTGCTGAAATGACACATCTATCCAGGATGGGTCCAGGCGAGAGATGAGACGTCTTGCTCTGTTCTCTACTCTATCAAGCAGTCGCAGATGAAAGGGGGGGGGGGCAGGCAAACCAAGAAAGTGGAAAATACTTAAGGTGTGAGCATACTTGTGCCTCATACAGAATCTTGCAACCCCAACTGTCAAGCAGATGCGAGATATGGCGAAGTGCTGTAAGCTTCCTGGCTGCCTTGTTTGCAAGGTTTACAACGTGGTTCTTCATGGTCAGTTTGGAGTCAAATTTCACCCCAAGGATATCAACTTCTTCCCCAGGTACCAACACACTCCCATTCATACTACTGCTCTGGCATTGCCATCATGGTGCCTAGAGACCATCATCATGTGTTTTCTCAGGTACAAATGTTACCTGCCGTCGGTTTCACCAAGCTGATATAGCTCTTAGCTGGTGATTGATGTAGCTTAGAGCAGCTGGCATTTCTTATCTTGGATAAGTAAATGCCAGAGTACAATCGTATGCATATGCATGGGATTCTGGGATGAGATAAAGAAGGTTGCATCCAGTGTTTCAGTATCTCTCTTACTCTCCCTCTCATATATATGTATGTATGTATTAATGTGTGTGTCGTGCCGAATAGGCAAAACTGGTCAATTAGCAAGAACTCATTTAAAATTAAGTCCTTTCTAAAATTTTCTCGTATAGGTTTAAAGATATATATTTTTAATTTATGTTAATGTAAAAATTAATAATTTTGTACCAAAAGAATCTTAGAAAACGTACCTAACCTCATTATAACAAGCAATTTAATTTACCCTAATCCAACTAAATATATTTTAGATAAGTTTACATCCACTCTGCTCTGAGTGGAAGACACGAGCACTGTATTGCACAACATGGCTGCTCTGCCCTGAGTGGATGACGCGAGCACTCACCTAGTTGAGGTTGCAAGGGTCGAGTCACAGCTTTTGGCCCCGCCTCTTCACTGGCCGCTACTCGGTCACTCTACCCGCTCCATGAGCTTTATCATACCTCTCCTTAAACCCATGTATGGATCCTGCCTCCACTACATCACTTCCCAGACTATTCCACTTCCTGACAACTCTGTGACTGAAGAAATACTTCCTAACATCCCTGTGGTTCATCTGAGTCTTCAACTTCCAACTGTGACCCCTTGTTGCTGCGTCCCACCTCTGGAACATTCTGTCTCTGTCCACCTTGTCTATTCCTCTCATTATTTTATATGTCGTTATCATATTCCCTCTATATCTTCTGTCCTCCAGTGTCGTCAGGTCGACTTCCCGTAACCTCTCCTCGTAGGACATACCCCTTAGCTCCGGGACTAGTCTTATTGCAAACCTTTGCACTTTCTCTAGTTTCCTTACATGCTTGGCTAGGTGAGGGTTCCAAACTGGCGCTGCATACTCCAGTATGGGCCTAACGTACACAGTGTACAGGGTCCTGAATGACTCCTTATTAAGACGTCGGAATGCTGTTCTTAGGTTTGCCAGGCGTCCGTATGCTGCAGCAGTTATTTGGTTGATGTGCGCCTCAGGTGATGTGCCCGGTGTTATACTCACCCCAAGATCCTTTTCCTTGAGTGAGGTTTGTAAACTCTGGCATCCCTAGACTGTACTCTGTCTGTGGTCTTTGCCCTTCCCCAATCTTCATGACTTTGCACTTGGAGGAGTTGAATTCCAGGAGCCAGTTGCTGGACCAGGCCTGCAGCCTGTCCAGATCCCTCTTTAGTTCTGCTTGGTCCTCGTCCGATTGAATTCTTCTCATCAACTTCACATCATCTGCAAACAAGGACACTTCGGAGTCTATTCCTTCCGTCATGTCGTTCACAAATACCAGAAACAGCACCGGTCCTAGGACTGATCCCTGTGGCACCCCGCTCATTACAGGCGCCCACTCTGACACCTCGCCACGTACCATGACTCGCTGTTGTCTTCCTGACAGGTATTCCCTGATCCATTGCAGTGCCTTCCCTGTTATTCCTGCCTGGTCCTCCAGCTTTTGCACTAATCTCTTGTGTGGAACTGTGTCAAACGCCTTCTTACAGTCCAAGAAAATGCAATCTACCCACCCTCTCTCTTGTCTTACTGCCGTCACCCTGTCATAGAAGTCCAATAGGTTTGTTACGCAGGATTTCCCATCCCTGAAACCATGCTGGCTGTCGTTGATAAGCTCGTTCCTTTCTAGGTGCTCCACCACTCTTCTCCTGATAATCTTCTCCATGACCTTGCATACTATACATGTCAGTGACACTGGTCTGTAGTTTAGTGCTTCATGTCTGTCTAATTTTTTAAAAATTGGGACTACATTTGCTGTCTTCCATACCTCAGGTAGTCTCCTTGTTTCGATAGATGTGTTGAAGATTGTTGTTAGTGGTACACATAGAGCCTCTGCTCCCTCTCTCAGGACCCATGGAGAAATGTTATCCAACATGGTGGCTCTGCTCTGAGTGGTTGACACGAGCACTGTAGTGCACAACATGGTGGCTATGCTCTGAGTGGATGACACGAGCACTGTAGTGCACAACATGGTGGCTCTGCTCTGAGTGGTTGACACGAGCACTGTAGTGCACAACATGGTGGCTCTGCTCTGAGTGGTTGACACGAGCACTATAGTGCACAACATGGTGGCTCTGCTGAGTGGTTGACACGAGCACTGTAGTGCACAACATGGTGGCTCTGCTGAGTGGTTGACACGAGCACTGTAGTGCACAACATGGTGGCTCTGCTCTGAGTGGGTGACACGAGCACTGTAGTGCACAACATGGTGGCTCTGCTCTGAGTGGTTGACATGAGCACTGTAGTGCACAACATGGTGGCTCTGCTCTGAGTGGTTGACACGAGCACTGTAGTGCACAACATGGTGGCTCTGCTGAGTGGTTGACACGAGCACTGTAGTGCACAACATGGTGGCTCTGCTCTGAGTGGGTGACACGAGCACTGTAGTGCACAACATGGTGGTTCTGCTGAGTGGTTGACACGAGCACTGTAGTGCACAACATGGTGGCTCTGCTCTGAGTGGGTGACACGAGCACTGTAGTGCACAACATGGTGGCTCTGCTCTGAGTGGTTGACACGAGCACTGTAGTGCACAACATGGTGGCTCTGCTCTGAGTGGGTGACACGAGCACTATAGTGCACAACATGGTGGCTCTGCTGAGTGGTTGACACGAGCACTGTAGTGCACAACATGGTGGCTCTGCTCTGAGTGGGTGACACGAGCACTGTAGTGCACAACATGGTGGTTCTGCTGAGTGGGTGACACGAGCACTATAGTGCACAACATGGTGGCTCTGCTGAGTGGTTGACACGAGCACTGTAGTGCACAACATGGTGGCTCTGCTCTGAGTGGGTGACACGAGCACTGTAGTGCACAACATGGTGGCTCTGCTCTGAGTGGTTGACACGAGCACTGTAGTGCACAACATGGTGGCTCTGCTCTGAGTGGGTGACACGAGCACTGTAGTGCAAAACATGGTGGCTCTGCTCTGAGTGGTTGACACGAGCACTGTAGTGCACAACATGGTGGCTCTGCTCTGAGTGGTTGACACGAGCACTGTAGTGCACAACATGGTGGCTCTGCTCTGAGTCAGGCAGGTTTTAAAAGTTCACTATTCTTGTGGAGTATCATTTCTTAGTTATACTTTTGCAGTTACATTCTATTTAAATTTCTCTACAATACTAAAAAAAAAAGTTATCTGGTTCGTGTTTTTTTTTTTTAAAAAGTCCGGTTTGATAATTTTTTTTATAAAACACAAACACATACACAGCCTAAATTGAGAAAAGAATATATTTCCAGTTAAGATACACAGGTGCTTAGTGTTTGAAGCCGATCTGAAGAGGCATTCTCTAGTTATTACTTGGAAACCAGTTTACGTATAGCTCACGAAATTATAATAACACCGTTTTAAACAAATGAGAGGACGGGTTGGACTCGAACTCGTGGCAAGCAAGTTTAAAAACTGGCGGGCCAGTGTAAACCACTGGACTGTGCCGGAATAATAAGATTTATTCAAGTATTTCATTGCACCATAGGAAGGTTAGCATGGGCCCCATGTTAACCTCCTCGTGGTGTATAAAAGTGAACCTAGTTACATGAATCTTATTAATCAGACATTGTCAAGTGATTAACACACTGACCTACCAGTTTCAGGTCTCGCCCGCCATGGCTTCGAGTCCCACCCGTTTTGTGATTTCATAAACAAACTTATTTAATAAATTTAGCAATTTGAAATTTACTTCAAAGTGAGAACCAAACTTTCTTTTAATAAAGTCCATGAACACTTAAGGGGCACGTAAGTTCCCCAGTCTTCTAATAACATGTTTATGTTTCCACTATAATCTACCTTGTCCATAATTACTATCACATTTGCTTTGTCTGTTTCGTAAGGTGAAGTCTAGAATCTTTCCTTAATTCATGGTATAACTTAACAAATCTTTGATGACAATTGTGTTGTAGAGGTGTGAGCGAAGTCTGTCAGAGAAGGTTTTCTCCAGCAATTGGCCAGAATCCAATGTCAGATTTTCACCTAGACAGTCTAAAGTTATAAGTGTCATTCTTCTTATGTAATACGTCATTGTTAAAACTTTGATGATTTATCCTTAATTTTTAAAGGGGTGGAGGGGTAAGCCAGCGGAAGGCCTCGGTCAGTTGACCAAAAGCTCCAGTGTTGGGTCATCATATGACTAAGACCAGCGTCAGGAAACACTTGTCCTGTTTCCTGATGAATTTTACCTAACCTAACCTAACACTTTGAAGCCGATAAGAAGGGGAATTCTTTAGTTATTGAGTGCAAATCAGCATCACTATTCATTAAGCTGCGCAATAACAAGACGAACCTGACTCTGGGAAACACGTTGGTTGAACACTTGAAGCTAATCTTAAGTCATTTTGAAATCTTCCAACGATTCCAGGTTACCTGAACTAGTTTATGCATTGACATATTTGGTAACATACAAACTAAACTTAATGGGTAATAACTTGTCAATATATTTAACATGATTCAACAGAAGTAAAAGTTTCATTATTTTACTCACAAAATTAATATAAGTGCACCTACACACTTGAATTTCACTCTCTGCCGTCTTCTAACTAGGGGGCGCCCTCTTTTTTGACCGCTTGATGCCAAGCAGCAGAGGCTTTTGGAAGTTATCGGAGCCATTCCTGGAAGCCGAGAATGGGTCCTTCAACTCTGGTCATAAGGCTACTGCACGTGCCAATTGTCACAAAAATCTTGGATTTTCGGGTTCCTAACACACAGAACACAAAAAGTAGTAGTAAGCAGAGCAAGATCCAGCATTAGCGAGGTCAAAAGCTCAGTGCCCCAAGGCACCGTCCTGGCACCTCTGATGTTTTTCATCCTCATAACAGACATAGATAAAAACACCCGGCACACTTTCGTATCATCATTTGCAGATGACACTAAAATAAGGATGAAAGTCACTACGGTAGAGGACACTGAAAAATTACAGGAAGACATAAGCAGTGTTTTCTAGTGGGCAGTGGAGAACAACATGACGTTCAATGGTGATAAGTTTCAGCTGCTTAGGTATGGAAAGAATGAAGAACTTAAAATGAACACTATATTCAAAACTCAAGAGGGTCACCAAATAGAACGAAAGGAACACGTAAAAGACTTGGGAATAATTATGTCAGCTGACGTTTCTTTTAAAGACCATAACAAGACAAAGATCACGACAGCCAGGAAAATGACTGGGTGGGTATTGAGAACTTTCTAAACAAGGGAAATAATGCTGATGGTGACACTTTTCAAAGCGCTATTGCTCCCTCACTTAGAATATTGCTCAGTGCTGACGGCCCCGTTCAAAGCAGGAGAAATATCAGAGCTGGAACAAATACAGAGATCGTTTACGGCTCACATTGAGCCAGTAAAGCACCTAAATTACTGGAGGCGCCTTCTAGTCTTGAACATGTTTTCATTGGAGAGGAGGAGAGAGAGATACATGATAATATATACCTGGAAAGTACTCGAGGGCCTGGTCCCAAATCTGCACACTGTCATAACAACATACTGGAGTGAGAGATATGGGAGGAAGTGTAAAATAAACCCAGTGAGGAGCAGGGGTGCGGTGGGGACAATTCGGGAGCACTGTATTAACATCCGGGGTCCCAGACTATTCAACACCTTACCAGAAGATATCAGAAACACGGCTGTAACCAGTGTAGAAGCCTTCAAGAGGAAACTGGACAAGTATCTTCACCAGGTGCCAGATCAACCAAGCTGTGATGGATATGTGGGGCAGCGGGCCTCCAGCAGCAACAGCCTGGTTGACCAGGAAAGCACCAGACGAGCCTGGCCCATGGCCGGGCTCCGAGAGTAATGAAACTCTCGAAACTCTTCAAAGGTATATAAAAGGTACTTACCATCTACCAGCCTTGAAACTTTGACATTGATCTGGCGAGGCCTCGTCTTGTTAAAAAAAAAAAATGGCAACACTTGAAAGTCTTCCTTCCAGGATACCCTGTTGTTGCTGCTGTTGTGGCGGTTGTTGCTTTTGTTGTGGCTGTTGCTGTTGCTGCTGTTGTGGCGGTTGTTGCTTTTGTTGTGGCGGTTGTTGCTTTTGTTGTGGCGGTTGTTGTTGCTGCGGTTGTTGCTTTTGTTGTGGCGGTTGTTGCTTTTGTTGTGGTGGTTGTTGCTTTTGTTGTGGCGGTTGTTGTTGCTTTTGTTTTGGCGGTTGTTGCTGCTGCTGTTGTGGCAGTTGTTGCTTTTGTTGTGGCTGTTGTTGTTGCTGCTGTTGTTGCGGTTGTTGCGGTTGTTGTTGCTGCTGTTGTTGCTGCTGTTGTTGCTGCTGTTGTGGCGGTTGTTGTTGCTGCTGTTGTTGCTGCTGTTGTTGCTGCTGTTGTGGCGGTTGTTGCTTTTGTTGTTGCTGCTGTTGTTGCAGTTGTTGCTTTTGTTGTTGCATTTGTTGTTGCTGCTGTTGTGGCGGTTGTTGCTTTTGTAGTTGCTGCTATTGTGGAGGTTGTTGTTTTTGTTGTTGTTGTTGCTGCTGTTGTGGCGGTTGTTGTTGCTTTTGTTGTTGCAGTTGTTGCTTTTGTTGTTACTGTTTTCTTCACATTATCATTATTAACTACTCATACCATCACAATGATAAATATTTTTAATCCGAAGAAATATTGTTCTAGAACATTGTGTTCACCGAGGCTTGAATAGGGAAATAGGGCCTCCTGTTGCCCATTTCCAATTCAAATTAACAGTAAGTGGCGCATTTACTTACAACAAATACCTCAATTAGCGGGGATTGGTGGGGTGCTGATTAGCAATTCCTCGGTGATTGGTCGCTACGACTGGGCACTGTTTCCGACGCTTACCTTACGGAGGATCGAGCAGCCACCATATGACCCACTCGGGTTTAGTGCTTCGCAAAAGTATAATCGGTGATTGTTGGAGGAATAGGAAGAATGGGAGATTGGGAAGAGTTAAGGGGGGTAAGGAAGGTTAGGGGGTGATCGGGGAAAGGGGGGATTTCTGTTCCTCAGAGTAGGGGATAGAAGCTTGTTGGGGATAGAAGGGTCGTGGGCGTGTGGGAAGGTAGAAAGGTCGTGGGCGTGAGGGGGGTAGAAGGGTCGTGGGCGTGAGTGGAGGGGTAGAAGGGTCGTGGGCGTGAGTGGGGGTAGAAGGGTCGTGGGCGTGAATTTAGGGAGGGTCGTGATATACTTGTGAAGGTATATCACTCCCCTCTACTCCCGCAGCCCGACCCTGGGCCAGGTCTGTCTGGTGCTTGCCTGATCTACCAGGCGGTTACTGTCATTGGCCAGCTGGTCTACATATTCATTGCAACCTGGTTGATCTGGCACTTGGCAGAGGTACATGTCCAAATTTCTCTTGAAGACCTCTACACTTGTTCCAGCGGTGTTTCTGTTATATCTTGTGGTAGTGTGTTATACAGTCTGAGACCACGGTTGTTGATACAGTGTTCTCGTATTGTACCCGCGGCACCCCAGCTTTAAGTCACAAATTCTCCCATTTCTCTCACTCCACTATGTTGTTATAACAGTGTGCATATTTGGTACTAGGCCCTCAAGCACCTTCCACGTGTATAATCATGTATATAAGCCATTTCTACGGCAGTATGCTGTACTTTCTACAAGATTGATGGACTGAACACATCGACTCCAGGCTGAGGGACTGATTACCTCAAACTCCTCCTCTCCTTACTGCTTTCTGCTTTGTATCGGACTGATGAAGCCACTGTGTGGCGAAACGTTTCTTCAATAATGATTCCCATATGTTGCGTAAGTGTCAGTGCTGTATCCCACAGCACTGAAATACAACGCTGTATCCCACAGTACTGTATCCCACAGCGCAGGATAATTTACCCTGCTATTGCTCACCGCTGGACTACACTGTGAAACATTGTGCCACATTGCGTTACACTGTGCTACACTGTACTACACTGTCACACTGTACTACACTGTGTCACACTGTACTACACTGTGTCACACTGTTACACTGTGCCACATTGTGACAATGTTACACTGTGCTACACTATGAAACATTGTGTCACACTGTGTCACACTGTTCTACACTCTGCCACACACTGCTACACTCTGCAACATTGTGCTACAATATGCCACACGGTGCTACATTGTGCCACACTGCCACATTGTGCTACATTGTGGCACACTGCCACATTGTGCTACAGTGTGCCACACTGTGCCACACTATGCCACACTATGCCACACTATGCTACACTATGCCACACGGTGCCACATTGTGCCACACTGTACCACACTCACTGTGCTACACTGTGCCACACTATGCCACACGGTGCCACATTGTGCCACACTGTACCACACTCACTGTGCTACATTGTGCCACTATGCCACACTGTACCACACTCACTGTGCCACACTATGCCACACTTTGCCACGTTGTGCCACACTTTACCACACTCACTGTCCTACACTATGCCACACGGTGCCACATTGTGCCACACTGTACCACATTTACTGTGCTACACACTGTGCCACACTGTCACACGGTATACCTGGAGAGAGTTCCAGGGGTCAACGCCTCTGCGGCCCGGTCTGTGACCAGGCCTCATGTTGTATCAGAGCCTGATCAACCAGGCTGTTACTGCTGGCCGCACGCAGTCCAACGTACGAACCACAGCCTGGCTGGTCAGGTACCGACTTTAGGTGCCTGTCCAGTGCCTGCTTGAAGACAGCCAGGGGTTTGTTGGTAATCCCCCTGATGTATGCTGGGAGGCAGTTGAACAGTCTTGGGCCCCTGACACTTATTGTGTTGTCTCTCAACGTGCTAGTGGCACCCCTGCTTTTCATTGGGGGATGTTACATCGCCTGATTGTGCCACACTACCACACTCACTGTGCTACACTGTGCCACACTCACTGTGCCACACTCACTGTGCTACATTGTGCCACACTATGCCACACGGTGCCACACTCACTGTGCTACACTGTGCCACACTCACTGTGGTACACTGTGCCACACTATGTCACATTGTGCCACACTGTGCTACACTGTGGCACACTATGCCACACGGTGCCACATTGTGCCACACTGTACCACACTCACTGGGCTACACTGTGCCACACTAACTGTGCTACACTGTGCTACACTGTGCCACACTATGCCACACGGCGCCACATTGTGCCACACTGTGCTACACTGTGCCACACTCACTGTGCTACACTGTGCCACACTCACTGTGCTACACTATGCCACACGGTGCCACACTGTACCACACTCACTGTGCTACACTGTGCCACACTATGCCACACGGTGCCACGTTGTGCCACACTCACTGTGCTACACTGTGCCACACTATGAGCCTCGCGTATCTTTTATTAAAGGAAAAACAGCTATACAAAGAATGTTTTTAATTTCGGGCGAAGCACAGAGGATATACATTTTATACGTGGGAGAGTGGATGTGTATAGGTGGGAAAGTGGATGTGTATAGGTGGGAGAGTGGATGTGTATAGGTGGGAGAGTGGATATGTATAGGTGGGAGAGTGGATGTGTATAGGTGGGAGAGTGGATGTGTATTGGTGGGAGAGTGGATGTGTATAGGTGGGAAAGTGGATGTGTATAGGTGGGAGAGTGAATGTGTATAGGTGGGAGAGTGGATGTGTATTGGTGGGAGAGTGGATGTGTATAGGTGGGAAAGTGGATGTGTATAGGTGGGAGAGTGAATGTGTATAGGTGGGAGAGTGGATGTGTATTGGTGGGAGAGTGGATGTGTATAGGTGGGAAAGTGGATGTGTATAGGTGGGAGAGTGAATGTGTATAGGTGGGAGAGTGGATGTGTATTGGTGGGAGAGTGGATGTGTATAGGTGGGAGAGGATGTGTATAGGTGGGAGAGTGGATGTGTATAGGTGGGAGAGTGGACGTGTATAGGTGGGAGAGTGGACGTGTATAGGTGGGAGAGTGGACGTGTATAGGTGGGAGAGTGGACGTGTATAGGTGGGAGAGTGGACGTGTATAGGTGGGAGAGTGAACGTGTATGGGGGGAGAGTGGATGTGTATAGGTGGGAGAGTGGATGTGTATAGGTGGGAGAGGACGTGTATAGGTGGGAGAGTGGACGTGTATAGGTGGGAGAGTGGACGTGTATAGGTGGGAGAGTGGACGTGTATAGGTGGGAGAGTGGACGTGTATAGGTGGGAGAATGGACATGTATAGGTGGGAGAATGGATGTTTTCATTTATGGTTGCAGAAGTCAAGTCTCAGCTCCTGGCCCCATCTCTTACACTGACTACTTCTGAATTCACTACCTCCTGGGTTTGTGAACATTATCATCCCTATTCTTGAGGCTGTGTATAGATCCTGCCTCTACCATTTTATTGTCGCAGTCGTTCCACTTCCTGACGTCCCTGTAACTCGTCTGTTTTTTTTTTTTTAACTTCCAAATGCTCACTCTTGTACCTGTTTCCCGCCTCTAGATCAGCCTTGCCCTACCCACGTATTTTGTGCATTGTTATCATGTATTCCTGGCTCTTCTGTCCTCTAAGGCCATCAGGTTTAGCTCATTCTCCTTACCTCCAGGACTAGTTTTGTTGTGAACTTGATTATTTTCCAGTTTCTTGACCTGTCTTCTCAGGTGTTGGTTCCATAATGATGCTGCAGACTCCAGGATGTGACTACATGTGCCTTACATACTGTATTTTTATAAATGACTCCTTGTTGAGTTTCCGGGAATCCAACCTTAGATTTCCTGTACGCGCAATTGCTGCGGAAGTTATTTAGTTGATGTGTGTCTGTGGTGATATGTTTGGAACTATGTTCACCCCTAGGTCCTTCACCTTGAGTGAGGTTTGTAGCCTTGCATCACTCCTTCCCCCCCACTTCCCGAGCCTGTCCTCCCTTCTGGTCATATTAGAAATACTTCAGTGTTCAGTCCTGGCACTTACTGGGGTTGAATTCCAACAACCACTTGTCAGACCAATCCTTCAGCTGGTCCAGGACCGTTTGTAGGCCTTCCTAGTCCTCGTGTTGTGTGAACAAGGACACACCAGACTCTGGTCAGGCTTTTGTCTGTGAACACCAGACACAGTACTGGTCTCAGTGACACTACTGTGTATCGGGGGAGTGGACGTGTATAGACGAGAGAGTACGTGTATAGAAGGGAGTATCGATGTGTATAGAAGAGAGAGTGGATGTTTAAAGGTGAGTGGATGTCTATAGGTGTGAGAGTGGATGTTTATAGGTGCGAGAGAGGATGTATATAAATTAGGGAGAGTGAATGAATACCTATGTATGTGAGACTGGATGTGTATAAGGAGAGAGAGAGTGGATGTGTGCTTGAAAAGTGGTTGAATATTTGTGAGAAAGTGGATATGCTGTATTATACATGAAATACATACTGTGAGTGAGTATTGTATACGAGGGGGATGAGTATCATACAGCGGAAGTAGTTGGTAATATCGTATACATTCCAAGTATATCTCTTGTATAATGTTAAATATATTTCCTAATTCAACAGTAGAGTGAGACAGAATATCTCTCTCTCTCTCTCTCTCTCTCTCTCTCTCTCTCTCTCTCTCTCTCTCTCTCTCTCTCTCTCTCTCTCTCTCTCTCTCTCTCTCTCTCTCGAGCAAATATTAATTAATCTTTCATGAAGGTCTGGTGGTCATGGCCGGCGGATTGTGTACCTCTCTAGGATTTATCTTATTAAAAGTGGTTTTTGTGAGAAAAATGTGCTTTTGGGAAGAGTGAGAGGCAGGGTAGAGAGGGCAGAGTGGATAAGGCAGGGTAGAGGGGGCAGGGTGGATAAGGCAGGGTAGAGAGGGCAGAGTGGATAAGGCAGGGTAGAGAGGGTAGGATGTATAGGGCAGGGTAGAGAGGGTAATGTGGATAGGGCAGGGTAGAGAGGGCAGGGTGGATAGGGCAGAGTAGAGAGGGTAGGATGTATAGGGCAGGGTAGAGAGGGTAAGGTGGATAGAGCAGGGTAGAGAGGGTTGGATGGATAGGGCAGGGTAGAAAGGGTAAGGTGGATAGGGCAGGGTAGAGAGGGTTGGGTGGATAGGGCAGGGTAGAGAGGGTAAGTAAGGTGGATAGGGCAAGGTAGAGAGGGTTGGGTGGAGAGGGAGGGAGTGGGTATTTCAGGGTGTAGATGGCAGGGTGGAGAGTGATAGGGTGAGTAGGGGAGGATGGATAGTAGGGCAGGGTAGTGGGGAAGAGGGTTGGGTGGAGAGGGTATAGCT
This sequence comes from Cherax destructor, assembly GCA_009830355.1. Taxonomy (NCBI): domain Eukaryota; kingdom Metazoa; phylum Arthropoda; class Malacostraca; order Decapoda; family Parastacidae; genus Cherax; species Cherax destructor. The sequence continues at coordinate 245,530 of WNWK01000617.1, read as the reverse complement.
TCATCTTTGGAGGGTGTCGAGAGTTTTCCTACTACTGCAGGCTTTTCTAATGCTTGTCTGATCAACCAGGTTGATGCTGCTGGCGGCCCTCTGACCCACATATCCATCACAGCCTGGTTGATCTGGGTAGGGATGGATGGAGCAGGGAGAAAATAATTATCACACGCGCGCCCACCTACCTACCTTCCTTCCTTCACCCGCGCCCGCGTACGTTCCTTCACCCGCGCCCGCGTACCACACAACACGATGATTGCCTCTTGTGTTAGCGAGATAATAAATACGTTCTGAACTGAGCACCCTAAATGAAGACAACAAAAATAGAAGGATGAAGGTACAACAGTACGGAGGAGGCAGACGTGTGGGAGCTGGGGCTGACGTGTGGGAGCTGGGGCTGAGGTGTGGGGGGTGGGGCTGACGTGTGGGGGTGGGGCTGACGTGTGGGGGGTGGGGCTGACGAGTGGGGGTGGGGCTGACGTGTGGGGGGGTGGGGCTGACGTGAGGGGGCTGGTGCTGACGTGTGGTGGTTGGGGCTTTCGTGTGGGGGAGGGGGCTTACGTATGCGCGAGGGAGCTGATTTGTGGGCGGGGGTGTAGTGCGCTGACGTGTGGGGGAGGGGGGCTGTCTTGTTGGGGTTGGGACTGACTTGGGAGAGGGAACTGAAAGGGCAACAACACTGGAACAATCCTAGTGCCTACCACTACCAAATTGGAACAATCCTAGTGCCTACCACTACCACACTGGAACAATCCTAGCGCCTACCACCACCACACTGGAACAATCCTAGCGCCTACCACCACCACCACACTGGAACAATCCTAGCGCCTACCACCACCACCACCACACTGGAACAATCCTAGCGCCTACCACCACCACCACACTGGAACAATCCTAGCGCCTACCACCACCACCACACTGGAACAATCCTAGCGCCTACCACCACCACCACACTGGAACAATCCTAGCGCCTACCACCACCACCACACTGGAACAATCCTAGAGCCTACCACCAGCACACTGGAACAATCCTAGCGCCTACCACCACCACCACACTGGAACAATCCTAGAGCCTACCACCAGCACACTGGAATAATCCTAGCGCCTACCACCACCACCACACTGGAACAATCCTAGAGCCTACCACCAGCACACTGGAACAATCCTAGCGCCTACCACCAGCATACTGGAACAATCCTAGCGCCTACCACCAGCACACTGGAACAATCCTAGCGCCTACCACCAGCATACTGGAACAATCCTAGCGCCTACAGGCCAGAGGAAAAGAAAGTCCATTTCATGAATATTTTCGGTGGATCGCTCCCCGTCGGCCCATTTAAATCTGAATTTTCGGATTTCGATTACCGTATTAGGCCGACCGAAGAGCAAGCTCGAAGCTCAGGCCACCCTTGATACCAGCTCATCAGCCTGATCATATATATATATATATATATATGCTAGGAATTCGCAAGAGCAGGCGAAATATTCACAAACACTGATCTCTGGCCGACGGAGACTCGACCCTACGAACTTGACAGGAACGCAGTGCTTTACCGACCGTACCACACTGGACCAATACCTTGGCATCCAGCTCACGCTAGACGTTGATCCAAGGCAGCCAGCTTTTAGGCAGGTGGCTTACAGCTTTTCATCTCATCCCCTGCATGCATCGACACAACTAGAGATTTATACAATGCTAGGAATTCGCAAGAATATTTCGCCTGCTCTTGCGAATTCCTAGCATTGTATAAATCTCTAGTTGTGTCGATGCATGCAGGGATGAGATGAAAGCTGTAAGCCACCTGCCTGAAAGCTGGGTGCCTGGATCAACGTCTAGCGTGAGCTGGATGCCAAGGTATTGGTCCAGTGTGGTACGGTCGGTAAAGCACTGCGTTCCTGTCACAAGGTTCGTAGGGTCGAGTCTCCGTCGGCCAGAGATCAGTTTTATATATATATATATATTTATATATATATATATATATATATATATATATATATATATATATATATATATATATATATATATTCAGAGCGAGAGAGGAAGGGGAGACGCAGATCCCATTGGCCCATACACCGGTTAATTATGCCACTGTATTTGCATACCGTGTAGACGACATGGGGAATGTATGTGTGTGTGTGTGTATTTGTGTGTGTGGGGGGGGAAGGGAGGGATGGGAAATAGGTCTTCTTGAGAGAGGGTATTTCTCGAGTACTAGTGACTCCAGCTCTGCCTGGGGAAACATTTAGTTTAGTCAAACAGTGTTGATGTTTCCACAGTATAACTATCACATAGAATAGTGCGGCCGCGCACACTGCTGTTCCCAAGGTGAAGCGTACAGGTGTACGTCGATCCCTGACAACCTGACGCAAGAGAAAGGGTCCTTCCGAAGTGCTTGAAAAAATAAAATCTTAACACAACAAATGGAAGAATATTTACAAATAGTAAAGAAATTGTCATTGTTCAGCATTAACTAAATTTCTCGTGCCAGACAGAGGAAATATAAAAAAAAAAAGCCATTCAGGTTTTTGGGGAAAATTCCAAATACTTTTTTCACTCAAAATTCAAGTCTAAAACGTCTTTCAGTATTGGCCCTCCAGTCATAAGTTCCTTTCTCCCCTGTGCAGTTTATTTGTGAATTGTTCCAAATAAAATCCAGTCTCAGTAGATTAAAAACTTTGTACCTTAAGGCAGAGTCTTAGCACCTCTACCGTTTCTCATGTTCATAGAATAGATCAAGTATCATGACTTGTGAACGAGACCGAAATGAGTATAAAAATTGCCTCAGTAGAAGATATAGTCAAACTACAAACAAATATTAAAAAAAAATTCCATTGGCCAAATGAAAATAACCTGATGTCCAACGGTGACAAATTTCAATTGCTTAGACATACGAGGAATGGGGAACGCGAAACGAGCACCATACAAGGAATGGGGAACGCAAAACGAACACCATACATAAAATGGAGGCAGTCCATCATAAATGGTAGGAAGCAAAGGAATAATTATGTCAGAGGATCTGTCATATAGGGAACACAGTAAGTCAAATACAACAAAGACAAAGAAAATGACAGGGTGATTTTTGAGAATGTTCAAAATAAGAGAAGCAACTATAATGATGCCTAAAAATATACACATGGACAAAACTTGAGGTCATCGTCTCCATACTGCATGCTAGTTATAACTTACTGAAGGAGGATAGTTGTCATGTCACTAATGTTGTGGTTACTAGGTCATTACTAAATATTTAACGTCGATGGGCTGCTATATGCCTCTACTGCTACTGTTTTTAATATTGCCTTCAACTTTCTGGCACCTGGCACTGGTCTGCCTGATGCCATCTCATTCTAGTTAGAATCGGTCCCTGGAGCGCTTCTAACTGGACTTCCTACTCATTTCTACAACATTGCAAGCTCCTGATGATGTGTTGATTGCGACACGAAAGGCGTAGACCTATCTTTCAACTTCCCTCGTGGTTGTTTTGCAACTTACTGAAGTGAAGGACACGCGAGGTATAGAATACACCAAATGAAAAACAGGGATGCCATAAGTAGAAGTGGAGAACGAATTATCAACATCCGTCGCCCAGTACTTTGCAAGCTTTTGCCAGTAGAAATGAGAAATATTGCCGGATCTAAGATACAGATTTCCGAGAAGAAAGGGACACCATTATCTCCTGCAAATTCCTGACAGGCCATCAACATCAACAGCCTGGTCTAACAGGTAAGTTTGGCCCCTATTCGGCTGCCCGGTTTCACAAGGTTGACTGGGAGCAAAAATGTGTTGCCACGGGGCGTCACGTGAATTAAGAACGTATCCAGTTCTGGGGAGACGCACTCGATTGGCCGGAAATCGACAAAACTCGTACTGCAGTCCATCCTCGCACCACCAGTGACACGCGTGCAGATTTAAACGTTTCCTGGACTGATCACACACCGCCTTTCCTACACGTGTCACACCTATTTTATTTGCTTATTTCAGAAAAAATATTCGTTTTGTAGCTTTGTGCGACGCTTTCCGATCAATTTAATAATACGGGAGCAAGGAGCTAGTTACTCTTCCTGTATAAGTTAATGTAAAAAGAAGAAAAACTTTGTTTCTTCCTTTTCGGGTCACCCTACCTCGGTGGGAGACGGCCATTGTGTTAAATAATAATAATAATAATAATAATAATAATAATAATAATAATAATAATAATAATAATAAAAATTATATACTCTATTCTAGCGAAACCAAACATTAAGGATAATAATTTGTGAGTTTTGAAAAATATTGGAAATTAGAGTAGGGTATGGCTAGACACTAGCACCTTACACGGCGCACAATACCTGCAAGGTTTGAACACTTTGCAGAGTCTCGGTGAATTTTACATGCTTAAGCACACGCTGACAAGTAAGCGAGTCGATACTAAAGTCTTTATGATGGCCAGCAGTAACAGCCTGGTTGATCAGGCCTTCATCCACCAAGAGGCCTGGTCTGGGACCGGGCCGCGGGGGGGGCATTGACCCTCGGAAATATCCTTCAGTGGTGGTGCTTAATATTACGTCTTGAAGACAGATAATGTGGTAGTTAATATATGATGTTTCTTGTCCCCCACAACCACGTCTTCCCATCTATTAACCAGCGCCAACAATAAAAAAAAAATGAGTTTAAGCACTGTGATGGCCCTGAATAACCGCAGGGGGGGGGAGGGAGGCGGAGGCCGAGAATGTTCTCGCTAATGTTATTCTCATCGTGCTGGACCCTCCAGGGAGGTTCCTTGATGCTGATGAGATGATGGGAACAGGACTCTTGATCCAAGGATTTGGACCTGACATTCCCTTCCGCGGATCGAATCTGATTGCCTTACATCCCCCTCCTCACGCCAGGCGTTGTGGGACCCCCTTCGGGAATTATGCAGGATGCAACTTCTCAGTAGCCCCCTCCCCCCTCTCTCTCTCTCTCTCTCTCTCTCTCTCTCTCTTTGTCTCTCTCTTGTTGGCACTTCTGTCAATGGGATTCGCTCGGGGGTCGCTGAATATCGCTCAGATGGACTGGGAAGGGGGAAGAGGGAAGGGGAATAGGAAGGGGGGGTGAGGTGTTAGTGTTCTTGAGGAAGTTATTGACCACATAAATCAGGGGCAAGATCAGCGGTAGTGGGGGAGTTGGATGGAGGGGTGATGGAGAAAGAGTGGGAGGGGGTGATGGAGGAAGAGAGATAGGGGTGATGGAGGAAGAAAGGGAGGGATGACGGAGGAAGAGAGGGAGGGGAAGGAGGAAGAGAGGGAGGGGAAACGGAGGAAGAGAGGGAGGGGAAACGGAGGAAGAGAGGAAGGGGAAGGAGGAAGAGAGGAAGGGGAAGGAGGAAGAAAGGGAGGGGAAACGGAGGAAGAGAAGGAGGGGAAGGAGGAAGAGAGGGAGGGAAACGGAGAAAGAGAGGGAGGGGAAGGAGGAAGAGAGGGAGGGGAAGGAGGAAGAGAGGGAGGGAAGGAGGAAGAGAGGGAGGGGAAGGAGGAAGAGAGGGAGGGGAAACGGAGGAAGAGAGGGAGGAGGCGGAGGAAAAGAGGGAGGAGGGAGGGGAAGTTCCCTCAATGGATTAGAATCATTAGACAATTAGGCAGAGGCAGATTGTGATGACTGTAGATGTGGTAACTGCTGCCTCACCCTGCTTCCCTCTCCCTTCTTCCCTTCTTCCCTCTCCCTTACTCCCTTCTTCCCTCCCTCCCTTACCTGTTCTTTCCCTTATTCCTATCTCTGTTTCCTCTCTTTATTCGCCTGTTCTCTCCCTCTCTCCCTTCTCTATTCCCCCCCTACTTCCCTGTTCTCTTCTTTAATTTCTGTTACCTCCCTTAGTTCCTTCTCTGTTCCCTCTTTCCCTGTTCTTCCTTACTACCTTCTGTATTTCCTTCTTACTCCCTCCATTATTCCATGAGTGTCTAACAGGACTGACTCTTACTCCCTTCTCTATTCCCTCCCTTACTTCTCTGTTCTCTCCCTTACTCCCTGAGTTTCTAATAGGATCCCCTTGCGCCCTCTGTATTCCCTACCTTCCATGTTTTCTCCCTTACCTCCATTCCATGTTTTCTCCCTTCATTACCTCCATTGCCTGTTTTCTCCCCTTCTCCTCCCTTCCCTCCCTTTCTTCCCTGTTCTCTCCCTTACTCCCTGAATGTCTAACAAGGCTCCCTTATTCCCTCCCTCTTCCCTGAAAGATACCTTTTCGCCTGCCACCCCAAACACCTGACCTTAGTGATGTTCATTCACCTGACCTTACCTGGAGTATACCTGGAGAGAGTTCCAGGGGTCAACACCCCTGCGGCCCGGTCTGTGACCAGACATCATGTTGGATCAGAGCCTGATCAACCAGGCTGTTACTGCTGGCCACACGCAGTCCAACGTACGAACCACAGCCTGGCTGGTCAGGTACCGACTTTAGGTGCCTGTCCAGTGCCTGCTTGAAGACAGCCAGGGGTTTGTTGGTAATCCCCCTGATGTATGCTGGGAGGCAGTTGAACAGTCTTGGGCCCCTGACACTTATTGTGTTGTCTCTCAACGTGCTAGTGGCACCCCTGCTTTTCATTGGGGGGATGTTACATCGTCTGCCGAGTCTTTTGCTTTCGTAGGGAGTGAGTCTCGTGTGCAAGTTTGGTACTAATCCCTCGAGAATTTTCCACGTGTATTTAATAATGTATCTCTCCCGCCTGCGTTCTAGGGAGTACAGGTTTAGGAACTTGAAGCGTTCCCAGTAATTGTGGTGGTTCATTCACATGACCTTAGTGATGTTCATCCACATGACCTTAGTGATGTTCATTCACATGACCTTAGTGATGTTCATTCACATGACCTTAGTGATGTTTATAAACCAGATGTGACGTGCGTCGAGTCTGTTACATTTCATTCGACATGTGTCACATACACCCATGGTGTCACGCCCTCTCCAAAAGTGAACTAGCAGTTCAGAGTGTAGCAGTTGTGGGCCCCCCACTGCTGTGCTTCAAAACAGCCAATCACGTGAAAGTCCTCGAATTCAGCAAAGTGACGTAGAAACCTTGAACGTACGAAGTAGCACTGGTAGACGTCCACCGTCTCTGGTCGTGAGCACTGTACTTACACTGGCTCTTGTTCTGTACCGTTGTTGTATACTCTCTGTACATAGTGTACATAATTATATATATTGTAGCAAAGTAATACACGGGCAAAGAAATTTATTTCGGCTTAAATAAAATTTTTGCATCTCTGCCTTGTTGCTTGTTCTCCTCAGCTGAGAATTGTTGATTTACTTACAATCAGGTGATACATGCCCATCAGACTACCACCTGTGTTCCTCATACCTGACCCTAGTAATGTTTATCCTCATGACCTTAGTGATCATCCTCATGACATTAGTGATCTTCATCCTCATGACCTTATCTGAAGGTTACCTGGAAACTGTTGCAAGAAGTCATCGCCCCCGCGGCCTGGTCTGAGACCAGGCCTCCTGGTTGATGGTCTGATCAGCCGGGCTGTTGGTGTTGGCCGGATGCAGGCCAACATAGGCACCACAGCTCCGTCTGGGCCGGAACTGACTTGAACTTTTGAAGTTTCCTCTTGAAGACAGCTAGGGACTTATTGGTAATTTTCCTTATGTAGAGAGGGTGTTTACGAGTCTTGGTCCCCTTCCATTTATTGTTTGAATCTCTCAGTGTAAACGCTACACTTCTGATCTTCATTGTGGGAATTTTGCACCGTCTGCCGAGCCTTTTGCTTTCGTAGGGAGTAATTTCGGTGTGCAAATCTAGGACTAATCCCTTCATAATTTTCCAGGTATCTCGCCCACGTTCCAAGGAATATAATTTGAGGGCCTTGAGGCATTCCTATTGTTTTAAGTGCTTGACTGAATTTATATGTGCAGGGAAGATTCTCTGTACATTCTCCAGTTCTGGGATTTCGCGTAGAGGGAACAAGTGTTGTTAAGTCTGTTTTCAATTGTTTGGCAACTATGTTTTGATGGTTTTTATTTTGAATGTTCTCAACACATCCTATATTTTACCTCGCGGTTGTGGCAACACCACCGTTGTGATGCTTGAATATAACATCTTCTGACATTATTGCTTCTACGTCCTTCACGTCAATCTTCCTCTCAATTACATGATTTGTATTTCATTTATACTCCTTTCCAGTTTTTTATCCTCATTTTTTTTTCATAGTGAAATAACTTAAATTTATCCTATATGAGCACATTGTTTCTTTTGGTTTACTGGAAAACCTGATTTACATCAGTTTGGAAATTTGCTGCAGCCTCACTGAATGCCTCTCATCCTCACTGAATGCCTCTCATCCTCACTGAATGCCTCTCATCCTCACTGAATGCCTCTCATCCTCACTGAATGCCTCTCATCCTCACTGAATGCCTTTCATCCTCACTGAATGCCTCTCATCCTCACTGAATGCCTCTCATATAAATTCTAGTATCGTTCAAAAAGGATGATAAGGTTCTATGATTTATGTCTCTGTTTATGTCGGATACGAAAAGGAGGAAGAGACTCAAGGCGAGTACTGTGCCTTGGGGAACACCGTTTCACTGTGCCTTGGGGAACACCGTTTCACTGTGCCTTGGGGAACACCGTTTCACTGTGCCTTGGGGAACACCGTTTCACTGTGCCTTGGAGAATACCGTTTCACTGTGCCTTGGGGAACACCGTTTCACTGTGCCTTGGGGAACACCGTTTCACTGTGCCTTGGGGAACACCGTTTCACTGTGCCTTGGGGAACACCGTTTCACTGTGCCTTGGGAACACCGTTTCACTGTGCCTTGGGGAACACCGTTTCACTGTGCCTTGGGGAACACCGTTTCACTGTGCCTTGGGGAACACTGTTTCACTGTGCCTTGGGGAACACCGTTTCACTGTGCCTTGGGGAACACCGTTTCACTGTGCCTTGGGGAACACCGTTTCACTGTGCCTTGGGGAACACCGTTTCACTGTGCCTTGGGGAACACCGTTTCACTGTGCCTTGGGGAACACCGTTTCACTGTGCCTTGGGGAACACCGTTTCACTGTGCCGGTCTCGGGTTTTACTTTGTTCGCTATTGTAGATGAATGGTTCAGAGAACCGACAAGTTGATAAATTAGACACATATGCAACACTTGGGTATCTTTATTGAGGAAACGTTTCCACATTTGGATTTGTCAAGTGTGACACCACCTACGACTGCTTCACCTCACCTGTCTACAGTATATAAGCAACTTCTTCACACTTATGCTGTATTCTTTTCAAGATTGATGGACTGATAACATCGACTCAAGTCTGAGGGACTGATTACCTCAAACTACTCCTGTTCTTCACCATTCGCCTTTGTATGGACTGATGAAGCCACTGTGTGGCGAAACGTTTCCTCATTAAAGATGCCCAAGTGTTGCACATGTGTCTAATTTATCAACTTATTCGCTATTGATCTCAGTTCTATTTGTTAGGAAGTTGGTTTAAAAAGACACGGAAGTAAACACTAGGTCCTGGGACCTTGATCACTTCTAACACAGAGATTAAAATGACAGTATATATATAGGTGGAGAGTGAGGTGAGTGACACATGGTGGCCTGGAAAATGACATATTTGAGATGAGGACAGATACCGTGAGGTCACGTGACTCCTGTGTTAGGTTGGTGGTGCTTTGTCTGGCTGGGTATCTTGTATGCTGATATTTTTATAATTTTGTAGCTTTCGGTATTATATTCTGTTTTCGCGCACTTTCTTCGCTATTATGCCACGGTTAAATTTGTCGAAAACTTTTGCTAAGTCTATGTACACCTGTTTTTGTTAGTCTTCCAGTGGGGTCAAGACTGTGTTGTAATGGTGCAGCAGTTAGAGGCAGGAACGACCTGCTCTGCGAGTGAACTCATACTGCTCCGGTTTATGCAACTGTTGTGTTAACACATGTTTACCAGTCTTGCTTCACAAAACTATTTCAAAGATTTTGAAATAGCGCTATCTGGCAATAGTGTTAAGCACAGAGAAAGCCACAAGCATGCATGTGCAGTGACTGGATGTACATGCATGTGCAGTGACTGGATGTACATGCATGTGCAGTGACTGGATGTACATGCATGTGCAGTGACTGGATGTACATGCATGTGCAGTGACTGTGGATGTGCATGCTTGTGCAGTGACTGGATGTACATGCATGTGCAGTGACTGGATGTACATGCATGTGCAGTGACTGTGGATGTGCATGTATGTGCAGTGACTGTGGATGTGCATGCATGTGCAGTGACTGGATGTACATGAATGTGCAGTGACTGGATGTACATGCATGTGCAGTGACTGTGGATGTACATGCATGTGCAGTGACTGGATGTACATGCATGTGCAGTGACTGGATGTACATGCATGTGCAGTGACTGTGGATGTGCATGCATGTGCAGTGACTGGATGTACATGCATGTGCAGTGACTGGATGTACATGCATGTGCAGTGACTGTGGATGTGCATACATGTGAGGTGACTCTGGATGTGCATGCATGTGCAGTGACTGGATGTGCATGCATGTACAGTGACTGTGTATGTGCATACATGTGAGGTGACTGGATGTACATGCATGTGCAGTGACTGTGGATGTGCATGCATGTGCAGTGACTGGATGTACATGCATGTGCAGTGACTGGATGTACATGCATGTGCAGTGACTGTGGATGTGCATACATGTGCAGTGACTGGATGTACATGCATGTGCAGTGACTGTGGATGTACATGCATGTGCAGTGACTGGATGTACATGCATGTGCAGTGACTGTGGATGTGCATGCATGTGCAGTGACTGTGGATGTGCATGCATGTGCAGTGACTGGATGTACATGCATATGCAGTGACTGTGGATGTGCATGCATGTGCAGTGACTGGATGTACATGCATGTGCAGTGACTGGATGTACATGCATGTGCAGTGACTGTGGATGTGCATACATGTGAGGTGACTGTGGATGTGCATGCATGTGCAGTGACTGGATGTACATGCATGTGCAGTGACTGTGGATGTGCATACATGTGAGGTGACTCTGGATGTGCATGCATGTGCAGTGACTGGATGTACATGCATGTGCAGTGACTGTGGATGTGCATACATGTGAGGTGACTGGATGTACATGCATGTGCAGTGACTGTGGATGTGCATACATGTGAGGTGACTCTGGATGTGCATGCATGTGCAGTGACTGGATGTACATGCATGTGCAGTGACTGTGGATGTGCATACATGTGAGGTGACTCTGGATGTGCATGCATGTGCAGTGACTGGATGTTCATGCATGTGCAGTGACTGTGTATGTGCATACATGTGAGGTGACTGGATGTACATGCATGTGCAGTGACTGTGGATGTGCATACATGTACGGTGACTGTGGATGTGCATACATGTACGGTGACTGTGAATGTGCATACATGTACGGTGACTGTGGATGTGCATACATGTGCGGTGAGTGTGGATGTGCATGCATGTGCAGTGACTGTGGATGTGCATGCATGTGCAGTGACTGGATGTACATGCATGTGCAGTGACTGTGGATGTGCATACATGTACGGTGACTGTGGATGTGCATACATGTACGGTGACTGTGGATGTGCATACATGTACGGTGACTGTGGATGTGCATGCATGTGCAGTGACTGTGGATGTGCATGCATGTGCAGTGACTGGATGTGCATACATGTGCAGTGACTGTGGATGTGCATACATGTGCGGTGACTGTGGATGTGCATACATGTGCGGTGACTGTGGATGTGCATACATGTGCGGTGACTGTGGATGTGCATACATGTGCAGTGACTGTGGATGTGCATACATGTGCGGTGACTGTGGATGTGCATGCATGTGCAGTGACTGTGGATGTGCATACATGTGCAGTGACTGTGGATGTGCATGCATGTGCAGTGACTGTGGATGTGCATACATGTGCAGTGACTGTGGATGTGCATACATGTGCGGTGACTGTGGATGTGCATACATGTGCAGTGACTGTGGATGTGCATACATGTGCAGTGACTGTGGATGTGCATACATGTGCAGTGACTGTGGATGTGCATACATGTGCAGTGACTGTGGATGTGCATACATGTGCAGTGACTGTGGATGTGCATACATGTGCAGTGACTGTGGATGTGCATGCATGTGCAGTGACTGGATGTACATACATGTGCAGTGACTGTGGATGTGCATACATGTGCGGTGACTGTGGATGTGCATGCATGTGCAGTGACTGGATGTACATACATGTGCAGTGACTGTGGATGTGCATACATGTGCGGTGACTGTGGATGTGCATACATGTGCAGTGACTGTGGATGTGCATACATGTGCAGTGACTGTGGATGTGCATACATGTGCGTGACTGTGGATGTGGCATGCATGTGCAGTGACTGGATGTACATACATGTGCAGTGACTGTGGATGTGCATACATGTGCGGTGACTGTGGATGTGCATGCATGTGCAGTGACTGGATGTACATGCATGTGCGGTGACTGTGGATGTGCATACATGTGCGGTGACTGAGGATGTGCATGCATGTGCAGTGACTGGATGTGCATACATGTGCGGTGACTGTGGATGTGCATGCATGTGCAGTGACTGGATGTACATGCATGTGCAGTGACTGGATGTACATGCATGTGCAGTGACTGTGGATGTGCATGCATGTGCAGTGACTGGATGTACATGCATGTGCAGTGACTGGATGTACATGCATGTGCAGTGACTGGATGTACATGCATGTGCAGTGACTGTGGATGTGCATGCATGTGCAGTGACTGGATGTACATGCATGTGCAGTGACTGGATGTACATGCATGTGCAGTGACTGGATGTACATGCATGTGCGGTGACTGTGGATGTGCATACATGTGCGGTGACTGTGGATGTGCATGCATGTGCAGTGACTGGATGTACATGCATGTGCGGTGACTGTGGATGTGCATACATGTGCGGTGACTGTGGATGTGCATGCATGTGCAGTGACTGGATGTGCATACATGTGCGGTGACTGTGGATGTGCATGCATGTGCAGTGACTGGATGTACATGCATGTGCAGTGACTGGATGTACATGCATGTGCAGTGACTGGATGTACATGCATGTGCAGTGACTGGATGTACATGCATGTGCAGTGACTGTGGATGTGCATGCATGTGCAGTGACTGGATGTACATGCATGTGCAGTGACTGGATGTACATGCATGTGCAGTGACTGGATGTACATGCATGTGCGGTGACTGTGGATGTGCATACATGTGCGGTGACTGTGGATGACTCTTGTGTCCAGACTACATCTTCACAGGACATTTAACGCACCTGGTAGTTATATAAACAGCGCTGGAAGCTGAATCTCTCACTCTCTGGTATGACAAATGGTGGCATTGGTGGTTGATCTAATGGAAAGATCAAATCCATGTGTCTATCTAATACCGCATTTTACAGCTCGCACCCTGGGATTTTGATGCACCATTCGCTTTGACATGTTCCTGTCCTGGTAATCACATCAGGACCTGTCAGTCTCTTCTTGTCGCTCTGTCTAAATACCTCCAAGTCCTTCTTGTGTACCTCTGCTGCACACACATGTAAGGGCCATGGTAGATATCAAGCTGTTGACACTCGTGTTATGGCTGCAGACGTCTGGTCTGCTTCTTTCTTCTCGACAGCAAGAACACACCTCCTACGGGTTATCAAGCAGCGCAGTAAATGGAACAGAAAATATATGGAGTTGAATTTCATAGAGGTGCAGGCTTAGTGGACTGATGGGGATCCTCTTAAGAGCTACCTGACTCAGGCGCTTCATTATGTTCAAGACCCTGGCATCCATAAAGTTTCTCCCTCTTGACAATTAGAAACTTAATTCCACAGCCTTATTACACTGCCAATATTACATCGACTGATGCTTAAGATTACTTCTCCTTTGACTTCTTTTCAATCCAAAATGGAGTCCCCAGGTCGAGTCAGTCATCATTACTTCTCCTTTGACTTCTTTTCAATCCAAGATGGATTCCTCAGGTCAGGTCAGTCATCATTCTCATTTCCTCTGACATTCCTCCTTCAAGCAAGGAGAGAGATCGTTCAGCTGAAATAATTTTACACAGCCAGCGGGCTGACGCAGAAGCATCTCCCACATGAAGCCCACCTCTCCCCCCCCCCCTCCCACACACAACACTGTCATCTCGGCGATGAACTCTGAGCAACTTCATTATTGCTTCAGTTCCACACACTCCCTCTTCACGCCACTCATTAGATGTTCCTGGGGTTAAGTACTGCATGATCTTGACCGATCTGTAGGTTCCTCACCTCAAGTTGGTGTCATTGACGACCCACGCGGGTCACTACCTCTTGTTCCACCATTCTCTCGTACCTTCCTTATTAGTACTCTTTTAACCCCTCCTCCTCACACTTCATTATTTCAGTATTCTTCCTCAAATTTATATTATAGTCTTTGCTTACAAGATTCAACATTTCTTTAACAAGACATATATATATATATATATATATATATATATATATATATATATATATATATGTCGTGCCGATTAGGTAAAACTGGTCAATTAGCAAGAACTCATCTAAAATTAAGTCCTTTCTAAAAATTTCTCTTATACATTTAAAGATATTTTTTTTTCATTTATGTTAATGTAAGAATTTATAATTTTGTACCAAGAGAAACTTTGAAAACCTACCTAACCTTATTACAATAAGCGCAATTTAATTTAGCCTAACCAAACTAAATATATTTTAGATACGTTAACATTAATTTAATAATAAACAAACACAATGAAATATATTTTTTTCGTTATGTTCAGAATGATTTTGGCGAAATTATTGCATACACAAATTTTCACTTGTCTTATATGGCAAGGTGAGCGTTGCTATTTAAGCCAAAATCGCAAGTTTTACCTAATCGGCACGATATATATATATATATATATATATATATATATATATATATATATATAGATATATAATAGGCTTTAAAGCTACGTATCACAGCGAGCTAGACACGTGGTCAGGTTTATCGTTTTGATCTATGGTCACTATCTGTGAGGATAATAAACCAGTTGTACACTCCTTGCAACTCAAGCAACTAAATTCATCGCCTGGAGGGCTCGAACCCATGGCAAGCCAGTCCCGAAAATAGCAGAACAGTGCGTTATCCACTGGACAATGCTAGACTAATAAGATTCGTCCAACTAGGTATATCTCTATACACCACTGGAAGGTCAGCATGGGCCCCACTGTGATCACAAGGCAGGTTTTTACAGACGATACTCAAACCACCATGGGCTTTATCAAATCACCAGATCGACCTGGGAAGATTATCCTCAAGCTCATCCTTTCTCCCCAAGTAGATCTCTGGGTAACTTGTCGCCCACTGTTTGCGCAAAACGTCAAAAAAGGGATCGCATTTTTTTTTTTTTTTTTTTTTTTTAAACTGGGAGTATATGGTACACTGTCTCTGCCCTCACGCATGCTTGGCAAGTGTCCTGACCTCGCTGCCCAGCAGCAGGCAACACCTTCCATGAATCGCCCAACATCAGCCTGTTACGGGGATCCATGCCCAAATTCAGGATCCAAGAAAATAGTGGAATATTTTAAACAGCAGAATAAAAGTCACATCACAACCCCCCCACAACCAGCAACCCCAGTCACCCCTCACACGCTTTCATTTCCCCACCCCCCACGACCAGCATCCCTATCCACCCATCACACGAACAGCATCCCCAACCCCCCTCACACGACCAGCATCCCTATCCACTCATCACACGACCAGCATCCCCAGCCACCCCTCACACGACCAGCATCCCTATCCACCCATCACACGACCAGCATCCCAACCCCCTCACACGACCAGCATCCCCAACCCCCTTCACACAACCAGCATCCCCAACCCCCTCACGACCAGCATCTCCAACCACCCCTCACACAGACAGCATCCCCAACCACCCTCACACGAACAGCATCCCCAACCACCCTCACACGAACAGCATCCCCAACCACCCCTCACACGAACAGCATCCCCAAGCACCCTCACACGAACAGCATCCCCAAGCACCCTCACACAACCAGCTTCCCAACCCCCTCACACGACCAGCTTCCCCAACCCCCTCACACGACCAGCTTCCCCAACCACCCTCACGACCAGCTTCCCCAACCCCCTCACACGACCAGCTTCCCAACCCCCCCCACGACCAGCTTCCCAACCACCCTCACGACCAGCATCCCCAACCACCCCTCACACGACCAGCATCCCCAACCACCCCTCACACGAACAGCATCCCCAACCACCCTCCACGACCAGCATCCCCAGCCACCCCTCACACGAACAGCATCCCCAACCACCCTCACACAGAAAAGCATCCCCAACCACCCTCACACGACCAGCATCCCCAGCCACCCCTCACACGAACAGCATCCCCATCTACCTCTCACACGACAGCATCCCCAACCCCTCACACGAACAGCATCCCCAACCACCTCTCACGACCAGCATCCCCAACCCCTCACGAACAGCATCCCCAACCACCTCTCACACGACCAGCATCCCCAGCCACCCTCACACGAACAGCATCCCCAACTACCCTCACACGAACAGCATCCCCAACTACCTCTCACACGAACAGCATCCCCAACTACCTCTCACACGACCAGCATCCCCAGCCACCCCTCACACGAACAGCATCCCCAACCACCTCTCACACGACCAGCATCCCCAACCCCCTCACACGACCAGCATCCCCAACCACCCCTCACACGAACAGCATCCCCAACCACCCCTCACACGACCAGCATCCCCAGCCACCCCTCACACGAACAGCATCCCCAACTACCTCTCACACGAACAGCATCCCCAACCACCCCTCACACGAACAGCATCCCCAACTACCTCTCACACGACCAGCATCCCCAACCACCCCTCACACGAACAGCATCCCCAACCACCCCTCACACGAACAGCATCCCCAACTACCTCTCACACGACCAGCATCCCCAGCCACCCCTCACACGAACAGCATCCCCAACTACCTCTCACACGAACAGCATCCCCAACCACCCTCACACGAACAGCATCCCCAACCACCCCTCACACGAACAGCATCCCCAACCACCCCTCACACGAACAGCATCCCCAACTACCTCTCACACGAACAGCATCCCCAACTACCTCTCACACGAACAGCATCCCCAACCACCCTCACACGAACAGCATCCCCAACCACCCTCACACGAACAGCATCCCCAACTACTCTCACACGACCAGCATCCCCAGCCACCCCTCACACGAACAGCATCCCCAACTACCTCTCACACGAACAGCATCCCCAACCACCCCTCACACGAACAGCATCCCCAACCACCCCTCACACGAGCAGCATCTCCAACCCCTCACACGAACAGCATCCCCAACCACCCCTCACACGACCAGCATCCCCAGCCACCCCTCACACGAACAGCATCCCCAACCACCCCTCACACGAACAGCATCCCCAACTACCTCTCACACGCTTTCATTCCCCTTCCACACGACCAGCGTCCCTCACGCCGCTGTCCAAAAGTAATAGACAAGGTAGAAATGTTGAGAGTCTGTGGACAAGAGTACTTGAATGTTCCTCTCCCTTTCAGACATCCTCCCTTTCAGACGTCCTCCCTTTCAGATATACTCCCTTTCAGACATCCTCCCTTTCAGACATCCTCCCTTTCAGACGTCCTCCCTTTCAGATATACTCCCTTTCAGACATCCTCCCTTTCAGACTTCCTCCCTTTCAGACGTCCTCTCTTTCAGACGTCCTCCCTTTCAGACGTCTTCTCTTTCAGACGTCCTTATTTTCAGACGCTCTCTTTCAGACGTCCTCCCTTTCAGACGTCTTCTCTTTCAGACGTCCTTTCTTTCAGACGCCCTCTTTCAGACGTCCTCAATTTCAGACGTCCTCCCCTTCAGACATCTCCCCCTCAGACGTATCAGTGAAAGTTGACAGCAAGTGAGAGTAATGGCTTCTACTCTTTCCAGTCTCTCTCAGCCTCCTTCCCTCACCTCCCATCTCCTTCCCCTCTACGTTTCCTTCTCCCCATTTTCCTTCCCCTCTCCCATTCCCCATTTTTTTGCCCCTTTCTCATTTGCTGCGTCGATGCTTTCGTCTGTGTATACCAGAGTGTCGGGAGGAGGAATGGCGTCTCCTGGGAGAGTTGAGAGTGGCGTTCACCAAACAAAAAAACAGACATGGCACCACAACGTTCACAGAACACAAGTGGCACCACAACGTTCACAGAACACAAGTGGCACCACAACGTTCACAGAACACAAGTGGCACCACAACGTTCACAGAACACAAGTGGCACCACAACGTTCACAGAACACAAGTGGCACCACAACGTTCACAGAACACAAGTGGCACCACAACGTTCACAGAACACACGTGGCACCACAACGTTCAGCACATGGACCACAAGTGGCACCACAACGTTCACAGAGACACACGTGGCACCACAACGTTCACAGAACACACGTGGCACCACAACGTTCCAGAACAACGTGGTACCACAACGTTCAGAACTGGCACCACAACGTTCACAGAACACACGTGGCACCACAACGTTCACAGACACGTGGCACCACAACGTTCCAGACACGTGGACACAATTCCGAACGTGGCACCACAACGTTCACAGAACACACGTGGCACCACAACGTTCCAGAACACACGTGGCACCACAACGTTCACAGAACACACGTGGCACCACAACGTTCCAGAACACACGTGGCACCACAACGTTCACGAACACACCTGGCACCACAACGTTCACAGAACACACGTGGCACCACAACGTTCACAGAACACACGTGGCACCACAACGTTCACAGAACACACGTGGCACCACAACGTTCACAGAACACACGTGGCACCACAACGTTCACAGAACACACGTGGCACCACAACGTTCACAGAACACACGTGGCACCACAACGTTCAACACGTCTGAAACACGTGGCACCACAACGTTCACAGAACACACGTGGCACCACAACGTTCACAGAACACACGTGGCACCACAACGTTCACAGAACACACGTGGCACCACAACGTTCACAGAACACACGTGGCACCACAACGTTCACAGAACACACGTGGCACCACAGTGTTGACAGAACACACGTGGCACCACAACGTTCCAGAACACACGTGGCACCACAACGTTCACAGAACACGTGGCACCACAACGTTCACAGAACACGTGGCACCACAACGTTCACAGAACACACGTGGCACCACAACGTTCACAGAACACACGTGGCACCACAACGTTCACAGAACACACGTGGCACCACAACGTTCCAGAACACACGTGGCACCACAACGTTCACAGAACACAGTGGCACCACAACGTTCACAGAACACAGTGGCACCACAACGTTCACAGAACACGTGGCACCACAGTTCGACAGAACACACGTGGCACCACAACGTTCACAGAACACACGTGGCACCACAACGTTGACAGAACACACGTGGCACCACAGTGTTGACAGAACACACGTGGCACCACAGTGTTGACAGAACACACGTGGCACCACAGTGTTGACAGAACACACGTGGCACCACAGTGTTGACAGAACACACGTGGCACCACAGTGTTGACAGAACACACGTGGCACCACAGTGTTGACAGAACACACGTGGCACCACAGTGTTGACAGAACACACGTGGCACCACAGTGTTGACAGAACACACGTGGCACCACAGTGTTGACAGAACACACGTGGCACCACAGTGTTGACAGAACACACGTGGCACCACAGTGTTGACAGAACACACGTGGCACCACAGTGTTGACAGAACACACGTGGCACCACAGTGTTGACAGAACACACGTGGCACCACAGTGTTGACAGAACACACGTGGCACCACAGTGTTGACAGAACACACGTGGCACCACAGTGTTGACAGAACACACGTGGCACCACAGTGTTGACAGAACACACGTGGCACCACAGTGTTGACAGAACACACGTGGCACCACAGTGTTGACAGAACACACGTGGCACCACAGTGTTGACAGAACACACGTGGCACCACAGTGTTGACAGAACACACGTGGCACCACAGTGTTGACAGAACACACGTGGCACCACAGTGTTGACAGAACACACGTGGCACCACAGTGTTGACAGAACACACGTGGCACCACAGTGTTAGACAGGAGACACACGTGGCACCACAGTGTTGACAGAACACACGTGGCACCACAGTGTTGACAGAACACACGTGGCACCACAGTGTTGACAGAACACACGTGGCACCACAGTGTTGACAGAACACACGTGGCACCACAGTGTTGACAGAACACACGTGGCACCACAGTGTTGACAGAACACACGTGGCACCACAGTGTTGACAGAACACACGTGGCACCACAGTGTTGACAGAACACACGTGGCACCACAGTGTTGACAGAACACACGTGGCACCACAACGTTCACAGAACACACGTGGCACCACAACGTTCACAGAAGAACGCCACAAGTGGCACCAGAGTGCCAGAACTTGACCGACCACAGTTTGCCACTGGACCAGGTGTTGACCAGACAAGTGGCGTTGTCGACCACGTGGCAGAAGTTGAGAGGAGGAACGCAGGGGGAAACAGGGCAGGAATGGAGGACGACGGAAGCAAAGATTACGGAGGGAGTTGGCAGGGGAGGGAGAGGGAGGAGGTGGAAGGGGAAGGGGACGGGAGGAGGGGAGGGAAGGAGGAGGGAGAGGGAGAAGTAGGGAGGAAGTAGGGGAGACGAGGCAAGAAAGGAGGAGGAGTGAAGAGAAGTGTATGCAGATGATTCCTCACTTAGCGTTACTACTGCACTGGATCTAAGCTCTCACCTTCTCACACCCTCACTTCCTCACACCTCCTCACCTTCCCACCTCTCTCACCTTCCTCTCTACCTCACACTTTACCTTCCAGCCCCTCACCTTGACACTCACTCACCTTCCTCCACCTCCTCCACCTTCCTCCACTCCTCACCTTCCTCACACTCCTCACCTTCCTCACACTCTCCTCACCTTCCTCACACTCTCCTCACCTTCCTCCACTCTCCTCACCTTCCTCACCTCTCCTCACCTTCCTCACACTCTCCTCACCTTCCTCACACTCTCCTCACCTTCCTCACACACTCCTCACCTTCCTCACACTCTCCTCACCTTCCTCACACTCTCCTCACCTTCCTCACACTCTCCTCACCTTCCTCACACACTCCTCACCTTCCTCACACTCTCCTCACCTTCCTCACACTCTCCTCACCTTCCTCACACTCTCCTCACCTTCCTCACACTCTCCTCACCTTCCTCCACACTCTCCTCACCTTCCTCACACTCCCTCACCTTCCTCACACTCTCCTCACCTTCCTCACACTCTCCTCACCTTCCTCACACTCTCCTCACCTTCCTCACACTCTCCTCACCTTCCTCACACTCTCCTCACCTTCCTCACACTCTCCTCACCTTCTTCACACTCTCCTCACCTTCCTCACACTCTCCTCACCTTCCTCACTCTCTCCTCACCTTCCTCACTCTCCTCACCTTCCTCACTCTCCTCACCTTCCTCACTCTCCTCACCTTCCTCACTCTCTTCACCTTCCTCACTCTCCTCACCTTCCTCACTCTCCTCACCTTCCTCACTCTCTTCACCTTCCTCACTCTACTCACCTTCCTCACTCTCTCCTCACCTTCCTCACACCTCCTCACCTTCCTCACACTCTCCTCACCTTCCTCACACTCTCTCTCACCTTCCTCACCTCTCCCTCACCTTCCTCACACTCTCCTCACCTTCCCTCACACACTCCTCACCTTCCTCACCTCTCCTCACCTTCCTCACACTCCTCACCTTCCTACCTCTCCTCACCTTCTCACACTCCTCCCTCCACCTCTCCTCACACTCTCCTCACCTTCCTCCACCTCTCCTCCACCTTCCTTCACACTCTCCTCACCTTCCTCACACTCTCCTCACCTTCCTCACACTCTCCTCACCTTCCTCCACACTCTCCTCACCTTCCTCCCTCTCCTCACCTTCCACCTCCACTCTCCTCACCTTCCTCACACCTCCTTACCTTCCTCACACTCTCCTCACCTTCCTCACACTCTCCTCACCTTCCTCACCTTCCTCCACCTCTCCTCACCTTCCTCACCTCTCCTCACCTTCCTCACACTCTCCTCACCTTCCTCACACACTCCTCACCTTCCTCACACTCTCCTCACCTTCCTCACCTCTCCTCACCTTCCTCACACTCTCCTCACCTTCTTCACACACTCCTCACCTTCCTCACACTCTCCTCACCTTCCTCACACTCTCCTCACCTTCCTCACACTCTCTCACCTTCTTCACACCTCCTCACCTTCCTCACACTCTCCTCACCTTCTTCACACCTCCTCACCTTCCTCACACTCTCCTCACCTTCCTCACTACCTCTCCTCACCTTCCTCACACTCTCCTCACCTTCTTCACACACTCCTCACCTTCCTCACACTCTCCTCACCTTCTTCACACACTCCTCACCTTCCTCACACTCTCCTCACCTTCTTCACACACTCCTCACCTTCCTCACACTCTCCTCACCTTCTTCACACACTCCTCACCTTCCTCACACTCTCCTCACCTTCCTCACACACTCCTCACCTTCCTCACACTCTCCTCACCTTCTTCACACACTCCTCACCTTCCTCACACTCTCCTCACAGGCTACAGTCACATACAGATCATTACAGTGCTGAAAAGCATATATGGAAATTCTGAAGGAAAGAAGAACATAGAAATTAGACTTACCACCATCATCACCGCCGCCGCCGTTGCTGGCGGCGTCGGTGGTAGTGATATTACTATTACTACTAGTACTTCTATTACCACAACTACACTACTAGTACTACTACCACCACTACTAGTTTCGCTGTTACTACTATTACTTTTGTACTATTCCAATTACTACTACTACTGCAACAACAACAATTGCTACTACTATTGCACCAACAACAATTGCTACTACTACTGCACCAACAACAATTACTACTACTACTGCACCAACAACAATTACTACTACTACTGCACCAACAACAATTACTACTACTACTGCACCAACAACAATTACTACTACTACTGCACCAACAACAATTACTACTACTACTGCACCAACAACAATTACTACCACCACTACTACTTATAGCTACTACTGCTGCTGATGTAGAAACCACTTCAACTACTATTACTACTACAATTACTTCATATAATAGTGCTGCTGCTGTTGTTGCTGCTGCTGTTGTTGCTGCTGCTGTTGTTGCTGTTGCTGTTGTTGCTGCTGCTGCTGTTGTTGCTGCTGCTGTTGTTGGTATTGCTGTTGTTGCTGCTGTTGGTGTTGCTGTTGTTGCTGCTGCTGCTGTTGTTGCTGTTGTTGCTGCTGCTGTTGTTGCTGCTGCTGCGGTTGGTGTTGCTGTTGCAGCTGCTGTTGCTGTTGTTGCTGCTGTTGTTGCTGTTGTTGCTGCTGCTGCTGTTGGTGTTGTTGTTGCTGCTGCTGTTGGTGTTGCTGTTGTTGCTGCTGCTGCTGTTGCTGCTGCTGTTGTTGTTGCTGCTGCTGTTGTTGGCATTGCTGTTGTTGCTGCTGCTGCTGTTGGTGTTGCTGTTGTTGCTGTTGCTGCTGTTGGTGTTGCTGTTGTTGATGCTTCAAGCACACTAACTGTTTTAACTAATACTACTATTATAACACCTGATACTACCTCAACAATTACTACAACTACTTTATAATAATTTTTATTTCTACAAGAACATGGTACAACTTATACAGACCATAGCTAACATCAGTGATGCACTATATAGAAAGCCCCTGGTTATGCAGAGCATTTCGGGCAACTTAGGTTAATCTTGTCTCCCAGAATGGCTAACATTCAGGTACCTACTTGATGTTAGGTGAACAGGGACAACTGGTGTAAGGAAACACGCTATTACTATAACTATTACTACTGATGCTGCTGCTGCTGCTACTACTACAACAACTATTACTTCTTCTAGTGAAGAGTATTACTGCTACTACCACGATCACTACAACAACTACTACTATTACACACACACAGCACAAAACAGCAGCTTCTCATAAAATCCCACCCTCCTTACATAACCCCAACCCACACCAACCTCTTCCACCCCCCCCCCCTCCTCTGACCCATGGGCAATGACCTGGAATCCAGGAAGCCACGAACAGTAATGGAAAAGAAGCTGAAGGTACACCAACGCAGATGGGATAAATAAGAGTGAGGAGTAGCATGAGCGAATCATAGAGGCGTACCCAGACATCATAGCACTCACGGAGACAAACCTAACAGAGATAATAAGAGAGAATCTTCCCGACTGGCTATCAGATTCCGAAACAATCCAGTGGAGCTTTGAGGAGATGGGAGGAATGGACAGATGGGAAGCAGATGACTATATAGTAGGCACACTGAAGACCAGGGTTCCCGAAGTGGTTACCTGGAGTTTACCTGGAGAGAATTCCAGGGGTCAACGCCCCTGCGGTCCGGTCTGTGACAACACTCCACTGAACAGAAGGAGGCCAAGACAAGAGTATGATAGAAGCAGCAGAGCTGAGGTGGATACACTAGCTGAGGGGGCTAGAAGAACCCACATGAGCAGGGCAAATTTGCTGGTCATAGGGGACTTAACCACATTGGAAACCAGAAACGTCAAGGACTAAGATGCTGGAGGTGGTAATGGAGAACTTCATGAAACAACTAAAGAGATAAGAAAATGAACCAGCAAGGCTGGACCTAGCAATTGCCCTGAGTGGTTCAGACAGTGCTAGTGATCAAACGGTCCTGAGTTTCAAATACCTTGTGAAATTTACAGTGGAGATTGAAGCAGCATGGGGAGGAGGTGAGAATCCAAACTTTAAAAGAGAGAACTACACAGGCATGAGACATTTCCTGTTTGAGGTGTAATATAAAAGAACTAGAGGGAAAGACAGTGAGTGAGATGATAGGGTATATGGCTAGAATGTGCAGAGAGGCGGAGAAGTTCATACCCAGGAGCAATATGAACAATGGGAAGACCAGAGTCCATGGTTTACTCAGAGGTGTAGAGAGGCCAAAGTCAAATGTGCTAGAGCATGGAAAAAGTATGGAAGGCAAAGAACTCAGGAACTCAAGGAGCTGAGCCGAAGAGCCAGAAACAAGTATGCATGGATAAGAAGGGAGGCTCAATGACAATTTGAGAATGAGATAAGATTTAAAGGTAAATCCGACACCCAGAGTTGTTGTATAGCCATATCAGGAGGAAGACATCAGTCAGAGACCAGGTAATCAGGCTGAAGATGGAATGACCAGGAAATCTGTGAAAACCTCAGCATGAGATTTAGGGACGGATTTTCAGAGGAGACAAAGGCAGTAGAGTGCACCAGCAAGTGATAGACACAATACGCACAACTGGGTAAGAGGTGAAGCTTATATGTGAGCTATATACCTCGAAGAGCCCAGATAATATCTCTCCATGGGTCATGAGAGAGGGACCAGAGGAACAGTGTGGACCGCTAGCAACAATCTTCAAGTCTATCGAAACTGGGTAACTTGCGGAAGTGTGGAAGACAGTAAATATAGTCCCAATTTTTAAGAAGGAAGACAGCCAGGCAGCGTTAAACTACAGACCAGTGCTACTGACATGTATATAAAGTCATGGAGAAGATTATCAGGAGAAGAGTGGTGGAGCACCTAGAAAGGAGTGGGTTCATACATGACAACCAACACGGTTTCAGACATATAAGGAGTCATTAACGACACTATACCGTGTACGTCAAGCCCATATTGGAGTATCTAACACAAGTATGGAATCCACACGTGGTCAAGCATATCAATAAAATGGAGAACGTGCAGAGGTTTGTAACAAGACTAATCCCGGAGCTAAGGTGTGCGTCCTATGAGGAAAGGTTAAGGGAACTCATCCTGAGTTCACAGGAGGACAGGAAGGATAAGGGGGATATGATAACGATGTGCAAATTACCGAGAGGAATTGACAAGGTGAATAGGGACAGAATGTTTCAGGGATGGGAAATAAGAACAAGAGGACAGAACTGGAAATTGAAAGCACGGATGAGTCATAGGGATCTTAGGAAATATTTCTTCAGCCTTACTGTTGTCAGAAACAATCTGGAGAGTGAAGAGTAGAGGCAGGATCCATACATAGCTTTAAGAAGAGGCTCTTGAAGCCAGGAGAAAGTGGGCCTAGTAGCAATCAGTGAAGAGGCGGGGCCAAGAGGTGTGAATCGACCCCTGCAACTACATATAGGTGAGCGCACGCGCGCACTCACTCCAGTAATTATCATCACTGTTTAAGGTTGTCTCTACCTGTTTATAGTGCAGGAAGTAGTAGAGATATGTATGTGAGTACTGTTAAGAAACATGACACCACAACCCCACACAATCCCCACAATGACTTCCACAACCCATCTGCAACCCCCACAACAACCCCCACAACAACCCCTCATACAACCACCACAAAACATCTACAACCCACACAACCCCCCACACAACAACCCTTCCACAACAACCCTTTCACAACAACCCTTTCACAACACCCCCACACAACCCCCTCACAATAACCCCCTCATAATCCTCCTTACAGCAACAATCCCCTCACAGCAACCTCGTATAACCCCCACACAACAACCTTACACAACCCCACAACTCCTACAACAACCCATAACGAACAGCGTCCGGCCAAAATTGGCTCAACACGGTAGTTTTCAGCTACAAATTGTGGTGGGGATTTTGGATGGCCGGAGCCGCGTGCTGCTCTTTTGGAGTCCACACTAGCAGAAAATGGAGAGGTGGAGGAGGCCAGTGTACCTTCCCCACCTCCATCCCCCCAATAACCTGCCAATCCCCTCTCCACCCACCCCACCTACTCCCACCCAACCTTGCAGCCCCACAACATATCTGGGGTCTCAGCTCTTGGTAAATTATCTCCAGATTTCGGGAATTTGTCTCAGAGTGTGGGGCATTGTGGGAAATTTTTGTTTTGGAGTGTGGTGAAGTAAAGGGAGAATTATCAGTGATGCGGATAAAGCACATGGAAAACATTTATGGCTGTGTTGGTAAGGTTGGGCGCACTGGAACACAAAATATTGAAGAAAACAAACCCTCGCCAAGTGTTATGATGGTGCAGTGAAACACAAAATGTATGAAGAAGCAGGAATAACTAGGAAAGTGGACACGTGTGTCTTGAACTTTCAGATAAATGAGACACAAAGATTAATACACAATAAGGCAAAATCTGAGGCTGCCACAATAGAAAGCTCTGTTCTTCAAGTCTCAGTGCTCGCTTCTGTTCTTTTTTTCTCATCCACATCAGCTGAGATATAAATCATAGTAATGTATCATTTACAAACGATACTGGAATATTATGGAAGTGAGGGCCACTGAAGACCCAGTTAACATCCACGTTGACTAAACCAGGTCTTACAGTAGACCACCAAGAAACAGGATGGTGTTCAACGACGACAAATTTCAGTTATTTGCTTATGAAAATATTAGAAAAATAAAAATTTGAAAAAGAGGACCATACACAATTAAGCCTCCAAATAGAGGAGAAGATAGGAATGTCAGAGACCTAAAAGTCTTCATATCGGAAGATATCAAGATGAAGCAACACAACAGTGTACTATCACAGTAGTCCTCGACACTGTCACCTTAACACGGTGGTAGAGTTTGAGTGGTACCTGTGTGCCTAAGGGTAATGGAGAGGCCTCTTCACTATGAGCAGTGCCACTGTCCCCACAGGATGCTTGCTTGACTAGTAACCCAATATCTCTTTCGGCATAAATGGTGGGGATATTTCCCCTTTCATCTGAATTTGCTGACACGGAATGACTGATATAAAATGCGAAAAATAATTCGAGTAGTTTTATGATTTATGTGATTATTGAGTATGACTTAATCATGACAGAAACAAGTTAATTATATAATGTTAGAAACAAAATTGATTAATGGAAGACAGTTTTGGGGTTCAACGCCCTTGTGACCTGGTGTCCCAGACCAAGCCTCCTGGTGGTTGCCCTGATCAACCAAACTGTTAGTGCTATGTGCACACTGATCTGGGGAATTTATCAAGTTCCTTCTTGATAACAATCAGGGGACTGTTGGTATTTCCCCTTATGTATGAAGGGAAAGTGTTGAGTCTTGCTGCCTTTACATTTACTATGTTATCTTTAGTGTACTCACAGCATCCTTGCTTTTCACTTTGCACCGTCAGTCGAGACTTCCTTTTCTAGGGAGCGGTTTCTTCGGGAAGATCTGGGACCAGTCATTATAGAATTTTCCAGGTGTAAATTATGATGTGTGTGTCTTCCTTATGCCCCGAGGACTACAGGTCAAGGGACTTCAGGAGTTTCCTGTAATTCAGGTATTTGATTGATTTCGTACTGACAGTGAAAGTTCTCTGTACATTCTTAAAAAATGTTGTTAATATCCAGCCTCTCATTTTGCTTGCATTTGTGATAACACTGCTGCTATGATGCTTGAAAATAAGATCCTCTGACATTATCACTCCTGTGTTTCTCACGTTTGCCTTATGCTTTGTAATTACAATAAATACTATCTTAACAGGGGAAAAAATGATGGATAACAAGAACCATCAACAGAAGAGATGAACCAGTAAGGATACTCACTGAGGAGCTGGTACAGTATTAGGTAGGCAGTTTTATGGAAGGGCCGGTGTGAAGGTAGTAGAGAGCCGGAAGCGAGATAAATGAGGAAAGCTTCTGGTCACATCAGTTCCTAAACATTCCTGTCCAGAGGTTCTGTTAATCAGTAGAAACCTCTGTTCTGACTGAAATTGATAGAAATGCTGATGAGAGCTGATTCAAGGGACCGCCTTTAAACATCATTCTCCTTGGGAGTCAGCTGTATTGCACTTCAATTCATCAAACTATTGCGGGAATTTTGGTGGATCACGCATACACTGAAGAAGGTGTCCGTCCTGCAGTCATACCAGTCTTCTGAAATGCATTTCTACATGTCTTTGGATGTTTCACCTTAATAGAATTTTTCACATTTACTACAAGGAATAGTGTCTACCTCAGCAGGAACTGTTATGTTGAAGACTTTTCTCTCTGGTAATGTCCTCAGTGGTAGTGGAGAAATGGCGGCTGTGTTAGAAAAGATCTTTGAAATTATTTGGCAACGCAGTTGGTGGAAGCACTACTTACCCCTGTCATTTCTTGAAGGACTCCAGGCGACCAGTTTTCTGCATTATCAACTCTGGCACACCAGAAACAACCGAGAAGATACATAGTTCTTTCCGCCAGCTCTATTGCCAAACACATTTCCATCATCTCCACCCATTTATTTTATTTCCATCGAGCACATTTACCAGAGAGAAACGTCTTCAGCACAACACAGTTTCTGCTGAGGTAAACATTATTCCTCGTAGTAACTGTGACCAACTCTGTCGTATGAAGAATGAGAAACTTATTCAACATTTAGGAGTCTTTATTATGGAAACGTCGATGTGTTCAGTCCATCAGTCTTGAGATTGATGGACTGAACACATCGACTCCAGGCTGAGGGACTGATTACCTCAGACACCTCCTCAGCTTCCACTGTTCTTGTCCGTATTGGACTGAAGAAGCCACTTGCTGACGAAGCGTTTCCACAAAGGCTCCCAAATGCTGCACTTTTTTCTCATTCCAGAGGTGTTGATGACTTCAACAATTCCTGCATCTCCCACCGAAAATCCCTTCATCATTTGATGAATGGGAACGTAGAACACACGGCTGCCAAGGAGAACAATGTTCTAAGGAAGTGTTGTCGGTCCGCCCTCAGAAGCATTTCGAACAATCTCAGTCTGAACAGCTGCTTTTATAGTTTAGCTGACCCTCTGGTCAGGAAGCTGGCGAGACATTGAGGAAGCTATGTGACCCAACACCTACCACACTTACTCATCACTCTGTAGTGTATAATACACCCACCCTTACCTTCATGGGGTTTTCTTCTTGTGACTTGTTGAGGTCCTTGTGACTTGTTGAGGTCCTTGTGACTTGTTGAGGTCTTCGTGACTTGTTGAGGTCATTGTGACTTGTTGAGGTCATTGTGACTTGTTGAGGTCCTTGTGACTTGTTGAGGTCCTTGTGACTTGTTGAGGTCCTTGTGACTTGTTGAGGTCCTTGTGACTTGTTGAGGTCCTTGTAACTTGTTGAGGTCCTTGTAACTTGTTGAGGTCCTTTTGAGGGCAAAACATCGTCAATAAAGCTTCCGTGTAACTGTGCTAGTACTTATATTTGTTGTTCATATTATACAGCACTGTTTAGAATACTGTGGTCCACTATTATTCCCTCTCTCCCTCTATTCCTTCCACTCCCTCCATCGCTCCTTCTACCTCTCTCCCCCCCTCCCACCCTCCCTCTCCCTTCAACACCAACACACGTCTCTACGAAGTTACATTGTTAAGTTGATGAGAAATCTCCTGGGTAAACGTTGTGTCATCCAGACTTAGTTTGTCATTCAGATGAGGCCAGATATTACACCAAAACCAAACACCAGAACTGACTGGCTCCATCCCTTCGTGCCCTCCGAGTTAATGGTGATGGTGGTGCTTGGTGGTGGTGATGGTGGTGCTTGGTGGTGGTGATGGTGGTGCTTGGTGGTGGTGGTGATGGTGTTGCTTGGTGGTGGTGATGGTGGTGCTTGGTGGTGGTGATGGTGCTGTTTGGTGGTGGTGATGGTGCTGTTTGGTGGTGGTGATGGTGTTGCTTGGTGGTGGTGATGGTGCTGTTTGGTGGTGGTGATGGTGGTGCTTGGTGGTGGTGGTGATGGTGGTGCTTGGTGGTGGTGATGGTGTTGCTTGGTGGTGGTGGTGCTTGGTGGTGGTGATGGTGTTGCTTGGTGATGGTGGTGCTTGGTGGTGGTGATGGTGTTGCTTGGTGGTGGTGATGGTGTTGCTTGGTGATGGTGGTGCTTGGTGGTGGTGATGGTGCTGTTTGGTGGTGGTGGTGATGGTGTTGCTTGGTGATGGTGGTGCTTGGTGGTGGTGATGGTGTTGCTTGGTGGTGGTGATGGTGTTGCTTGGTGATGGTGGTGCTTGGTGGTGGTGATGGTGCTGTTTGGTGGTGGTGGTGATGGTGTTGCTTGGTGATGGTGGTGCTTGGTGGTGGTGATGGTGTTGCTTGGTGGTGGTGATGGTGTTGCTTGGTGATGGTGGTGCTTGGTGGTGGTGATGGTGCTGTTTGGTGGTGGTGATGGTGTTGCTTGGTGGTGGTGATGGTGTTGCTTGGTGATGGTGGTGCTTGGTGGTGGTGATGGTGTTGCTTGGTGGTGGTGATGGTGGTGCTTGGTGGTGGTGATGGTGGTGCTTGGTGATGGTGGTGCTTGGTGGTGGTGATGGTGTTGCTTGGTGGTGGTGATGGTGGTGCTTGGTGGTGGTGATGGTGGTGCTTGGTGATGGTGGTGCTTGGTGGTAGTGATGGTGGTGCTTGGTGGTGGTGATGGTGTTGCTTGGTGATGGTGTTGCTTGGTGGTGGTGATGGTGTTGCTTGGTGATGGTGTTGCTTGGTGGTGGTGATGGTGTTGCTTGGTGGTGGTGATGGTGGTGCTTGGTGGTGGTGATGGTGTTGCTTGGTGATGGTGTTGCTTGGTGGTGGTGATGGTGGTGCTTGGTGATGATGTTGCTTGGTGGTGGTGATGGTGGTGCTTGGTGGTGGTGATGATGTTGCTTGGTGGTGGTGATGGTGGTGCTTGGTGGTGGTGATGGTGTTGCAAGTAGTGTTGGTCATTGTTGAAGGTAGTGCTTTTTAGTAATGCTGGTGGTGGAGGTACGTGGTTGTTCAAGAAGTGGTGGAGGTACGTGGTTGTTCAAGGGGTAGTGGAGGTACGTGGTTGTTCAAGGGGTAGTGGAGGTACATGGTTGTTCAAGGGGTAGTGGAGGTACGTGGTTGTTCAAGGAGTAGTGGAGGTACGTGGTTGTTCAAGGGGTGGTGGAGGTATGTGGTTGTTCAAGGGGTAGTGGAGGTACGTGGTTGTTCAAGGGGTGGTGGAGGTACGTGGTTGTTCAAGGGGTGGTGGAGGTACGTGGTTGTTCAAGGGGTGGTGGAGGTACGTGGTTGTTCAAGGGGTGGTGGAGGTACGTAGTTGTTCAAGGGGTAGTGGAGGTACGTGGTTGTTCAAGGGGTGGAGGTACGTGGTTGTTCTAGGGGTGGTGGATGTACGTGGTTATTCAAGGGGTGGTGGAGGTACGTGGTTGTTCAAGGGGTGGTGGAGGTACGTTGTTTGTTCAAAGGGTGGTGGAGGTACGCGGTTGTTCAAGGGGTGGAGGTACGTGGTTCTAGGGGTGGTGGAGGTACGTGGTTGTTCAAGGGGTGGTGGAGGTACGTGGTTGTTCAAGGGGTGGTGGAGGTACGTGGTTGTTCAAGGGGTGGTGGAGGTACGTGGTTGTTCAAAGGGTGGTGGAGGTACGTGGTTCAAGGGGTGGTGGTGTTGCTTCTCATCCACGCTAACTGCAGCTTCGTATTGCTCTTTGAAAACGATACCAAAATAACCATGAAAGTCATTTCAGTAGAAGACGCAGAAATTTACAGATTCCAACAGATTAGATTTTGTATTTTGCCGCCGAAGTGGCTAGTTTATTGTGCACCCCATATCCATCCTGTGGAGGGTAGCGCAAGAGCATATGGATACACAAAAGGCCTAGGAACTAGGCTCCAAAATGGTTAACAGGAGTACATCTGGATTTATATCTACAGTTCATTTATCTGTTACAAATTTAGGAAGTTTGTTTAATATATCAGGTATCTTATTTTCCTTAATAAGATACCTTGACATGTCACATAGGTTATTATACTGTCTGTCTATATATTCTTCAATAAGTGGACAATTAAGCACAGAGTGTTCAATATAGTGTCCACAGGGCTCTACACATACTATGCATTTGGTTTGATCATCTGTGTGTCGCCTAAACTGCCACAAGTACTTGTAACCAGCCTAAGCCTGGCCACTACAGCATCAGTCAGTCTGTGCACATTGCAAGTTGCTCAATAAACAAACTTATCTACGTTTATGAAATAGTGGGTTATAGATCTACTCCAATTCCGACAGTCTTCAGAAAGTAACTGAAAATAACATGTTCAATAGTGACAAATTCCAACTTCTTAGCTATGGAAAGAATGAAGAACTCAACGAAGGGAACAGTTTAAGAATCTAAAAAATATAATGTCAGATGACTTAGCATCTTGGAAAACACAAGTCAAACGCTAAGAAAAAATAACAGGGAGGATCATGAGGACCTTCAAAACGTAAGAGCTGCCGATGATGGTTTTATTCATATCAATTATGCTCTCACGTTGCTAATATTGTTCTGTGTACACATCACTTATCAGTGCAGAAGAAATATCAAAGCCGGAAAATGTACCGAGGTCATTTACTCTCCGCATAGAATAAATTGAACGCACTTTGAAAGTACTTTCAGGAACGTAAAGGATAAAGATACCTGATAATATATACATGGAAAATACCTGAGCGTCGGGTCCCCAATCTGCCCACTGTCATACCAGCTTGCTGAAGTGTGAGATGTGCGAGGAAGTACAAATTCAACAAAGTGAAAAGTATAGGTACCATAGATGTAACTAGAGAACACTGTGCCAACGTTTGTGGCCCACGACTCTCTAACCTTCTACAGACGTGAAAAATATTCTCGGAAGAAAGGTAGAGATTTTCGGGAGGAAACTGGGCCACTACCTTCTGCGAGTGCCTGATCAACCAGATTGTGGTAACTGTGTAGGCCTGTGGACAGCTAGCCGCAACAGCCTGGTTGACCACGCAGTCAATAATAAGTCTGGGCTCAGGCTCGAGTTGGACTGTAGATGAACTCTCGGTCACAGGTATATCACCACCACTTCCACAGAAAAGAATTATCAACGTCAGCAAACACGGCCAAGCACCACGCTAACCAAACACCAGAAAGCACACCACCAAGCAAACACCAAGCACAATCATCAACCACCACCATCACCAAACACCACAAACCTCACCAAAAAACACCACCAAGTACCACTATCACCACAAAAAACACCATGGCTGAGGACACCAAGGGCCTGAAGCAGTCAGTTCTGGGCTTCGGTGTTACCGTCATCTCAGTCTCAGCTGGAGGACAAACTTGTCTGCTTGAACAACATTTATCGAGCAAATTTCCTGTCAAATTAATATAATCTTGTAGAGATGCATTAGTTCCTCGAGGTTCGTTATACGAGGTTCGTTCCACAGGTGTCGTGCCAATAGGTTTATTTCATGAGTTTCGTTCCACAAGATTCGTTCTGCAAGCTTCGTTCCATAAGGTTCGTTCTGCAAGCTTTGTTCCATAAGGTTCGTTCTGCAAGCTTTGTTCCACAAGGTTAGATCTACGAGGTAATATCCTAAGACCGTGGGGAAACAACTATCTGAAGGCATTTGTATCTATTCTGGATAAGTAAAAGTTTTACACTTCTTCTGCCTATAAGAAGATGCAAAGAGCCCCCCAAAAAACCTCCTGAAATACAACGGAGCGAAGAATTCTATAAAGCTTCCAACATGTATTTTCTGGTATTGCCTATCTCCCTGGGAAATGGGGAAAATGGGAAAAAACCGGCATGCATTGAGTGCTCGAAGAGGCCGTCCATCGCCATCATTAACCCTCGTAACTAAAATTCTCCCGCGGCCTCTGGGCGCGTTCTTCAACTCAAAGAGCCACTTCGTCGCTATCGCGGCTCTGGTTGGCGAAGGAGGTGCGGGAGAGCCGACCCAAACAACACTCCCAAATAAACGTATAATTTATTAGTCTCGGTTTTGAGGCCAATAAACGCGGCGGATCTGGCCAGACAAACGATCGCATCCCGAGTCTGCGGTGTCAATAAAAACTAATGCGATTCCAGAAGCGTCCAATCTTTTCCGTTAAGAGCCCAGGGTTGGGGGGGAAGTCTGGGAGGATGATACCACGGGGTCAGGCATGCGGTGGCTCCTCTCTGACCCCCAGGGTTGTGACTAGGAACCTGGGAGGATGATACCTTGGGGTCAGGGATGTGCTGGCTCCTCTCTGACCCCCAGGGTTGCGACTAGGAACCTGGGAGGATGACACCTCTGACCCCATCCTCTATATCCCGTAGATGTAGACTTCAATCCTTTTAGGACGTTAATGATCCTGCGTTACTTTACACGAAGGACAAACTTCATCGAGCTGTCGAGTGATATAAGCTGAAGAGGCAATAAGGGTGACCTCACACGTGGGTTAACCTGGAGATTCAACCTTGCGGATGTCTCTTGCACCTTAATTGTTCTTATTTGTCAAGAGATTTAGAGACGTTTCGTTGGCGTCACACTGTGTGTGTGTGTGTGTGTGATGGTTGTCACACGAGTCTGTACGGGGTCACATGGAGTCACACTGGGTATATAATATATTTTTTTATATATATATATATATATATATATATATATATATATATATATATATATATATATATATATATATATATATATATATATATATATATATATATATATATATATATATATATATATATATATATATAAAGAGTCACACAGGGTCACGCAGGATGACGTTCTTATTATTTAGATTCCAACTTTCCTTAATACATCTTTGTCATCTGTGAGAGGTAACAGCTATCCCTCGTAAGGACACAACTATCCCTCCTAACTATCCCTTGTGAGGACAGCTATCCTCCCAGCAATCCTTTGATACATCCAAGAGGAGGATACAGCTAGCCTCCCAACCATTCCCTTGATACAGAGGATACATAACGTACCTTGGGAAACAAGAGTTTGCAAAAATCAAGTATCAAGTCAGCGATGCTATTCCTAGTTGGCTAAGAGAGGATGAAGGTAGGAGAGTGCAGTGAGTGCCACTCGCACTGTGGAGCCATACTGTAGCTTTGTTGGCACTGTGTGTCAGTGCCGACGGCCAGGACCACAACTTGGAAAATGCTGGCCGATCGTCGACGATGTTACATCCTCTGGAGGAGCGCGAGGTGTTTCTGGGGAGGAGTATGTGTGTGGTGTTTCTGGGGAGGTATGTGTGTGTGTGGGGTGTTTTTGGGGAGGTGTGTGGGGGGTGTTTTTGGGGAGGTGTGTATGGGGGTGTTTTTGGGAGGTGTGTGTGGGGGTGTTTTTGGGGAGGTGTGTGTGGGGATGTTTTTGGGGAGGTGTGTGTGGGGATGTTTTTGGGGAGGTGTGTATGTGGGGGTGTATTTTGGGAGGTGTGAGGTGTGTGTGTGTTGGGTGTTTCTGGGGAGGTATGTGTGTGGGGTGTTTCTGGAGAGGTGTATGTGTGGGGTGGTTCTGGGGAGGTGTATGTGTGTGGTGTTTCTGGGGAGATGTATGTGTGGGGTGTTTCTGGAGAGATGTATGTCAGGGGTATTTCTGGGGAGGTGTATGTGTGGGGTGTTTCTTGGGAGATGGGGTGAGAGTGGGGTGTTTCTGGGGAGATGGGGTGAGAGTGGGGTGTTTCTGGGGAGATGGGGTGAGAGTGGGGTGTTTCTGGGGAGATGGGGTGAGAGTGGGGTGTTTCTGGGGAGATGGGGTGAGAGTGGGGTGTTTCTGCGGAGAGGTGTATGGGGTATTTCTGGGGAGATGACGTGAGAGTGGGGTGTTACTGGAGTAGCTTGAAGTGTTTTGGGGGAGGTGTTTGTATCTTGTTTCTGGGGAGAAGTGGAAGGGGGATTTCTGGGGAGAAGTGGAAGGGGGATTTCTAGGGAGATGTGGGTAGGGTGCTTTTGACTAGGTGTGTACTCACCTGCATGTTGTTGTAGGGGTCGAGTCACAGCTCCTGTGTGTGTAGTCTTCCTGGGGTTTGGCATATTTCTGATGTGTCTGAGAGTGTTTCTGGGGTATGTATGGGTGGCGTATTTCTTTGGAAGCAACACCATAAACGAAATTAGAAGAAATCCGAATACTTCTCCCCAGATTTCAGGGCGACAATGACATCCAGTATGGGACCTTTACTTAAACCAGAGGGAACATACACTGATGGCAATAAGGAAATGAGTGAAATACGGAAGTCATAATACGACTCTGGGTTCAGTGAACCACTCATCAGTCTACAGGTCGACGACCTAAACGAGTTTTTCATGAATGAGACTCAAAACACTGCCAACATCACAATTTCCGATGTGGCTTTCTCACCAGTTGACGTGGAATTCCAAATTCATTAAAAATTGTAAGAAAGCACTATCTCGGGTCTTTAATATTTTATGGATGATACAGGTGTCATTCCACAGTCATTAAAAAACACTGATATTTCCCCACTTCACAAAGGTGGCAGTAAAGCAACTGCGAAAAAACTATAGACCAACAGCGTTAACTTCACACAGTATCAAACTCTTTGGCCTGTCCTAAGAAGGAAGACTGTTAGTCACATGGAATCACAACAGCTGTACAGTCCCTAGCAGCACTTGTTTTGAGGATATCGTTCCTGACTTTCCCAGCAGCTAGATCATTAGGATCCGGCTCTGGATGCTCTGGAAGGTAGTCTAAATGCTGATGTAGTGTACGCTGATTTTGCAAAAGCATTCGACAAGCGAGACTGTGAGATCGCGCACAAAATGCGTGCAAAAGGAATAACTGATAAGTGAGCAGATGGATATTTAACTTCTTACCAAACTGAACCAAGAGTGTAGTAGTAAACAGAATGACGTCAGAAGCTGCCAAAGTGAAAAGCTCTGTTCCTCAAGGCACAGTACTCGACCCCACTTCTCTTTCTCACTCTCTTATCTGACATAGACAAGGAAATAAATTATAGCACCGTAACATCCTTTTCTGATGACACCAGAATCTGAGAGTTGTGTCCCTCGAAGACAGACGAAGTCCCATATACGAAGCTCAGGAGTAATAATGTCGGAGGTTCTTACATTTAAGGATTACAACAGTGTTGCTACTGCTACCGCAACGAAAATGATAGGCTATATAACTAGAATTTTGAAGACATGAGATGCTGAGCTAATTATGATAATCTTAAGTCACTTCTTCTGTCCAGGCAGAAATACTGCTGTACACTGACGGAGCACTTCAAAGCAGGAGATATTGCTCAACTGGAAAGTGTACAGAGAACTTTCACTGAACTACTGGGAACGCTTGAAATCTCTTCAGGTATATAATGCTTTATACCTGGAAAATCATTGAGGAACTGATCCTAAACATGAACACCGAAACTATTCCCAATGACAAGAGACTTAGCAAACTGTGCAAGGTAAGTTTACCAAAAAAGCTGGAACATGGCGAGTACACTAAGAGAGAACTCGATGAGTGTCAGAGGTTCCCGACTCTTTAACGCCCTATCTCCGTGCATAAGGACAATTACCAAGAAACCTCTGACTATCTTCAAGAGGGAACTTGACAAGTTCCTCTAATCAGTGATTGGTATCCGGTCTGTGGTTCGTTTGACGGACTGCGTGTGGCCAGCAGTAACAGCCTGGTTGATGAGACTTTGATCCTCCATCAGGCCTTTTCTGGGACCGGGTCGCGGGGGCGTTGACCCCTGGAAAAGTCCTTCAGACACGAGTGTGATGTAGCTGGGAGATGTGTGTGGTAGTTCTGGGGAGGTATGTGTGTACGTGGGGAAGGGGTGTTTCTGGGGAGGAGTGTGTGGTGCTACTGGGGAGGAGTGTGGGGTGTTTTTTTTTTATATATATATATATATATATATATATATATATATATATATATATATATATATATATATATATATATGTATATATATATATATATATGGACTTCCTACTCATTTTTGCAACATTGCATAGAGCTATCTTTTAACTCCCCCGAGGTTGTTTTACACACACACACACACACACACACACACAGGAGCTATGACTTGACACCTGCAACCACATATAGGTGAGTACATACATACACGCACGCATATACAACAGGCCTAGTGTCTAATCGACATGTGCCTAGGACAAAATGGTAACTAACACACACACACACGCACACACACACACACACACACACACACACACACACATGGCATGGTGGCTAGCGCTCTTGCTTCACGCACGGAGGGCCCGGGTTCAATTCCCGGCGGGGCCGAAACATTTCGAAGTGTTTCCTTACACACATACACACACACCCATATATACAACAGGCCTAGTGTCTAATCGACATGTGCCTAGGACAAAATGGTAACTAACACACATAGTTAAAAAGAGTAACAATCAGCATGATGGCAAGAAGCAGTGCTCTCCTATATGTGTTTACTCGAGTCGAATTTCAGCTCCTGGTCCCGACTCTTCACTGGTCGCTACTAGGTTCACTCTCCTGGTTTCAAAAGCCTTATTGTACCTCTTCTTAAATATATGCTTCTACGACTATCTACCACTCCATTCTCCAGGTCGTTCCACATCCTGACCACTCACAAGGCTAAAAAAAAAACTTCCTAAAACCATTGTGCTAGCACTTATGGTACCAAGAAGTAGTGTTAGCACTACTGTGCTAGTGCCCTTGGTGTTAGGCAGTGTTAACACCAGTGTGCTAGGACCATGCTAGCACTACTGTGCTAGCACCGTGCTAGCACTACTGCGCTAGCACCGTGCTAGCACTACTGCGCTAGCACCGTGCTAGCACCCATCAATCACGGTTGAGGGCGTCCTCAGTGCTAATTGCTTAACACCATAATATTTATGGTAATTAAGCTACATTTACATATGTCACTGTTGATATTTGATAACATTTGCGCTAATTAAGGCGCGTCACAACAATCTCCCGTAATATATTAAGCAGATAATTGAATTTATTTTTACCCTGGTTGGTTTCAGAGAGGAAAAAAAATGTGTTTAATCGGTGAATTAATGCACAACAATAATTTTTATTTTGAATTTCGTTCAGCGCTGTTATAAAAGGGTTTCTTTCGGTAGGTTCAAAATGTTTTTTTCCCGCGTACCACTGCCCCACTGGTTGACTGTGATCAGTCAGGTTGTTGGTGACTGAAACTCGCAGGCTGGCTGGCATTGCCACCTCTGTGCATCTCGGGGTTAACACACACAGCACCTGGTCACAAACAGGGTCACGGGGGCGTTGATCCTCGATACCCTCTCCAGGCAGACCTGTATGATACGTGCTGTATCTTGCTGTAGACTTTTTATCTTAATCGCTGCTTTTTATTTCCAGGATAAAGTGAAATTCTCTTCCTTTAAGGTTATCGTTTACAAAGTGTTGAACATTGTCTGGCCTTGACCCGCGGCCACCACACTGACATTATACTGGTAGCATACATACCCCGACGTATATACCCCGTCAACGTATATACCCCGACGTATATACCCACAGTGTTAGATATACCAGGTGGAGAGAAGTGTTTCATCTGATGTTGGTGTGGTTAGTGTAGTTAGCGAGAGCCAAGTTACGAGTGTTTATATTTTGTTAAAGAGAGTTGA
Organism: Cherax destructor; assembly: GCA_009830355.1. NCBI lineage: Eukaryota > Metazoa > Arthropoda > Malacostraca > Decapoda > Parastacidae > Cherax > Cherax destructor. Next base: position 205,132 of record WNWK01000617.1, on the reverse strand, counting down.
TAATCGTGGTCGATCCAGTCGCCCGCACCCATACCTAGCTAGTGCCATCACTGCTGAGTAGCGCCGGTAGTGCCACCTAGCGAGTGCCCAAGTAGGCACGTCCCTCGCACCTTCCTCAGCCGACTGCGGTACCCATGGTGCCAGTCACCCCTGACGGAGGGGGACTCCTCTCCATGGTGTGAGGTGACCTCCCCACCCCCATCCCCTCCCTACTAGAGTGGCCTGCGGCACCACGCGCCGCAGCCGCAGGAAATCCAGGAGACCAGCCGTAAGAACGTCGAAAAAACCACGATGGAGTGCCGGGGTTACGATAACAACAATGACTTCCAGGACCTGGCTGTTAAGGTGAGTCACCTGCCTTGTTACTAGGTTCCTAACTCCCAGGTCATTAAGGTGAGTCACCTGCCTTGTTACTAGGTTCCTGACTCCAGGTCATTAAGGTGAGTCACCTGCCTTGTTACTAGGTTCCTGACTCCAGGTCATTAAGGTGAGTCACCTGCCTTGTTGAGAGTTATAATCTTTAAAGCTGGTGTCCAGCTTGGACAAATCAGCTTCGTTATTGAAGTAGAAAAAAAAGCTTTTAACATTGGTTGACATATATGATAAAGCTTAAATATTACAGCAGCTGGATGCTTAAGCTGTTTTCTGTGTAAACAAAGACTTACTCTTCAATACTGCATAAACAATGTCTTACTTTATTACTGTGAAAGCAATGTCTTACTTTATTACGTGTAAACAATATCTTACATTATTACTGTGTAAACAATGTCTTACATTATTACTGTGTAAACAGTGAATTACTTTATTACTGTGTAAACAATGTCTTACTTTATTACTGTGTAAACAATGAGTTATATTCTTCACTACTCAATAAACAATGACTCTTACTCTTTCGTACTGAGAAAACATTATGTCCTCTAGTGTCCCAGTATGTCCTTCACTAGTGTCCCAGTATGTCCTTCACTAGTGTCCCAGTATGTCCTTCACTAGTGTCCCAGTATGTCCTTCACTAGTTTCCCAGTATGTCCTTCACTAGTGTCCCAGTATGTCTATCCTTCACTAGTGTCCCAGTATGTCCTTCACTAGTGTCCCAGTATGTCTGTCCTTCACTAGTGTCCCAGTATGTCCTTCACTAGTGTCCCAGTATGGTCCTTCACTAGTGTCCCAGTATATCCTTCATTAGTGTCCCAGTATGGTCCTTCACTAGTGTCCCAGTATGGTCCTTCACTAGTGTCCCAGTATGGTCCTTCACTAGTGTCCCAGTATGTCCTTCACTAGTGTCCTAGTATGTCCTTCACTAGTGTCCCAGTATGTCCTTCACTAATGTCCCAGTATGTCCTTCACTAGTGTCCCAGTATGTCCTTCACTAGTGTCCTAGTATGGTCCTTCACTAGTGTCCCAGTATGTCCTTCACTAGTGTCCCAGTATGTCCTTCACTAGTGTCCCAGTATGTCCTTCACTAGTGTCCCAGTATGTCCTTCACTAGTGTCCCAGTATGTCCTTCACTAGTGTCCTAGTATGTCCTTCACTAGTGTCCTAGTATGTCCTTCACTAGTGTCCCAGTATGTCCTTCACTAATGTCCCAGTATGTCCTTCACTAGTGTCCCAGTATGTCCTTCACTAGTGTCCTAGTATGTCCTTCACTAGTGTCCCAGTATGTCCTTCACTAATGTCCCAGTATGTCCTTCACTAGTGTCCCAGTATGTCCTTCACTAGTGTCCTAGTATGGTCCTTCACTAGTGTCCTAGTATGGTCCTTCACTAGTGTCCCAGTATGTCCTTCACTAGTGTCCCAGTATGTCCTTCACTAGTGTCCCAGTATGTCCTTCACTAGTGTCCTAGTATGGTCCTTCACTAGTGTCCCAGTATGTCCTTTATTAGTATCCTATATATAAGAATGGTTATAATAACCATAAATTTTTAAAGGGATGGACCGTTAAGCTAGCGGAAGGCCTCGGTCAGATGACCAAAAACTCCATCGGCGGGTCATCTGACTAAGACCCGCGTCAGGAAACACTTGTGCTGTTTCTGACAAACCTTACCAAAGCAAACCAGCGGCGCCATTCATTTCTGCTGACAATTTTTATTCACGTGATGAATCTCTCAATGGAGCTGACTTACCAGTCATATGACCGAGGCCTTGCCCTGACTTACCAGTCATATGACCGAGGCCTTGCCCTGGCTTACCAGTCATATGACCGAGGCCTTGCCCTGACTTACCAGTCATATGACCGAGGCCTTGCCCTGGCTTACCAGTACACCTGGTCTAACCTAAGGGTCACATTATAAGAATGATGGGCAGTAGTCTTGGCAGTGCTGTGTTGGCGACTTTTCTTAATAGGGTCTGAGGAATCTGTCCTCTTACAACCCACCACTAATTAGCGGCGTCGATCCTGAGTCAGGCTCGCGGCCCATGCTCTTTTGTCTTTTGAGTTCCCTTTAGCGATTTTGTTTTTCTTAAATTGTGTCGAAGAGAGAGTGTATGTGAAAGTCAACTCTCTCTCTCTCTCTCTCTCTCTCTCTCTCTCTCTCTCTCTCTCTCTCCTCTCTCTCTCTCCTCTCTTCCCTCTCTTCCTTCTCTTTCCTCTCTCTTTCCCTCTTCTTTCCCTCTTTCCCTCTCTTTCCCTCTCTCTTTCCCTCTCTCTTTCCCTCTCTCTTTCCCTCTCTCTTTCCCTCTCTCTTTCCCTCTCTCTTTCCCTCTCTCTTTCCCTCTCTCTCTCTCTCTCTCTCTCTCTCTCTCTCTCTCTCTCTCTCTCTCTCTCTCTCTCTCTCTCTCTCTCTCTCTCTCCCTCTCTTGTAAGATGAACGTGTGCGTACGTACACACACACGCACATACACACAATGAATCACAGAGATGTTAGGAAGTATTTCTTCAGTCATAGAGTTGTCAGGAAGTTGAATATTCTAGTAAGTGATGTGAAGTGTAGCCAGGATCCATACATAGCTTTAAGAAGAGGTATGATGAAGCTCATGGAGCAGGAAGAGTGACCTAGTAGCGGCCAGTGAAGAGGGAACCAGGAGCTGTGAATCGACCCCTGCAACCACAGCTAGGTGAGTACACACACACATACAGATGACGCATTAAACTACAGACCAGTGTCACTGACATGTATAGTATGCAAAGTCATGGAGAAGATAGTCAGGAGAAGAGTGGTGGAGCACCTAGAAAGGAATGAGCTTATCAACGACAGCCAGCACTGTTTCAGGGCCGGGAAGTCCTGCGTCACAAACCTACTGGAGTTCTATGATGGGGTGACAGCAGTAAGACAAGAGAGAGAGGGGTGGGTAGATTGCTTTTTCTTGGACTGTAAGAAGGCGTTTGACACAGTTCCAAAAAAGAACTTAGTGCAAAAGCTGGAGGACCAGGCAGGGATAACAGGGAAGGCACTGCAATGAATCAGGGAATACCTGTCAGGAAGACAGCAGCGAGTCATGGTACGTGACGAGGTGTCAGTGTAGGTGCCTGTAACGAGCGGGGTTCCGCATGGGTCAGTCCTAGGACCGGTGCTGTTTCTGGTATTTGTGAACGACATTATGGAAGGAATAGACTCAGAAGTGTCCCTGTTTGCAGATGACGTGAAGTTGATAAGAATAATTCAATCGGACGAGGACCAGGGAGAACTACAAAGGGATCAGGACAGGCTGCAGGCCTGGTCCAGAAACTGGCTCCTGGAGTTCAACCCCACCAAGTGCAAAGTCATGAAGATTGGGGAAGGGCAAAGAAGACCGCAGATAGAGTATAGGCTAAGTGGCCAAAAACTTCAAACCTCACTCAAGGAAAAGGATCTTGGGGTGAGTATAATACCGAGTACATCTCCTGAGGCGCACATCAATCAGATAAGTGCTGCAGCATATGCATATAGGCGCCTGGCAAACCTGAAAATAGCGTTCCGATACCTCAGTAAGAAATCGTTCAAGACTGTACACAGTGTACGTCAGGCCCATACTGGAGTATGCAGCACCAGTTTGGAACCCACACCTGGTCAAGCACGTCAAGAAATTAGAGAAAGTGCAAAGGTTTGCAACAAGACTAGTTCCAGAGCTAAGGGGAATGCCCTACGAAGAAAGGTCAAGGGAAATCGGCCAGACGACATTGGAGGACAGGAGGGTTAGAGGGGACATGATAACGACATACAAAATACTGCGAGGAATTAACAAAGTGGACAGAGACAGGATGTTCCAAAGATGAGATACAGAAACAAGGGTCACAGTTGGAAGTTGAAGACTCGGATGAGTCAAAGAGATGTTAGGAATTATATCTTTAGTCATAGAGTTGTCAGGAAGTGGAATAGTCTGGCAAGTGACGTAATGTAGGCAGGAACCATACATAGTTTTAAGATGAGGTTTGATAAAGCTCATGGAGCAGGGAGAGATTGGACCTAGTAGCAACTAGTGAAGAGACGGGGCCAGGAGCTATGAATCGACCCCTGAAACCACTAATAGGTGAGTACACACACACACATTCATTCATTTCCAAGTGTCTATCGATAAGTGACTTTGACAAATAATAACTAATACATATTTCAACCTTATAAATTTATAATGACGATAAAGATCATTGAACTTGTAATAACACGGGAAGTTGTCTAGCCTAACAAGCACAAGCCAGGGAGTCCCTAAGACTCTCCGCTGAATCAACACACAACACAAGCTACTAGAAATAAGAATACCCTAGATCTGATCTTCTCAAACAAAGAGGAACTAATGAGAAACATAAACAATGATCGCAACCTCTTTTTAGTTCAAATAAGCGTGAACACGCGTGTGGCTAACCTAGGATAGTATAGCCTAGGATAGTATAACCTAGGATAGTATAGCCAGAGGGAAGGAATTTTGAACAATTTAAACAGTCCAAGAATTGACTGGAATGAAAAAAAAGAAACATTGACCAATCAAATATTCCATGGAAAACTGTGCTGAGCACTGTGGACCCAGAACACTGTATGGATAAGCAGGGTGAAGAAGCCTTCGTGATCTGTTTAAAATACATGACATCCAGAACGTCTAAAGGAAGGTCAAACACACACAACCTAGATGACTTTATGGAAGAAAAAAATACTGAGCTGATGAAAAAACTTATGAATTACAAGACAGAAAACTTAAACAGAGAAACTGTTGATATAGATTATAAACTAATGCGCTCATAACAAACAGAAAAAAACCCAGAAAAAAACGAAAGATATTCAGGAAATTTGGAAAATCCTAAATAAGTTTTTGTTTTTTACTTTTGCAAAATTCAATCGAAACGAACTGTTCCAGTGTAAGTTATCTACTTAAATGACGAAGAAAGAAACAGAAAGATACAACACCGTGACTGGAACAATACACAAATAACCCGCATATAGAAGGTGAGGGAGCAGGTATATATAGGAGAGGAGGACAGGGACGGGACAAAGAGAGGAAGAAAGAAAGAAGTGGAGAAGTAGTGGTAGAGGTAATGTGGTAGTAGTAAGTAGAGGAAGTAGTGGTAGAAAGGGAAGTGAAGGGAGGCAGTAGTAGAAGAGTGGTGGTGGTAGTAGTAATGTAGTAGTAGAAGTAGAGTGGGAAGGAAACAACTCACCTGGGCAGAAGAAAGGAAGACAAAGAAAAAAAAGGCAAGGAGAAGAGGTAGGGAGATTCAGAGATGAGGTCAAGTCACGAGTGTTATGAAGTTTGAAGCATTTGACAATGTAATAAAGGAAGGCATCTACAGAGACAAAGCCACGACTAAGATTCATATTAGTAAACGTCGTGATAAGTTTCTGTCTTCACGTGCTGGTTATTTGTGTATACTAACATGACATTCACACAGCCAAGATATAAGCGAGAGTCGTAACCAACAGTTTGAATCAGTGTTCACCATAATGTCTTCACTAACTGCTCACACTACAAATGATTTGTTTGAAATTAGCACAATTTTTTCGGACTTCAAATAATAAAAAAGGAATAGACAACATGTCCATGCTGGTAGCACACTCAGCTCACATGCTGAGTGTCCGAGGTTCGATTCCCGGCCGGGTGGAAACGTTCGGCATGTTTCCTTACACCTGTTGCCCCTATTCACCTAGGAGCAAGTAGGTACCGGATGTTAGTCTTCTGTTGTGGGAGGTTAGTATACCTTAGATAGTGCTGGGTTTGTAATGAGCTGAGGTAGGGTAGCAGCTCTTAAACTGTAAAAACTGACCTGTGTAAAAAAATACATTATCAAAAGGATCCAGTGTTCTTTAGAGGACGAGCGTAGATTCAGATGAAATTTCGGAGGCCTTCAGAAATGCAGACGTGGCCCTCTTCACAAAGAAGACAGCAGAGCTATGGAAAATTATGTAATGTATATATATATATATATATATATATATATATATATATATATATATATATATATATATATATATATATATATATATAATCTTACAAACCAGTATCACTAGCATTATATATAATAAAAGTAATCTCTGAAAGGGTGGTGAGACGCCAACTGTTTTAATGGAAAAAGCATGACCTACACAACCCAGGTCAACATGGATCATGGCTCTCACGACTATTAAATCGTTATGAGAGAACCACTGAGGTTCTGGAAGAAACCCGAAATGCAGGTGTGGTCTACACGGATATTTGCAAAGCCATTTGACTAACCTGACCATGAAGTGACAACCCCATAAAATGAGGTTAATAACTACAAGAGACAAGGAATAGATCTGCGTATTCAAATTTTTAGCAAACGAAAAAGAGAGAGAGAGAGAGACAGACAGACAGAGAGACAGAGAGACAGAGAGACAGAGAGAGAGAGAGAGAGAGAGAGAGAGAGAGAAGACAGACAGACAGACAGACAGAGAGACAGAGAGAGAGAGAGAGAGAGAGAGAGAGAAGAGAGTTATTGTAAATAAAATGTCTCAGAGAAGAAAAATGTTTAATACCCCATAGGCACAGCAGACATAAAAACACTAGCCACAGCTTCGTATCTTCCTGTGAGGACGGTACCAAATTATGTGTGAAAGTCGCCTCGATACAAGAAAAATTGCACTCACATGGCTATAATGTCTTCCAATGGGCAAAATAAAAAAATGAAATTCATTGGTGAAAAATTTAATGGCTTAGAATCTAAGCAATTAAAAATTTTCACCAATAAATATTTTTTTTATTTAAGCCTTAAATAAAGGAAAAATGAACTCAGAACGAGGGCACAGTACAGAAAGTAGGAGAACATCGCAAAGAACATAAGAAACAGCAGAAGACTTACGAATAATATCAGACATGTCATCAAGGATGCAGAATAAAGCCATAAAGTACAGGGAAAAACTGAGGGGGGGGTAGATAATGGGAGTGAAAGTAGTGTTCAACTCACGTGTGTTCTCAGGTCTAGAATATTGATCTGTGCTCAGAGTGGGAGAATGTACAGAGATTGTTTACTGCCATCGTGGAATCATTACAACATTTAAACTACTGGAAACCCTTCAGAATGCTTGAAAGAGACTTTCTGGAGGGAAGTAGAGAGTTACCTGATAGCACGCACCTGGAAGATATTGGAGGACTACCTTCTAAATCAACACATTACGTAACAACTTACTGGAGCGAGAGATGTGCTAGGAAGAGTAAAATAATCCAGAGAAAACCAGGGGCGCCATGGACACAATACGAGATCAGTTTCAATATCCGTGGACCAAGACTCTTCAATGCCACAGCATATTACAGAGATATTTCAAGAACATATGTCGAGGTCTTCAAGAGGAAACTATCACTACCTCCCAAGAGTCAGATCAACCAGGCTGTGATGACTGTGGGCCAGCAGGCTGCTAACAGAAACAGCCTGATTGAACAGGCACTCCACAAAAAAGATGTGCAATATAAAATACAGTTTGGTTACATTCTTGAAGAGAGAAGTCTTGCCAGCGTCTGTGCTGGCGACAACGGTCGATAAAGAACGGAAGTGAGACTTGGTTTATGGCACCAACCATCGCCATTAAAAGCTGCCAGAATACCGCATGTGGCGCCGCGCAATATTTGGATCACCATTAAAGTAAACCTTAATCTCTTTATTTCCCATTCCCTTCACTTACCCATTCCTTTCGTTTGCCCCTTCCCTTCACTTTCCCATTCCCTTCGTTTTCCCCTTCATTTCACTTACCCATTCCCTTCGTTTGCCCCTTCCCTTCACTTTCCCATTTCCTTCGTTTTCCCCTTCCCTTCACTTTCCATTCCCTTCGTTTTCTCCTTCCCTTCACTTTACCTTCGTTTTCCCTTTCCCTTCGTTTTCTCTTTCCTCCATTTTCCTCTTGCCTTACTTCTTTCTATGCCACGTCACCTCATTCTGTTTGTCAGATTCTTTATCGTTATGTAGCTCTGGGGAGCCCGGCGGAGTTCCGCGGAGCCCGGCGGAGTTCCGCGGAGCCCGGCGGAGTTCCGCGGAGCCCGACGGAGTTGAGCACGTGTGGAACCATCGATGTTTTCACGTCAGTGGTTGTTCAGTTGTCTCAGATCTCTTTCCGTCTGGTCTCTCGCTGCTGTTGTAAATGGTCTTAGTAACTGTTGTGAAGGGTCAGTCTACCCTCACTACCCTCCTCGTCTACCCCTCACTTCCCCTCCTCGTCGTCTACTCTTACCTCCCCCTCGACTTCCCCTCCTCGTCTACCCCTCACCTCCCCTCGTCTACTCTCACCTTCCCCCTCGACCTCCCCTCCTCGTCTACCCCTCACCTCCCATCCTCGACCTCCCCTCCTCGTCTACCCCTCACCTCCCCCTCTACCTCCCCTCCTCGTCTACCCCTCATCTCCCCTTCACGTTTACTCCCTCGCCTCTCCTACTCTTCCCCCTCGCCTCGCCTCATCGTTTGTCCCCTCGCCTCTCCTCGTTTATACCCTCGCCTCTCCTTTATCTTCTTTCCACGTGTCGTTGGTCTCTTGTTCTTGTATATCCTCGTGGTCTTTTGTCCTTAATCTTGTGGATAATCGTGGTCTTTGGTCTCTGCTTCCTCCATTTATCTCCCTTGCCTATTACTTTCGTTCTTCTGATTTCCTTGATTTTTGCTGATTTTACACTATAGGAAAAACTACCTTCCTCTCTCCCTCATTTTTACCCTTCCTTTCTCCCTCCCTCTCTTACTCTTCCTCCCTTTTCCCCTCTTTCCTTCTCTCTCTTACTCTTCCTCCCTTTCCCCCCCTCTCTTTCTCCCCGCTCTCTACCTCTCTCCTTCACTCTTACCCTTCCTTTCTCCCTCTCACTCTTCTTCCCTCTCATATTCTCTCCCTCTCTGTCCCTCCTTCTTTCTTCATCCCTCCCTTCCTCATACCCGTCCTCTCTCTCTCATTCTTACTCTTCCTTCCTCCCCCTCTCCCTCACTGTTACTCTTTTTTTTACACAGGATTTGACAAGGTTAGGCTAAGGTTCCTAACTTTATTTACAAGCTAAAAGCCGTTACCTACATCAGCTCATTTAAAAGCCTTTTCATTGTTATGAAACATACAAATATGGAACAGGATGAAATTGGAGCCATCTGTGGGCCAGCAATTTCATTTGATCAACTGACTTTATTTCGTTGATATCATTATGCTGTACGAACATGTTCCAGACTCGAGTCATCCTGGGAATATATGATCTCAGATGAAGTAATGTTCTGGAGAAGGGTACAGCCAGAGTGAAGTTGCTCTTGCTGTCCGTCTTGTTGTGTAGAAGCTCACTTCTCGCTGTCCTCGGAGTACAGCCAAGTGTGGTACTTTGACAATATTGGCCTTGTACAAAACAGTAAGGCCACCCACATCCCTCCGGTGTTGAAGGCTCTGCTGAAGTGACAGAGCTATCCAGGCTGGGTCCAGGCGAGAGAGGAGTCGTCTTGCTCTGTTCTCTATTTTGTCAAAAAGTCGCAGATGAGACGGAAGGCATTCAATCCAAGGAAATGGAGCATACTCAAGGTGTGAGTGTGCTTGTGCCTCGTACAGAATCTTGCAACCTCTACTGTCAAGCAGATGCAAGATTCGTTGAAGTCGTAAACTTCCTGGCCACCTTGTTTGCAAGATTTACAAAGTGATTCTTCATGGACATTTTGGAGTCAAATTTCACCCTAAGGATATCAACTTCGTCCCCGGCTACTAACACACTCCCATTCATTCCTACCACTGCTCTGGCATTACCATCATGGTGCTTAGATACCATCATCATTTGTGTTTTTTCAGGAGCAAATGTTACCTGCCATCGTTTTGACCAGGCTGATATAGCTCTTAGCTGGTGATTGATGTAACTTAGAGCAGCTGGCATTTCCTCTCTTGGATAAGTAAATGTCAGAATAAAGTCGTCTGCATATACATGGGATTCTGGGATGAGATGATGGTCATTGAAGTAGACATTCCATAATGGCACAAGCACCAATAGGATGTCTTGCTGTCTCTGTCCCATTGAGAACTATGTTTAGATATCTACCTTGAAGGAAATCACTGAGGAGATATAGTGTAAAGCCTGCAATTCCCAGTGCTTGCAGTTTTGCCAAGAGTCCCTGTGCCATACTCGGTCATAAGCACCTGCAATGGCCAGTGCTACCACACAGCTGACTGTGGAGTCATCTAATGACTGATGTCACTTAGTGGAGAGGTTTAACAACAGATAGCAGCAAAGTAACCTTTTCTGAAGCCATATTAAGGGTCACAAAGAAGTGAGTGGTAGTCGAAAAACTGTTATTTGCCGTGAGATTATTATTTCAAGAATCTTGCCAATGATTGACAAGTCTGTAGTTGCTGATTTCCGATCTGCTCTTCTTTTTGCGAACGGGGACAACATTTGCCTCTTTCCACAGAGAAGACCATTTACACTGTACTAGGCAGTGCTGATGGCTGGTCTGCTGCATTTACTCAGCAATCTTGGGCTCAACTTATCTGGGCCCACAGCCTTTTCTTGGCCCAACGATTTAAGAAGATACACCTCGTCCTGCCTTATTGTCACCACTGACAGCTTTGACACACTCTTCCTCATTCACTCATTCCCTCATTGTTACCCGTCCTTCCTCCCTCTTCCCTCATTCTTGCTTTTCCTTCCTCTATCCCTCTTACTCTCCCTCCCTCACTCTTACTTTTCCTCTCTGCTTCTCTCCCTCACCCTTCCTCCCTCTCTCCCTCTTACATTTCTTCCCTCCCTCAGTATTATCTTTCCTCCCTCCCTCTCTCCCTCTCTCCCTCAGTATTATCTTTCCTCCCTCCCTCTTATCTTTCCTCCTTCTCTCCCTCTTATCCTTCCTTTTCTTACCTTTCCTCCCTCTCTCGTTCGCTCTTACCCTTCTTTCCTCCCACTCTTCCTCCCTCCCACTTTCTACCCTTTCCTCTCCCTCTTGTGTTCTTTCACCCTTGCCTTCCTCTGTTTCTCCCTTCTTTCCTTCCTCCGTTTCTCGCTTCCTCTTTCCCTTAATTTCTCTTTCCTTTCCTTCCTCCCTCTCACGCTGGGTCACTTTACGCTGGTGGAGCAGGTTCTGACCTCCCTCACGCTGGTGGAGCAGGTTCTGACCTCCCTCACGCTGGTGGGAGAGGTTCTGACCTCCCTCACGCTGGTGGAGGAGGTTCTGACTTCCCTCACGCTGATGGAGCAGGTTCGGACCTCCCTCACGCTGGTGGGAGAGGTTCTGACCTCCCTCACGCTGGTGGAGGAGGTTCTGACTTCCCTCACGCTGATGGAGCAGGTTCGGACCTCCCTCACGCTGGTGGGAGAGGTTCTGACCTCCCTCACGCTGGTGGAGCAGGTTCTGACTTCCCTCACGCTGATGGAGCAGGTTCGGACCTCCCTCACGCTGGTGGGAGAGGTTCTGACCTCCCTCACGCTGGGTCACATTTCCCTGGTGTCGGGGCTCGTCCAATTCGATTGGCTGACTAAGAACACTATTTTTGGCTGAAATAGCTGAACTCTCAGCCAGGATCAAATCAGTGGCTGCCACAGGAAAAAAAAAACTAGTCCTCGAGTTCGTGGTTATTGTAACCACGAACGAGTGGTATTGATCAATAACAACACTGCGCTAGCCAAGGACTCGAACCCATGTTGTACTGGTCCGCCTCATGGTGAGCGAGAACCACATGACGCTTTAACTCACAGGACCACCACAGTACAACATGGGTTCGAGTCCTTGGCTAGCGCAGTGTTTTATATATATATATGTCGTGCCGATTAGGTAAAACTGGTCAATTAGCAAGAACTCATCTAAAATTAAGTCCTTTCTAAAATTTTCTCTTATACGTTTAAAGATATATTTTTTTTCATTTATGTTAATGTAAGAATTTATAATTTTGTACCAAGAGAAACTTTGAAAACCTACCTAACCTTATTACAACAAGCGCAATTTAATTTAGCCTAACCCAACTAAATATATTTTAGATACGTTAACATTAATTTAATAATAAACAAACACAATGAAATATATTTTTTTCATTATGTTCAGAACGATTTTGGCGAAATTATTGCATACATAAATTTTCACTTGTCTTATATGGCAAGGTGAGCGTTGCTATTTAAGCCAAAATCGCAAGTTTTACCTAATCGGCACGACATAATATATATATATATATATATATATATATATATATATATATATATAAATATATATATATATATATATATATATATATATATATATATATATATATATATATATATATATGTGTGTGTGTGTATCCACTGGTGTAAGGGCTCTGTTAAAGGACATTGTAGAAAGATACTTTTTTTATTCTATTAGCCGTGATGGAAAACACTCAAAACTGGTGCGGACGGCTGGCATAAATGTTATCCCTGATCAGCAGTTTGCGCTCCTCATCTGCCGATTCCAACACATATGAGGGGTTACACTGCTCTATACCCCTTCCCCCTACTGATTGTGCATTTTCAACTGAACAATTGATCCTTCCAGTGCATTGATAATATACAGCTCAATTCTAGAGCTACTAATCATCAATTCTCTATTGAGTATGTCAAATGTCTTTGGAGATATGGCACCTCTCCAGGTAATGATGACAGCGCCAAATACAATTTCACCAGGATCAATGGGCCGAGCGTCGATGATATTTTGGGTCCCAACGACGTCTTGCTGTTCGTCATAGATGAGTATCTGTTGGTTAGCCCAACTAGCGGCCCATTCTCTAATTTGGTGTTTATCATAGTAAGTGGCTTTTTGCTGAAATTGATCGCCCATTGATGCGATTTGGGAGTCACTGGCAACCTTCACATGCAGTATGAAAACATTTCTCTTTTCTAAATTGCATATGAGCAAGTCAGGCTTTCTTGTTCCGGCTGCTGTTGGATCTGTGGCTCCTTAGCAACTGTGTGTTTATTCATACAGTCAGCTGCAATCGCATCAACAACTTCATGATGCCTGCGCACCCGTTGTCCATGTAAGTGCGGGCATACCTGGAGAAGGTGCCCCAGAGATTTTCTTTGCCCACATCCCTCACAGGCAATGCCTATTGGTCTTCCACGGCTCAACGTCCCCGCAGCTACCACCGGGTCGTTCCTTCGAGGAGCCGTATATGTTCCAGCCTTGGGCTGTGGGAATTCAAGTGATGAGTAAATAAATGCCCCAAAGGAGCGTATATTTCAGCATTTTACTTTAGTAAATTAATGCTGAATAAATTTCACTTACTGGTTTGGGCTTAAAAGCCCTAGTATCACTGCCGTCTATAGGACGGCCTCAGTCACCTTGTGTCCACGTGAAACTGCAGCTTCTATGTATGACAAGAGATTGAGACCTACCTTGCTCTTTGTAACGTGAGCGGTGATGCTGACAACACCACATACGACTGGTATAGGTGACTAGATTGGAGCAGAAGTGTTTTTCGTACTGTTGCACTGTCCTCTCAGTCGAGGTTCCACAATACGAACTGTTACTCTACACTAATCAAGGTTACTCTTTGTTTTGCGGTATTTCACAACAGGAAGATCACAGTTCACTGTGTCATAGTTCTGCCGCAAATGTTTGAAATTGTACAAGAGTCAAACAAACTGTTTCTTTGTTTAGGCCAATGCTTGTGCGACACACACTTCCCCTTCTTCTCCTGAAGTCAATCTGAGCCCCGCAGCGCACTTCGGGCGTCTCTGCAAAGGATTTGCTGAACTCAGTGTTATTTCTCTTCCTTGCTAAACACTGTCACAGTATTCAATACAAGATGATAGGTTTCCTATTATAACTATCGACGACAGTTCACTATTGTCCCACATTGTAGGTAAAGTGGTGCAGGGTTTTCCTGTAAATTTCCTGCTAAGGGAAGAAGATTCATTTTTCTCATTTCACTGTCACTCATATTGCAATGAACTGATCTTTAGCAATAAGAGGTGGCGTGACTTATGACTGGTACACGCTGGTACTGCATCTTCTTCAAATTAAACTGTTTATGCGGAAGCAAGAGAGACTATCAGCCCCTCAGGGGCTGAAGGGAGCTGAGGGGCTGAAATCCCATTTGTGGAGAAATTTTCTCCACAACTGGGCCCAGTGGATAGAGTGATGCGTACATTGTCCTGTTTCCACGGGGCTGGGCATGGTGACGCAAGATCGAATCCTGGCCAGCTGCAGTTCTGTTAATAATTCAAAATCACTTGTTTCGTGATTTCATTAGTGGGTGTGTGAGTATGTACTCACCTAGTTGTACTCGCCTAGTTGTGGTTGCAGGGGTTGAGTCACAGCTCCTGGCCACGCCTCTTCACTGATCGCTACTAGGTCACTCTTCCTGCTCCATGAGCTTTATCATACCTCTTCTTAAAGCTATGCATGGATCCTGCCTCCACTACATCACTTCCGAGACTATTCCACTTCCTACAAATCTGTGACTGAAGAAATACTTCCTAACATCCCTGTGATTCATAAGAGTCTTCAACTTCCAACTGTGATCCCTTGTTCCTGTGTCCCATCTCTGGAACATCCTGTCTCTGTCCACCTTGTCGATTCCTCTCAGTATTTTATATGTCGTTATCCTATATCCCCTATATCTCCTGTCTTCCAGTGTCGTTAGGTCGATTTCCCTTAACCTTTCCTCGTAGAACATAGCCGTTAGCTCTGGGACTAGTCTTGTTTCAAGCCTTTCCACTTTCTCTAGTTTCCTTATGTGCTTGGCTAGGTGTGGGTTCCAAACTGGTGCTGCATACTCCAATATGGGCCTAACGTACACAGTGTACAGGGTCCTGAACGATTCCTTATTAAGATGTCGGAATGTTGTTCTTAGGATTGATATTCACCCGTATGCTGCAGCAGTTATTTGGTTGATGTGTGCCTCAGGAGATGTGCCCGGGGTTATACTCACACCAAGATCCTTTTCCTTGATTGAGGTTTGTAGTCTCTGGCCCCCTAGACTGTACTCTGTCTGCGGTCTTCTTTGCCCTTCCCCAGTCTTCATGATTTTGCACTTGGTGGGGTTGAACTCCAGGAGCTAGTTGCTGGACCAGGCCTGCAGCCTGTTCAGATCCCTTTGTAGTTCTGCCTGGTCCTCGTCCGATTGAATTATCATCAACTTCACATCATCTGCAAAAAGGGACACTTCGGAGTCTATTCCTTCCGTCATGTCGTTCACAAATAGCAGAAATAGCACCGGTCCTAGGACTGACCTCTGTGGCACCCTGTGGCACCTCGCCACGTACCATGACTTGCTGTAGTCTTCCTGACAGGTATTCCCTGATCCACTGTAGTGCCTTCCCTGTTATCCCTGCCTGGTCCTCCAGCTTTTGCACTAATCTCTTGTGTGGAACTGTGTCAAACGCCTTCTTACAGTCCAAGAAAATGCAATCTACTCACCCTTCTCTCTCTCTCTTGTCATACTGCCGTTACCCTGTCATAGAACTCCAGTAGGTTTGTGACGCAGGATTTCCCATTCCTGAAACCGTGCTGGCTGTCGATGATAAGCTCATTCCTTTCTAGGTGCTCCAACACTCTTCTCCTGATAATCTCCATGACCTTGCATACTATACATGTCAGTGACACTGGTCTGTAGTTTAATGCTTCGTGTCTGTCTCCTTTGTTAAAAATTGGGACTACATTTGCTGTCTTACATACTTCAGGTAGTCGCTTTATTTCGATAGATGTTTTGAAGATTGTTGTTAGTGGTACACACAGTGCCTCTGCTCCCTCTCTCAGTACCCATGGAGAGATGTTATCCGGTTCCATTGCCTTTGAGGTATTTAGCTCGTTTAACAGCCTCTTCACTTCCTCCTCGGTTGTATGTATTGTGTCCAACACTTGATGGTTTACCCCACCTCTCCGCCTTTCTGGAGGCCCTTCTGTCTCCTCTGTGAACACTTCTTTCAATCTCATGTTGAGTTCCTCACATAGTGTGTGTGTTAGTTACCATTTTGTCCTAGGCACACGTCGATTAGACACTAGGCCTGTTGTATATGTGCGTGTGTGTGTGTGTGTGTGTGTGTGTGTGTGTGTGTGTGTGTGTGTGTGTGTGTGTGTGTGTGTGTGATAATTATTTCCTCCCTGCTCCATCCATCCTATCTCAGCTCGAGATCAAACCAGGCTGTGATGGATATGTGGGTCAGCGGACCTCCAGCAGCAACAACCTGGTTGATCAGACAAGCACTAGACAAGCCTGCGGTAGTAGGAAAACTCTCGACACCCTTCAAAGGCGAAGCTATACCCTTTCCACCCTACCCACCCTATCACTCTCCACCCTGCCTTCAAAGGCGAAGCTATACCCTCTCCACCCTACCCTACCCTCTATCCCTGCCCTATCCACAAAACCCTCTCTACCCTGCCCTATCCACCCTACCCTCTCTTCCCTGCCCTATCCACCCTACACTACCCTTCCCTATACACCCTACCCTCCCAACCCTGCCCTATCCACCCTTCCCTCTCTTCCCTGCCATATCCACCCTACCCTCTCTTCCCTGCCCTATCCACCCTACCCTCTGTTCCTTGCCCTATCCACCCTACCCTCTCTTCCCTGCCCTATCCACCCTACCCTCTGTTCCTTGCCCTATCCACCCTACCCTCTCTTCCCTGTCCTATCCACCCTACCCTCTCTTCCCTGCCATATCCACCCTACCCTCTCTTCTCTGCCTTATCCACCCTCTCCGTTGTGTGTGTATATATATATATATATATATATATATATATATATATATATATATATATAATACTACAATATAATAGAATTTGGATAAACCATACCACGGGTGGGGTTCGAACCCGTGGTATGGTTTGTTTGCAATCGTGTCATTACGATTTCGTGAGTCATATATAATGTTTGTATTGTGATTGTATCTGCAATGACAGTAACTACTGTGTTACAGTAGCAGTAAGTTGGTATTGATAGAGAACAGTTGGTAAGATAGTTGAAGATTGGTAATAAAGATAGCGAATGTTTAATGATAGTAAGTGCAGGTTGCAAGCAATGAATAATTATAATCACTGGGTTGCAGTTCCTTGCAATGTAACTCCACTCCTCCCTCCTCTCCCTAGATAATCTGAATTTTTTTATACCCACATCCTCTCCCTTATCTTTAAAAGCACTGCCATCCACTCCACTCCCTGTACACCACACTCCCTGTACACTCCACTCCCTGTACACCACACTCCCTGTACACCACACTCCCTGTACACCACACTCCCTGTACACCACACTCCCTGTCATACTTCACACACACACACACACCTCGCTCCCCATATGTGGAAAGGAACCATATAAGCTTCTCTTCTTGGCCCATTATCTCAAATCCATTTTGAAATTGTCATAATCTTCCCCATAGAGTTGGCATCCACGGTGCTGTACTGCTCCGGCTTTTCTTCACTGCCTCCTCCTCTCTCCTAATCTTCCTCCTCTTTCTCATATTTCTCCTCGTCACCGCCGCTGCTGTCTGCTCTTCGCCCTCTTTCTCTTCGACTGATGTCAATCACTGTCAACAAATGTATTTTTTTTATCGTGCTTAATAGTCATTTCTTAGTTCTCGTGTATATGCTCATTTATATTTGGTTGCAGGGGTCGGGTTCTAGCTCCTGGCCTCGCTTCTCAACTTGCCGCTTGCCAGATTCACTCCAAACCTCGTGGGAACCATCGTAACTACTATTAAAATACGTATTGTGTCTGTCTCCATCATTTCGTCTTCGAGATAATTCCACTTCCTGACGATCCTGAGGCTGGAGAAATGTTTTCTAGCATCCCGCTGGCTCATATATCTTTAACTTCCTGCTGTTACACAGTACCTGTTTCCCCGCCATTCAGACAGCCCATCCCCTCTCTACCCTATCAATCCCTGGGAGAATTTTGTATCTCATACCCCTTAGCTGTGGTACTAGTTTCGTTGCATTCCTCTGCATATTTCTTTAGTTTCGTAACGTGTTTTTTTTTTTGGGTGTGATTTCCAGGTTGGTGCTGCATTTTTCACTACGGATCTGAAGTATGTTAGTATATAAAGGGTCCGGAATGACAACATGTTGAGATTCCTGAAGGCCATTCTTACATTTGCCAGGCGAACATTGGCTGTAATAGTTATTCGGTTGATGTGAGCCTCTGGCGATATACTAGGCACCATGCTCACCCTTAAGTCTTTCAGTTTGAGTAAGGTCTGCAGCTTCTGTGCCCCGAGTCTGTACTTCTGGTACTCCTTGTCTGGTCTTCTGGTTTCTTCCTCAGTCTTCATAATCCTGAATTTACAGTTCGTCCCGACCCGTTCACAGCCTCTTATCTATCCTCATCTGTTTCTATTTTTACAACATCTACAAACAGGGATACATCTGACTCAGCTTCGTCTGGAATGTCATTCACATAAACCAAACACAGTACTGGTCTTAATACCGATCCTTGCGGCATCCTGCTTGTTACATTTCCCCATTCTGACGTCTCTTCAAGTACAGTCACTCTTTACCTCCTACCTCTCATGTTGCATGTGCAACAGTCGGGTATCTTTATTGTTGATTTAAACGTTTCGCCTACACAGTAGGCTTCTTCAGTCAAATAGGCAGCAGGCTACCACAACAATAAAGGTACCCAACTGTTGCACATGTATTTTACTCTTGTCGTCATTATATACCATTTTCAACATACTCTTTGATCCACCGGAGTAAGTTTCCTCTTATTCCTTCCTTTACCTCAAGTTTTTGCCCCAGTCTCTCCTGGGTGTACAGTATCAAATGCCTTCTTGACGTCTAAGAAAATACAATCTTTCTTTCCTTATCTCTCCTGTCTCACATGTATTATTTTGTCATGGTAAGCCAAAATTTGTCATCTCTGAACTCGTGCTGGTTAGTCCAGTATTTTTGAAACCTCTTCAAGTTCTCTTCCACCCTACATCTGATTATCTTCTCCATTACCTTGAATGGTATCTTCTGTCTTAAATATAGGGAGCACATTCACTGTTTTTCAGGTCTCTGGCAACTGTCCATTCATTGACTTGTTGTAGATCTTAGCTAGGGGATCAGACAGTACTTGTGCTCCATCTCGCACAATCCATAGTGACACCTTCTCAGGTCCCATTCACTTTGATGTAACCAGCTTCATCGTGTGTGTGTATGTGTGTACTCACCTAGTTGTGCTCACCTAGTTGTGGTTGCATGGGTCGAGTTACAGCTCCTGGCCCCGCCTCTTCACTGGCCGCTACTAGGTCACTTCCTGCTCCATGAGCTTTATAATATGGATCCTGCCTCCACTACATCACTTCCCAGACTATTCCACTTCCTGACAACTCTGTGACTGAAGAAATACTTCCTAACATCCCTGTGATTCATCTGAGTCTTCAACTTCCAACTGTGACACCTTGTTGCTGTGTACCATCTCTGGAACATCCTGTCTCTGTTCACCTTGTTGATTCCTCTCAGTATTTTATATGTCGTTATCATATCCCCCCTATCTCTCCTGTCTTCCAGTGTCGTCAGGTCGATTTCTCTTAACCTCTCCTCGTTGGACATAGCCCTTAGCTCTGGGACTAGTCTTGCTGCAAACCTTTGCACTTTCTCTAGCTTCCTTACATGCTTGGCTAGGTGTGGGTTCCAAACTGGTGCTGCATACTCTAATATGGGCCTAACGTACACAGTGTACAGGGTCCTGAACGATTCTTTATTAAGATGTCGGAATGCTGTTCCTAGGTTTGCTAGGCGCCCCTATGCTGCAGCAGTTATTTGGTTAATGTACGCCTCAGGATATGTGCCCGCTGTTATACTCACCCCAAGATCCTTTTTCTTGAGTGAGGTTTGTAATCTCTGGCCCCCTAGACTGTACTCCGTCTGCGGTCTTCTTTGCCCTTTCCCAATCTTCATGATTTTGCACTTGGTGGGGTTGAATTCCAGGAGCTAGTTGCTGGACCAAGCCTGCAGCCTGTTCAGATCCCTTTGTAGTTCTGCCTTGTCCTCGTCCGATTGAATTCTTCTCATCAACTTCACATCATCTGCAAAAAAGGGACACTTCGGAGTCTATTCCTTCCGTCATGTCGTTCACAAATACCAGAAATAGCACCGGTCCTAGGACTGACCCCTGTGGCACCCCGCTCGTTACAGGCGCCCACTCTGACACCTCGCCACGTACCATGACTCGCTGTAGTCTTCCTGACAGGTATTCCCTGATCCACTGTAGTGCCTTCCCTGTTATCCCTGCCTGGTCCTCCAGCTTTTGCACTAATCTCTTGTGTGGAACTGTGTCAAACGCCTTCTTACAGTCCAAGAAAATGCAGTCTACCCACCCCTCTCTTGTCTTACTGCTGTCACCCTGCCATAGAACTTCAATAGGTTTGTGTGTATGCATGCATGTGTGCGTGCGCGCCATTACTATTACCCACCAATTTGTGGTTGAAAGGGTCGGAGTCCCAGCTCCCGGTACTGCCTCTCAAACTGGCCGTTCCTGGATTCGCTTCTGGCTTCGTGAATCATATCATATAACTCCTGTCTCCGATTCTTACACTGTATTGATGTCGAAACATTGAATATCTCACAGATCGCTTGGACAATACTTCATTAATTTTTTTTTAAATTATTAGCGGAGTCATATCTGGTGAGAATAAGTTTGGTCAGTGTTTCTGAAATTAGGTATATAACTTGATGTCTGTGTAGTGTTTGTCGTGGCAATCATTGTAGATTCCATGGACAATCTGTCCACTTCCTTGATGGTTCTGCTCCGAGGACGTTGATCAGCTGGTTCTCCGTGTTGGGGGTAAATAGTTTGAGGTTCGTCAGTGTTATGTCTATGGTAGGCACTTTTGTGTTCGCTGATCCTCTCCTTCAGGTTCCTAGAAGATTCATCCCACGTAACACTTACCACAATTGCCACAACGTATTACCTAGACGCCGGCAGTGGTGCCTTTGGTTATTGGTTAACAAGAAAGCGGAACCTAATGTTCTTGCAATCTGATCTGATTGCCACAACTAAACCCATCACACAATAATCAGGTTCATTCCGAATTTCAAATACACCATCCAAGTTCAAGCTCACTAGACATGACACTGCTAAGACGTAAAATAACGAAGCACTGGAGTCGACCTGGTTGCCCAGGGAAACACTAGATAACACTGGCTCAAGGCAGGGTTATGGGAGTAGAAAAATAACTCGTAACTCATCAGAGGTATGCCCAACTTAATCCAATATTGTTTCTAGATGATTGAGTCACATTGTAATAGCTTACGTCACTTATCAAGAGCTTATTTCAAATTAAGTACTTTCTAAATTTTTGTCTTATACGTTTAAAGATATATATTTTTTTATTTATGTTTATGTAAAAATTAATAATTCTGTACCAAAAGAACCTTAGAAAACTTACTTAACCTTATTATAACAAGCGCAATTTAATTTAGATAAGTTTACAGTAATTTAATAATACAATGAAATATATTTTTTTCGTTAGGTTCAGAATGATTTTTGCGAAATTATTCCATACACCAATTTTCGAATGCAATAATTTGTGTATGCAATAATTTCGCAAAAATCATTCTGAGCCTAACGAAAAAAAAATATTTCATTGTGTTTGCCTATTATTAGATTATTGTAAACTTATCTAAAATATATTTAGTTTAATTAGGCTAAATTAAATTGAGCTTGTTATAATAAGGTTAGGTAAGTTTTCTAAGGTTCTTTTGGTACAAAATTATTTATCTTTACTTTAACATAAATTAAAAAAAAATACTTAATTTTAAACGAATTCTTGCTAATTGATCAATTTTACCTATTCGGCACGAATATATATATATATATATATATATATATATATATATATATATATATATATATATATATATATATATATATATATATATATATATATTCTGCTTGTCTCAGTAAGAATTGATAAACTCCGTGTTGGACAAAACGTCTTGTCAAAAAAGGCCATAAAGCGCATGTTGTGCCTTTTTAACATATTTCTCGGTATATTCTACCACTAATATACAACAGCGGTACTAACAGTAAATCTTTTATTTCCCAGCACAGTCAAGCTTAGAAACCAGCGAAGCAACAGCGAGTCTTGTCCGTCTTGTGAATAAATCGGTGTTCAGCAGGAGTCCTTGTAATGCAGTGTAGGTGCTGCTGCCTTGTTGTGTTTACCTTCTCTTCAACTCCATTTGTTGGCTTCTCGCTACCCTGTTTATCTTCCCTTTCTCTCCTCGATTTTAACTTGGCACTAGTGAATTGTGCCTTCGTTTATTCGACTTCCAGGTGAAGGTGATTGTCTTGGAGGTGAGGGTGTGTGATTGTCTTCCAGGTGAGGGTGTGTGATTGTCTTCCAGGTGAGGGTGTGTGATTGTCTTCCAGGTGAGGGTATGTGATTATCTTCCAGGTGGGGGTATGTGATTGTCTTCCATGTGAGGGTATGTGATTGTCTTCCAGGTGAGGGTATGTGATTGTCCTCCAGGTGAGGGTATGTGATTGTCTTCCAGGTGGGGGTATGTGATTGTCTTCCAGGTGAGGGTATGTGATTGTCCTCCAGGTGAGGGTATGTGATTGTCTTCCAGGTGGGG
This sequence comes from Cherax destructor, assembly GCA_009830355.1. Lineage (NCBI taxonomy): Eukaryota > Metazoa > Arthropoda > Malacostraca > Decapoda > Parastacidae > Cherax > Cherax destructor. Next base: position 182,280 of record WNWK01000617.1, on the reverse strand, counting down.
GTATGTGATTGTCTTCCATGTGAGGGTATGTGATTGTCTTCCAGGTGAGGGTGTGTGATTGTCTTCCATGTGAGGGTATGTGATTGTTTTCCAGGTGAGGGTATGTGATTGTCTTCCAGGTGAGGGTATGTGATTGTCTTCCAGGTGAGGGTATGTGATTGTCTTCCAGGTGAGGGTATGTGATTGTCTTCCAGGTGAGGGTATGTGATTGTCTTCCAGGTGAGGGTATGTGATAGTCTTCCAGGTGAGGGTATGTGATTGTCTTCCAGGTGAGGGTATGTGATTGTCTTCCATGTGAGGGTATGTGATTGTCTTCCGGGTGAGGGTATGTGATTGTCTTCCATGTGAGGGTATGTGATTGTCTTCCAGGTGAGGGTATGTGATTGTCTTGGAGACGAAGGTAAGAAACTCTCTCTCTCTCTCTCTCTCTCTCTCTCTCTCTCTCTCTCTCTCTCTCTCTCTCTCTCTCTCTCTCCCTCCCCCCCCCCTCTCCCTCCTAAGTTGGCGAAGTTATTTTTCAAATCAAGCCTTTCAAGGAGAATGGGAGGGACTTCTTGATTCTTTCGAAGGGCTCTTGATCCAACGAACTGGAATTATCCTTTCTTTTCTTGGATCAGAGCTACTTACATTGTATTCCCCATGTTCTGTATTACTTCTACGAGTTTGTCGCTTCAGTGAAAATAATAATAATAATAATACTCACCTTAAATACAAGCCGTGGGGGACTCGTAGCTTTGGAAAAGTAGGTGAAATTATTTGGATTTCTTCCTGAGGCCGCTTGATTATTCCACTTTGCCTGCCATCTAAGCGCTGTTAGCGCACCTCATCCAGGGCAATATCTTCCATTCTTACATGTAGGGAAGAGGGTAAGACTGAAGCTAGCTGTGGGTCAGGTCTCGTGTGGTTAACTGATTTCTTTCGACGATTGAATGATCGTTGGTGAATTGACGTTCTTAAGATAGGAAGAGCCGTAATAAAACTGTTGATGGCTGCCTCTCGTGAAGCTTGATAACTGTCTTCTGGCTGTCAGTGAAATAGAATAGTTCCAGATGGGAGAACCTGAGGAGAGCATTGGACCTGTACATGCCGGTAAAGCAATAACATTTCTCCGGTGTTTAAGGCTCTGCTAGAGTGACTGCTCTAACCAGGCCAGCTAGAAGCAACAGCCTCCTTGCACGGCTACTTCCTCACATGAGAAACTTAAATCTGTTAAACATTTTGCACTCCTGACACAATTGCTCATCTGTAATATCTCATAAACATTTAAGATGAAAAGTAAATCTTAAACAAATATATATTTACATTCATTATACACTTACATTCATTTTCCAGAGTGTTTCCTTGCAACTCTTATTCACTTAATACTGTGTATCCTTTCCAGTTTAGAAAGTCTTGTCTGAATTCGAGCCTCTGGGGCGATGACTCCAGAAACCACTAACGTTCATTGTGGTAAACTGGCACCGACTGGGTACGTTAAACGACTCTGTTCCATTAGGAATTACTCCAAAGCATTCACTTAGGCAGTGTAGAGTGGAAGTAGACAATGTTAGTGTTTGTAGTTTTGTAGGGAGGTAGCGGTGAGGCATCAGGTCAGAGTTACCCGTAATGACCAACACAATTACACATCTAATTTATTATTATCCAGTGATTGTTTTTACTTAGCGGAGACTTTCAGGAGGTCGCTATCATTGCGACCTTCTAAAACTACTGACGGTCGCATAGCAGCGAGTGATAGTAAAAAAAAAAAGTAATTTAGAGTAATATTACCGAGTTTTGGAGTGAGTTGGGTCGTAGCTGTGAGGCGGGTCGTAGCTGTGAGGCGGGTCGTAGCTGTGAGGCGGGTCGTAGCTGTGAGGCGGGTGAGACTACATTATTTTCTCCTAATTAGACAGTAATCGTCATTTACCCTGTGCTCGGTATAGTGCACACTTGTTTGTGGCACCGGGGTTAAGAGTTTTCGACTTTGTGCCCGAGTATGAGGCAGTGTGCCCGAGTATGAGGCAGTGTGCCCGAGTATGAGGCAGTGTGCCCGAGTATGAGGCAGTGTGCCCGAGTATGAGGCAGTGTGCCCGAGTATGAGGCAGTGTGCCCGAGTATGAGGCAGTGTGCCCGAGTATGAGGCAGTGTGCCCGAGTATGAGGCAGTGTGCCGATATGAGGCAGTGTGCAGTTTGAGGCAGTGTGCCCGATTATGAGGCAGTGTGCCCGAGTTATGAGGCAGTGTGCCAGTTGAGGCAGTGTCGATTTGAGGCAGTGTGCCGAGTTTGAGGCAGTGTGCCTGAGTTTGAGGCAGTGTGCCCGAGTTTGAGGCAGTGTGCCCGAGTTTGAGGCAGTGTCAGTTTGAGGCAGTGTGCCCGAGTTTGAGGCAGTGTGCCTGAGTTTGAGGCAGTGTGCCCGAGTTTGAGGCAGTGTGCCCGTTGAGGCAGTGTGCTGAGTATGAGGCAGTGTGCCCGAGTTTGAGGCAGTGTGCCCGAGTATGAGGCAGTGTGCCCGAGTATGAGGCAGTGTGCCGAGTATGAGGCAGTGTGCCGAGTATGAGGCAGTGTGCCGAGTATGAGGCAGTGTGCCGAGTTTGAGGCAGTGTGCCGATTATGAGGCAGTGTGCCCGATTATGAGGCAGTGTGCCCGATTATGAGGCAGTGTGCCCGATTATGAGGCAGTGTGCCCGAGTATGAGGCAGTGTGCCCGAGTTTGAGGCAGTGTGCCCGAGTTTGAGGCAGTGTGCCCGAGTTTGAGGCAGTGTGCCCGAGTTTGAGGCAGTGTGCCCGAGTTTGAGGCAGTGTGCCCGAGTTTGAGGCAGTGTGCCCGAGTATGAGGCAGTGTGCCCGAGTATGAGGCAGTGTGAGGTGGTCGGTACAGCCATGTAACAATATTACAAACCGGTATCAGAAATATTGTCGGGACGAAAATTAAAGTTTTGAAGAGGCTGGAAAGCTTTCTGCTATATTTGCCGGATCAATTAGATTGTGATGGCTGTGTGGGTCTGCAGTCCGCTAGCACAGTCTGGCCTCAGCATGGTGTAGAAGCGCTTCTCTAACCTGTTAAAGTTAATATCACTTTCTCCAGCCCAACTTCATTGTTTATGGATGTGAAGATATATGATATCAAGGAATGGAAAAAAATACACGAAATGCAATCACTCTAGGACGAGTTAAATAGAAACTTTTCAGTTCTGGAACCTTGATCATATTTACACGAGGTTCCATATTCAGGGAGGCTCCTGAGAAGTGAGGTTTAGCAAGATGTTATGATACTTGACTGACACAGCAACGCCATGGAATGTTGGAAGAGATAGAATATTTTTAACCCTATTGCCTACCTCTGATTTAATTCTTGGACATGTATTCTTGTATTGGGTCTGGCACACCTGTGATCTCTTCCATTGCTGGAGCTCTCCTTTGGCTCCAGTATACAGGTTTCCATCTTCACGCTTCTGCTTTAGGAGGTTGTGTATGTTGAAGCATTTCAACATGGCCTCTGAGCTGCCAAGGAGCCTTGGCTTCTTGCCTTAAGCTCCTCGCCTCTTCCGCTCTTTCCTTAGTCTTGCCGTGTTTAATTTCCTGTTTTCCCTTCACTCGCCAACAACTCCAAAATTTTCACTTTAAATTATTCTTATTTTAAAGTTTTTGCCGTGAAGCAACTTCTATCCAGCAGTGTCAGAGGTGTTGCTGGCTACATCCCTGTCTATGGTGCTAGTGTCACAACCCCTTTCTATGGTGCTAGTGTCACAACCCCTGTCTATGGTGCTAGTGTCACAACCCCTGTCTATGGTGCTAGTGTCACAACAACTGTCTATGGTGCTAATGTCACAACCCCTGTCTGTGGTGCTAATGTCACAACCCCTGTCTATGGTGCTAGTGTCACAACCCCTGTCTATGGTGCTAATGTCACAACCCCTGTCTGTGGTGCTAATGTCACAACCCCTGTCTATGGTGCCAGTGTCACAACCCCTGTCTATGGTGCTAGTGTCACAACCCCTGTCTATGGTGCTAGTGTCACAACCCCTGTCTATGGTGCTAGTGTCACAACCCCTGTCTATGGTGCTAATGTCACAACCCCTGTCTATGGTGCTAATGTCACAACCCCTGTCTATGGTGCTATGTCACAACCCCTGTCTATGGTGCCAGTGTCACAACCCTGTCTATGGTGCTAGTGTCACAACCCTGTCTATGGTGCTAGTGTCACAACCCCTGTCTATGGTGCTAATGTCACAACCCCTGTCTATGGTGCTAATGTCACAACCCCTGTCTATGGTGCTAATGTCACAACCCCTGTCTATGGTGCCAGTGTCACAACCCCTGTCTATGGTGCTAGTGTCACAACCCCTGTCTATGGTGCTAGTGTCACAACCCTGTCTATGGTGCTAATGTCACAACCCCTGTCTATGGTGCTAATGTCACAACCCCTGTCTATGGTGCTAATGTCACAACCCCTGTCTATGGTGCTATGTCACAACCCCTGTCTATGGTGCTATGTCACAACCCCTGTCTATGGTGCTAATGTCACAACCCCTGTCTATGGTGCTAATGTCACAACCCCTGTCTATGGTGCTAGTGTCAAACCCCTGTCTATGGTGCTATGTCACAACCCCTGTCTATGGTGCTATGTCACAACCCCTGTCTATGGTGCTATGTCACAACCCCTGTCTATGGTGCTAATGTCACAACCCTGTCTATGGTGCTAATGTCACAACCCCTGTCTATGGTGCTAATGTCACAACCCCTGTCTATGGTGCTAGTGTCACAACCCCTGTCTATGGTGCTAGTGTCACAACCCCTGTCTATGGTGCTAGTGTCACAACCCCTGTCTATGGTGCTAGTGTCACAACCCCTGTCTATGGTGCTAATGTCACAACCCCTGTCTGTGGTGCTAATGTCACAACCCCTGTCTATGGTGCTAGTGTCACAACCCCTGTCTATGGTGCTAATGTCACAACCCCTGTCTATGGTGCTAATGTCACAACCCCTGTCTATGGTGCTAGTGTCACAACCCCTGTCTATGGTGCTAGTGTCACAACCCCTGTCTATGGTGCTAGTGTCACAACCCCTGTCTATGGTGCTAGTGTCACAACCCCTGTCTATGGCAATGTCACACCGTCTAGTGCTAATGTCACAACCCCTGTCTATGGTGCTAGTGTCACAACCCCTGTCTATGGTGCTAATGTCACAACCCCTGTCTGTGGTGCTAATGTCACAACCCCTGTCTATGGTGCTAATGTCACAACCCCTGTCTATGGTGCTAATGTCACAACCCCTGTCTATGGTGCTAGTGTCACAACCCCTGTCTATGGTGCTAGTGTCACAACCCCTGTCTATGGTGCTAATGTCACAACCCCTGTCTATGGTGCTAATGTCACAACCCCTGTCTATGGTGCTAATGTCACAACCCCTGTCTATGGTGCTAGTGTCACAACCCTGTCTATGGTGCTAATGTCACAACCCCTGTCTATGGTGCTAGTGTCACAACCCCTGTCTATGGTGCTATGTCACAACCCTGTCTTGGTGCTAGTGTCAAACCCCTGTCTATGGTGCTAGTGTACAACCCCTGTCTATGGTGCTAGTGTCACAACCCTGTCTATGGTGCTAGTGTCACAACCCCTGTCTATGGTGCTAGTATCACAACCCCTGTCTATGGTGCTAGTGTCACAACCCCTGTCTATGGTGCTAATGTCACAACCCCTGTCTGTGGTGCTAATGTCACAACCCCTGTCTATGGTGCTAATGTCACAACCCCTGTCTATGGTGCTAATGTCACAACCCCTGTCTATGGTGCTAATGTCACAACCCCTGTCTATGGTGCTAATGTCACAACCCCTGTCTATGGTGCTAATGTCACAACCCCTGTCTATGGTGCTAATGTCACAACCCCTGTCTATGGTGCTAATGTCACAACATCTAGGATGATGTACCTTAATAATATATTTATTTGTACAAGTACATGTACAAGGTATACAGGCCTAGCTGACATCAATGACATTCTACTCTATAGAAAGTCGCTTGTTATGCAGAGCATTTCTGGCAAATTAGGTCAATTTTGTCCCCAGGATGCGACCCACACTGGTCGACTAACACCCAGGTATCCATTTTACTGATGGGTGAACAGGGACAGCGGGTGTGTTGTGGAAACACGTTTTAATGTATTTAATCCGGACCTCAGTGTGTGAGCTGAGTGCGCTACCGATCGAGCCACTCATGTTTATGTTATGCTAATGTTTACTGAGGAAAATTCTCCCCAGCCCTTGAAGCTAATACAAAATGAAGTACTTAGAATCATTCTTGTCTGTTGTAACACTATCTAGTGTCATTAATATGAAGGAGAGGCTTGGTGCTTCAAGTATCAGTGATAGTGTAATTGAGATTAACACCGTACTTAGTATTAAATTGTTGGGAAATGAAACAGATTATCACCACAAATGAACAGGATTGTCACCACAAATGAACCTGATTGTCACCACAAATGAAAAGGATTGTCACCATAAATGAACCAGATGTCACCATAAATGAACCAGACTGTCACCATAAATCTTAATGAATGTCTAAAAGTTAATAAACAATTCAAAATTGATTATGAAAACGCGTAATTATATTAAATTTTGTAACCTGCACAAACTGTATCACTGTAGACAACAAGGGCACTTCACACCTCCTTGGAAATTGTATTCATTTAATATCGCATATCTTCAAGCCCCTACCTGGAGTATACCTGGAGAGGGTTTCGGGGGTCAACGCCCCCGCGTCCCGATCTGAGACCAGGTCTCGCCCTCACAAAAAGCTCAGCACAAGTAACTCATTTCTTAAAACGTTTACAAAGGCAACTGCTCAGGAAGAAATCGCTCTGTAAATTATTACAATAACATACCATAAATTGTATACTATGATAGATCTAAGCAGGAGTCTACTGGCAGCGCTGGATCTACTCTTGTTCCCACTTCATAAGATAGGAACTATAGCTACCATATTGAGTTAGGAAAAGTCTGTCAATAGCACGTATGTTAACTTTCATGGGATGGATATAGAATGCGCTAATAAATTTACTCGCTACCGTCCATAGGATGGATTTGGGTTGCACAATGAACCAGCTGCGACTGTCCACAGGATGGATACAGGATACATAATAAACTAGCCGCTGCCTTCCTAAGGATAGATATGGGGTACATAAGACATTAGCTGCTTTGGCAGCAAAAATGTAAAAATCTAATGCTGGGACCTTTACTAGGACCACCATGCTTGGACCATCACACTGGGACCATTACTAGGACCACCATCCTTGGACCATCACACTGGGACCATTACTAGGACAACCATGATTGGACTATCACACTGGGACCATTGCTAGGACCACCATCCTTGGACACTGGAACCATCACTCTGGGACCATTACTAGGACAACCATGATTGGACCATCACACTGGGACCATTACTAGGACAACCATGATTGGACCATCACACTGGGACCATTACTAGGACCACTATCCTTGGACACTGGAACCATCACTCTGGGACCATTACTAGGACCACCATGCTTGGACCATCACACTGGGACCATCACGCTGGGACAATTGCTAGGACCACTATGCCTGGACCATCACACTGGGACCACACTGGGACCATTACACTGGGTCCACGACACTAGGACCACCCTGGGACCATTGCTAGGGCCACCATGCCTGGACCATCACACTGGGACCATTACACTGGGACCATCACACTGGGACCATTACTAGGACCACCTTTAAGACACTAGCTGATAAGATGTATTTTTGTATTTAAAAGTCTTGCCCTGGCTGTCATGGTGGCAGCTTTTGCTAATCCCTTCTGCAGGTGCTGCTGCACTCTCCTCCTCGACCTCGACCTTACGACCTCTAGCTCCTCCTAATCTTCCTCCTCGGCCTTCTTAGCTTTATCAACCACCAATGATTTCTTCCTCAGTCTCTTCCTCGACCCACTTCTTTGTCACCTCAACCATCTTCTTTGTCGTCTTCTTGGACTTTCTCAACGGCCTTTTTGATCTTTCTGGATTCAACCTCCTCAAGAAGGAATAATTCTTGACCTTTGGAAGGCCCTTCTTAATGCTCTCCTTCTTGGCCTCATCAAGGACTCTTGATCTTCTTGGCTTCCTCAGCCACCATCTTGATCTTGGCTTCCTCAGCCACCATCTTGATCTTGGCTTCCTCAGCCACCATCTTGATCTTCTTGGCTTCCTCAGCCACCATCTTGATCTTCTTGGCTTCCTCAGCCACCATCTTGATCTTGGCTTCCTCAGCCACCATCTTGATCTTGGCTTCCTCAGCCACCATCTTGATCTTGGCTTCCTCAGCCACCATCTTGATCTTGGCTTCCTCAGCCACCATCTTGATCTTCTTGGCTTCCTCAGCCACCATCTTGATCTTGGCTTCCTCAGCCACCATCTTGATCTTGGCTTCCTCAGCCACCATCTTGATCTTGGCTTCCTCAGCCACCATCTTGATCTTGGCTTCCTCAGCCACCATCTTGATCTTGGCTCCTCAGCCACCATCTTGATCTTGGCTCTGCCCATCGATCTGGCTCAGCCATCTTGATCTTGGCTTCCTCAGCCACCATCTTGATCTTCTTGGCTTCCTCAGCCACCATCTTGATCTTGGCTTCCTCAGCCACCATCTTGATATTGGCTTCCTCAGCCACCATCTTGATATTGGCTTCCTCAGCCACCATCTTGATCTTGGCTTCCTCAGCCACCATCTTGATCTTCTTGGCTTCCTCAGCCACCATCTTGATCTTGGCTTCCTCAGCCACCATCTTGATCTTGGCTTCCTCAGCCACCATCTTGATTTTTGGCTTCCTCAGCCTCCATCTTGATCTTCTTGGCCTCAGCCACCATCTTGATCTTGGCTTCCTCAGCCACCATCTTGATCTTCTTGGCTTCCTCAGCCACCATCTTGATCTTGGCTTCCTCAGCCACCATCTTGATCTTGGCTTCCTCAGCCACCATCTTGATCTTGGCTTCCTCAGCCACCATCTTGATCTTGGCTTCCTCAGCCACCATCTTGATCTTGGCTTCCTCAGCCACCATCTTGATCTTGGCTTCCTCAGCCACCATCTTGATCTTGGCTTCCTCAGCCACCATCTTGATCTTGGCTTCCTCAGCCACCATCTTGATCTTGGCTTCCTCAGCCACCATCTTGATCTTGGCTTCCTCAGCCACCATCTTGATCTTGGCTTCCTCAGCCACCATCTTGATCTTCTTGGCTTCCTCAGCCACCATCTTGATCTTCTTGGCTTCCTCAGCCACCATCTTGATCTTGGCTTCCTCAGCCACTATCTTGATCTTGGCTTCCTCAGCCACCATCTTGATCTTGGCTTCCTCAGCCACCATCTTGATCTTGGCTTCCTCAGCCACCATCTTGATCTTGGCTTCCTCAGCCACCATCTTTATCTTGGCTTCCTCAGCCACCATCTTGATCTTGGCTTCCTCAGCCACCATCTTGATCTTGGCTTCCTCAGCCACCATCTTGATCTTGGCTTCTCAGCCACCATCTTGATCTTGGCTTCCTCAGCCACCATCTTGATCTTGGCTTCCTCAGCCACCATCTTGATCTTGGCTTCCTCAGCCACCATCTTGATCTTGGCTTCCTCAGCCACCATCTTGATCTTGGCGTCATCACCCACCATCTTGATCTTGGCCTCATCAACCACCATCTTGATCTTGGCGTCATCACCCACCATCTTGATCTTGTCCTCATCAACCACCATCTTGATCTTGGCGTCATCAACCACCATCTTGATCTTGGCCTCATCAACCACCATCTTGATCTTGGCGTCATCAACCACCATCTTGATCTTGGCGTCATCAACCACCACTTGCCACCGTCTCCTCGACCTCCTACCGCCGAGTATTCGACTTTCTGCCATGTGTTGCTGGTCTCTGTTCTACCTTTTCCAGGTCGACCTCTAGATCGACCTATAAGAACTCCCCCTTCCTAGATATCCTTGATATCCTACTACCTGTTCCTTGATATCTTCGTCGCCTTCTCCGTCCTCCTTTCCACCTCTTAGCGTGTCCTGCCGACTCCTCCTCAACGTTTTTATTCCAGTTGCTCCTCTGCCTCCTGGAGAAGAGATCAATGAACGTTAAGACAAGAGAACAAACATCTATCTGTAAGGTAAACACTGCCAGATAGATGGCTCAGGGAAGGAATTTGCAATGCAGATGAGCATATTTAATGACAATGCTTTCCTTCTCCTCCTCATTTGCCTCCTACTTCCCTTCTTATTCCACTCTACCTTCTCATTCCTCCTCCTCTACCTCCTCATTCCTCTTCCTCTACCTCCTCATTCCTCCGCCTCCTCGACCTCTTCCTTCCTCTTCTCTTCCTCCTTTACCACCTCTTCTCTACCTCCACCTCATTTCTCCTCCAAGTCCTAATTTCTGCTCTTAATTCCCCTCTTCCAACTCCACCTCTTCATTCTTTTCCTCTACCTCCACCACCTCCTCTTCCTCCTCTTCTCTTTCTCTTCCTCCTATAAGAAACAAACACCAACATTGTCTTCCTGTAAGCAAGGTACAGACGTCAGATGGCGTCGCTCATAGCCAGACACCAACACAGACGGGTTTAGCGCTTCTCCGAGTCTCTGTAATGTGTTCTGTTTTCCGGCATTTTAAGTAACTCTATTCACCCTTCTTCACTTTCTCTTCACTTCCGCTTCTTTACTTCTCCCTACTCATTGTCCTTCTTCTTTCTGCTCCCTCATATTTTTCCTACAGATCCTGTGAAGTCCTCTTCCTTCGTTAACCTCTTTTATCTTCCTCATCCGTGTTCTTCTTCATCCTTGTTCCTTTCATTTACTCCTCTTTCTCCTGTTTATTCCTCTTCCCCTTGCAACTCCTTTTTCTTTATTCTGCCACCTTCCCTTCCACATCTTCATCCACCTTTCCTTCCCATACATCAGTTGCTTCCTGCTTGTTCCACATTTCTTCTGATTCTTTTTTCCTGACTCTCAAAATCGAAATAACACGATTGCAACAAATTCCTATTAATACTTTTAGTTTTTAAGGTAGTGGACGGGTAAGCCAGCGGAAGGCCTCGGTCAGATAACCAAAGGCTCCTCCAGTGGCGGGTCTACATGTGACTAAGATCCGCCTCAGGAAACAATTGTCCTGTTTCCTGACGAATCTTACCTAACCTAACAAATCGCTATGGTGTATAGAAATATACCAGGTTGAATGTTAGAGCCAGCTGGCCCAGTGGTTAGCGCACTGGCCTCTGAGTTTTAGGACTCACAGGCCATGAGTTCAAACCCCACCCGTTCCGTGGTTTCTTTTTTTTTGTTATCCCCCCCACCTCCTCCCTCGTTTTTCCCTCATTCTTCCACCCTGCTTCTCATATTCCTCTTCTTCCTCGTCTTCTTCGGAGTGGCGCGGCAGAAATAGAAAACACCCCCAGTCTTCATCATGGCTGCCACACCGTGCTTAATATCTCTGAGTGGCAGTCTGGGGAACATGCTTCTCATTTGCTGTATCCACCAAATTACCACCGTAATTCAACCTCATCGAGAGATCAGCCATGCATTCAACCCCCCCTTTCCATCGTGTGTAAACCAAAGATGTGTTCGACTCCCCCTCATGCATGAGTCGACGACAGATTAACTTCCCTCATGTGTGAATCAAAGATGAATTTGACCCCTCCTCATCGTGTGTGAATCAAAGTAGTAGTCGACCCCCATCCTGTGAGAATCAAGGCAGTCGACCCCAGTCCTGTGTGAATCAAAGAAGTAGTCGACCCCCATCCTGTGTGAACCAAAGAAGTTGTCAACCCCCATCCTGTATGAACCAAAGAAGTTGTCAACCCCCCATCCTGTGTGAACCAAAGAAGTTGTCAACCCCCCATCCTGTATGAACCAAAGAAGTTGTCAACCCCCCATCCTGTGTGAACCAAAGAAGTTGTCAACCCCCATCCTGTGTGAACCAAAGAAGTTGTCAACCCCCCATCCTGTATGAACCAAAGTAGTGTTCATCATCACTAAAAACACTGGCCAATTTCAAGTTCCATTCTCGTCAAATGTTCAGTCAAAAAGACAGTGCAAAGTATGGCTACGGAGGTATACCTCCGTCACAGGTATATCACAGGAGTCATGGCTGTCTTCAAGAGGGAACTTGGCAAGTTCCTCGAGCAGTTCCTGATCAGCCTGGTTGTGGTGTGCACGGTGGACTGTGTACTGTTAGCACCAACAGCCTGGTTGATCAGGTTATCAAGCAAGACACCTGGTCTGCGATTCGACTGCTAGAACGATGACACATCAGAATCGACAACAGGCAACATAGGTAGTGTCAATGGTAGTATCAGCATCAGCGGCAGTGTCGGTGGTAGTATCAGCATCAGTGGCAGTGTCGGTGGTAGTATCAGCATCAGCGGCAGTGTCGGTGGTAGTATCAGCATCAGCGGAAGTGTCAGTGGTAGTATCAGCATCAGTGGTATTGGCAATGGTAGTATCAACATCAGCGGTAGTGTCAGTGGTAGTATCAGCATCAGCGGCAGTCAGTGGTAGTATCAACATCAGCGGTAGTGTCAGTGGTAGTATCAGCATCAGCGGCAGTGTCAGTGGTAGTATCAGCATCAGCGGCAGTGTCAGTGGTAGTATCAGTATCAGCGGCAGTGTCAGGGAAAGCGTCAGCTTGGTCAAGGCGTCGACATGTATAATAAGAATATAAATATTCTGAACACGTTATCATGGCAGACATTTGTAGCTGTGAAGCCAAGAACAGCTGTTGATCTTGTTGTGGTGTGATGGAGACTCCCCTCACTGTGATGGAGACTCCCCTCACTGTGATGGAGACTCCCCTCACTGTGATGGAGACTCCCCTCACTGTGATGGAGACTCCCACACTGTAATGGAGATTCCCACACTTTAATGGAGACTCCACACTGTAATGTAGACTGTGGAGTAATGTGCTCCTACGATAAAATGAACTGATACACTTGCTACTTAGCTTATTGATGAATCCAAGATGTCGCAGCCGTCCCCAACACCTACAGAGGATACATCTATGGCCTCATTCTCCACTGGGCTGTAATATAAACATCAAGTGTGAATTATTGCCCCAAATGAGCATATGCCCATATTTCAGTCTTTGATGGACTGAAAGGCGGTTTACTCACTTGTTTGGACTTAAAAGTCCACGCATAACCGCCGTCAATAGGTAAATTTTGATGCTCTTGAAATACAAGAACTGCGCAGTTCCTTGCCTGACAAGAACATAAAAACATACCTTGCTCTTGTAACGTGAGCGATGGTGTTGGCTCCACCATATACGGCGGAAATGCTGTCTTGATTGTAGAATGCCGCTGATCAGTCACCGTCTTGTTTTGATGGAGTTCACTTGCGATTGTCTCTACGTTTGTCTTTTAGCGGTAATATGAAGCTGCGCACACTTCTGAATATACCGCGATGTTATTCACTAAACGCGCTGGAACAGAGTTCTTATCTTATTTCCCGACGTTAGTGGAGATTAAATTAGCGTACCGACGTCCACGACTAATGTCTTTGTTGAGTTACGTCGCCTTGCGCCGTATGACCCCTCGCGTCGTATGACCTCTTCGGAGCCCCCCCCCCCCCCGTATTCAATCTAACCCCTCGTGGTGCCTCGTGGCTAGCCGGGGCCTGGCACGCTGTGGTCAGCACAATTTCAACAATTGCTACACGCTGCTACAAGTGGCAATTAAAATGTTTGTGTTCTCTAAATTTCAATCACTGGAACACATGATTGTAATTTTCAAGTGTAGAAACTAATACAACAGTTTACTGTAATCTTCCTGTTACGGCAAAGAGTTTCATTTATCTCAAATGTCTATTAACTCACATACACTCGCTGCTACTTGGTCAGACCACGTGACACACTGTAGTCAGTACGTCTGGTCTGTGTTAATTTGTTTTTCTCAACCAGACGCGCCTCGTCTTGCCCCTTCCTAAGGGCGGAAAGAGTAGGGGCCCTTAATAAGGGTAGTAAGGGCGCATACCCCCCCTCCTTTGGAGAATTTTCTCCACAGAGACTCCCACACAGTAATGGAGACTCCCACACTGTGATGGAGACTCCCTCACTGTGATGGAGACTCCCTTACTGTGATGGAGACCCCTCACTGTGATGGAGACTCCCCTCACTGTGATGGAGACTCCCCTCACTGTGATGGAGACTCCCTCACTGTGATAGACTCCCACACTGTGATGGAGACTCCCACACAGTGATGGAGACTCCCTCACTGTGATGGAGACTCCCACACTGTGATGGAGACTCCCACACAGTGATGGAGACTCCCTCACTGTAATGGAGACTCCCACACAGTGATGGAGAATCCCACACTGTGATGGAGATTCCCACACATTGATGGAGACTCCCTCACTGTAATGGAGACTCCCACACAGTGATGGAGACTCCCTCACTGTAATGGAGACTCCCACACAGTGATGGAGACTCCCACACTGTAATGGAGACTCCCACACTGTAATGGAGAATCCCACACAGTGATGGAGAATCCCACACAGTGATGGAGACTCCCACACTGTAATGGAGACTCCCACACAGTGATGGAGACTCCCACACTGTATCTACCTCCCTCCCTCCATTCTTCTCTACCTCCGTGGTGCTGCGTTACTCACCGGTGGGATCGTGTGACTCACACCTGCAAGATTCCGGGTTCGATTCCCTGGCGATTAGAAACATACGAACAAGTTTCCTCACACTAGCAGCCTCTGTTCACCCAGCAGTAAAAATGGTACTCGTGTGCTAGCCGACTGTTGTGGGTCGCATACAAATAAATGCGTTAGGAAACTCCAGTACCTGCCGGAACGTTATATCTGCTTTGTATGTAATTATTATTAGAATCTCTCTCTCTCTCTCTCTCTCTCTCTCTCTCTCTCTCTCTCTCTCTCTCTCTCTCTCTCTCACACACACACACACATATTCCTCACTCCCTTCTTCTTTTCCTTTCTATTTACCTTCCTCCTTCCCTTCGCTCCGTCACCCCATCCTTTCGTCTTTATCTTCTTTTCTCCTTGTATCTCTCTGGACTTCCTTCTGCCCCCTCCCCATCTTATTTCTTTGATCTGTCACTTCTTTCCTCCTTGTCTGCTTCCTTTCTCCTTCATTTCATATATCTACTCCACCAATTTTTTGCTTTGTTTTAGAAACACATCAGAGACAACAAAGTTCTATACCAATCGTATAAGTTTTATACCTCGTGTTTTCAAGACGTGCCTTAAATTTTAATTTGGACTTTGTAAACCTAGCCATTTATTTCAAAATAGGTAGTTGAACAACAACTCTGGATCAGCGCTGCATATAATTGGATGAAATGAATTAAGATTTTCCTTTGAAGTCCCTACTTTACCGAAACTGTCTTCCTAGCTTCTGCCTGGCTGCTTTGGATATCTCTGTTGTGGATGCGACCTCTGTGATTCCCAGAGATCTTGGGCTGGAGCGGAAGTGACCGTCAGAGCAGTGAACCAAGCCTTCGGGTAGACTGTCAGAGACAAGAAGCTCTGGTCTTGTGAGTATTTTTTCTTATTCGGCGTGACAGATTTCAATCGTTCCCGGAACATCCACGTCTTAATAGAGTACAGGACCTGGGACATCCAGCG
The DNA here is from genome assembly GCA_009830355.1 of Cherax destructor. NCBI lineage: Eukaryota > Metazoa > Arthropoda > Malacostraca > Decapoda > Parastacidae > Cherax > Cherax destructor. The sequence goes on along the minus strand of WNWK01000617.1, from coordinate 166,673 downwards.
AATGATTCGAATCGCCTATTCAAGAATTCTGATTGGTAATACTGTGGAGTTGGATTAAGTGGGGGTCATCGACAACTGTTTGGAACTTACTCTGGTTGATGTTACTCTAGTGTTTCTGGAATCTCGAGAATAACATAACAGCTTTAGGACTAAAATTTGCGTCATGATACGTCGTGAACCCAACGGCGACATCAAGCTCCACAATGCATGCGATGTGGGGCAGGTCTTTCTGCGACTTCTGATCAGGAGTGAAAATAGTGTTAGAAGTGGAGGTGTCGAAAACATCCCCATCACTCGCTTAAACTCCAAAGTTGCAAGAGAGCGAGCATCGTTTGTTCCTATTGTTGCCCTCTTCCAGAATATTCCTAAGTTGTATTCTCAGGGGGACGACTGGAATGCAGGCCACATGCTCGTTGGTAAAATCTAGAAGAATTTTTCCGTCCCAGTTCACTCCCACTGATCCGCACTGGAATTCTTTCCGGACCACTTTAACCAACTGCCTTCGATGATGCCTCGACTGCACTTCACACACGATGGTCTGAAAGTCAATTCCTAGAAGTTTTGGCCAAAGCTACGAGCTGTTTATAATACTAAGTGCTATCCAGTCACTCCCGTCCTATTTGAGGTTGAGGATAGTTTGAGGGTTGATAGTTTTCTTGATTTGGCTTTATTGTGTGGTGGAGGGGGAGAAATAAGGGCACTAGTTGGAAAGAAACTTGTTGGGCTGTTGGGGATATTGTGGCTTTCTGTTTAACTACCTTCTTATTATTCCATTTTTTTGTCAATGAAGAATATTGTATTCTGCATCATCCACGTGTAGTGGATGACTTGCTTTTTATAGAAGTCTTATTTTTCACTTGTTTTGGGTTTCTCCTTTCCTTGTTATTGTTCAAGGCCTGCCACTCTTTGAACAATGCCGAAGGCTCTTTTTAAAGAGTTCTTTCCAAAGATGAACAGACTTCTTCCAACATTTCTTCGACCTAGTTCGGTCTCCTTGTTCAAACATGATGGTGCAACAGCCACCACCTAGGAACAGGTCATTTGAAGGCAGTTTTCAGTTTAAAATCTATTATTCTGGTGCGTCCAACAAGTATGACGTGTTTTTGACATGAATTATCAACGTATAAAAAATGTAACTAATATCGATTAACATCTGTTTCGTATATCTATATTTAACGCTCCAGTCTCTGAAAGAACAGATGATTACAATAATATCTCCCCTGTAATAGATCATACTGTACTACTGAGTGACTCAGAGAAGAAAGTATACCTCCCATAAGAGAACACTAAATATGCACCTTCACCTTTGATGAGTTGGAAATTGTTCGCTGTATATTTCCTCCTGTAGCGTTGTGGACCAGGCGGATGGAACTTGAGGGGAAAAATCGACAATTGGAGGAAACCCCGATCGCGTATCATAAATATTCTTTGGGGTTAAGAGGAATTATTAACGTAAGAGAATTATCATTATAATAATGGTGTATAATAATGACAAGATTAATTAGACACCTGTGCAACACCTGGGCATCTTTATTTAAAGACGTTTCGCCAACCAGCGGCTTTGTCAGTTCAGTAAAGAGGATATTTGAAGGTGTTGAAACTGAAGACTGTAGAATACAAGGTAATCAGTCTCTCAGCCTTTCAGGACTATACACAGAAGACAGCGGAAGATAAGGCAATCAGTCCCTTAACCTGGAAGATCTAAGTCCCTCTTCCTGCCTATACTTTAGATTCATCAAGACTGTGGTACTAAACACCAGCTTCCAAGTTGAGGGACTGATTACCACATCTTCCTCTGTCTTCTGTGTATAGACTGACTTGGCTGTCCTCTACTGTCTCCAGTGTCAACACCTTCAAATAACCTCTGTACTGAATTAATAAAGCCACTCCTTAGTGAAACATCCTCAGTTAAAGACACCCAGGTGTTGCACATGTGTTTAATTCCTCATAAGGTAAATTAATAACAGACCCCTGCTGTCTTAAAGAGGGAACTGATAAATACCTGAAGTTAGTCCCTGTGTTAAATTAGACACATATGCAACACTTGGGTATCTTTATTGAGGAAACGTTTCGCCACACAGTGGCTTCATCAGTCCAATACAAAGTAGAAAGGTGTAAGGAGAGGAGGAGTTTGAGGTTATCAGTCCCTCGGCCTGGAGTCGATGTGTTCAGTCCATCAATCTTGTTAGAAGTGTAGCACAAGGCCGTAGAGGTGGCTTATATGCTGTAATCAGGTGAGATGCAGCAGGAGGAGGCAGGTCATAGTGGTATCAACCACTAGTCGAAGTAAGTCCTTGTCCAAAGGTTTGGGGTGGTTCTCTGAACCATTCATCTACATCCTGTCTGACACAGCAACTTCTTGGGATCTTGATACAAAGGGATTCTTCAACATTTGTCCAAACCTTTGGACAAGGACTTACTTCGACTAGTGGTTGATACCACTATGACCTGCCTCCTCCTGCTGCATCTCACCTGATTACAGCATATAAGCCACCTCTACGGCCTTGTGCTACACTTCTAACAAGATTGATGGACTGAACACATCGACTCCAGGCCGAGGGACTGATAACCTCAAACTCCTCCTCTCCTTACACCTTTCTACTTTGTATTGGACTGATGAAGCCACTGTGTGGCGAAACGTTTCCTCAATAAAGATACCCAAGTGTTGCATATGTGTCTAATTTAACAACTTGTCGGTTCTCTGAACCATTCATCTACAAGTTTGTCCCTGGCTGGTTTGGCAGAGGTGATTATGTTGGACTTTGCGGAACTGTCATCAACAGTCTGGTTGATCATGTCACCCACCATGGGTCCGGGCCGCGGGGGCGCTGACTCCGAACACCGTCTTCACGTAAACTCCAGGCAAACCCTTCGTTCCAATAAGATCAGAGACTCCTGGATCACGAGAACAATTCGCACTCAACTTCCTGACGGAGTTAAGCTACCAGCTTGTCAGGGAATGGAAATAAATGGTATAAAATACCGACACAATGGAAAAATAAACACATAAGCAGTATAATGTGATCCTTTATTGACAACGTTTCGCCCACGCAGTGCTTATCGAGTCACAAACAGATCTGTCTGTGACTCGATAAAGCCCACTGCGTGGGCGAAACGTTGTCAATAAAGGATCACATTATACTGCTTATGTGTTTATTTTTCCATTGTCAGGGAATCCTGTCTAGTCATGGACCGGGTCGCGGGGCGTTGGACCTCAGAACACCCTCCAGGACCGAAGTATATAGTAGTTAGACTGTTGGGTTTAGTCCTGACTCTTTCTCTTCTACTTCAGCTCTTCCTCTCACCGGCTATTCTTCTTCTATCCCCACTCTCCCCTCGCCCCTAGTGGGTCCTTACCTGAGAGTCTGAACTAACTAACTAACCCTCCAGGTATATCCCAGAGTCACCAGCTTTCTTCTCCATAGACTCAACGTTTCGACGGATGAAGTGTTCGAAATGTAGATTTTATGATGTCTTGCATGATATTCCGACTGTCATGTGCATACCAGGAAAAACTGGAAACAAAAATGGTACGAGCTGACTACAGCTCGTAGCTGTAGCCAGTCACTGTAGTCATAAATATACAGCTGTTGTGTCCGTGTCAGTGTCCGTGGCATGACTAAGTCCCGTCAGTCACCCAGACAAACCTGCATCAAACTTTAATCAGATAACGTTGACTTATCATGCGTGTAGTGGACCTGGCTGTTGTTATGCGTGTAGTGGACCTGGCTCTTATCATGCGTGGAGTGGACCTGGCTGTTATCATGCGTGGAGTGGACCTGGCTATTATCATGCGTGTAGTGGACCTGGCTGTTATCATGTGTGTAGTGGACCTGGCTGTTATCATGCGTGTAGTGGACCTGGCTGTTATCATGTGTGTAGTGGACCTGGCTCTTATCATGCGTGGAGTGGACCTGGCTGTTATCATGCGTGGAGTGGACCTGGCTGTTATCATGCGTGGAGTGGACCTGGCTGTTATCATGCGTGGAGTGGACCTGGCTGTTATCATGTGTGTAGTGGACCTGGCTGTTATCATGCGTGTAGTGGACCTGGCTGTTATCATGTGTGTAGTGGACCTGGCTGTTATCAAGCGTGTAGTGGACCTGGCTGTTGTTATGCGTGTAGTGGACCTGGCTGTTATCATGCGTGGAGTGGACCTGGCTGTTATCATGCGTGGAGTGGACCTGGCTGTTATCAAGCGTGGAGTGGACCTGCCTGTTATCATGTGTGTAATGGACCTGGCTGTTATCATGCCTGTGGTGGACCTTCCTGTTATCATGCCTATAGTGGACCTGCCTGTTATCATGCCTGTGGTGGACCTGCCTGTTATCATGCCTATAGTGGACCTGCCTGTTATCATGCCTGTAGTAGACCTGCCTGTTATCATGCCTATAGTGGACCTGCCTGTTATGCCTGGGGTGGACCTGCCTGTTATCATGCCTATGTAGATGAATGGTTCAGAGAACCGACAAGTTATAAATTGTTAAATTAGACACATATGCAACACTTGGGTATGTTAAGAAAGGACACAAATGCAACTAATGTGACATTTTATTGTGGCAACGTTTCGCTCTCCAGGAGCTTTTTCAAGGCTTGAGAAAGCTCCTGGAGAGCGAAACGTTGCCACAATAAAATGTCACATTAGTTGCATTTGTGTCCTTTTACTTAACATATTGTCGGTAATTCTACCAATATTATTACAACACTTGGGTATCTTTATTGTGGAAACGTTTCGCCACACAGTGGCTTCATCAGTCCATCAATCTTGAAGTAAATACAATATAAGGCAAATAGAACCATTCATCTACATCCTGTCTGACACAGCAACTTCTTGGGATCTTGATACAAAGGGATTCTTCAACATTTGTCCAAACCTTTGGACAAGGACTTACTTCGACTAGTGGATGATACCACTATGACCCCGCCTCCTCCTGCTTCATCTCACCTGTCTACAGTATATTAACAACTTCTATTTGCCTTATATTGTATTTACTTCAAGATTGATGGACTGAACACATCGACTCCAGGCCGAGGGACTGATTACCTCAAACTCCTCCTTTTATTACTTTCTTCTTTGTATTGGACTGATGAAGCCACTGTGTGGCGAAACGTTTCCTCAATAAAGATACCCAAGTGTTGCATATGTGTCTAATTTAACAACTTGTCGGTTCTCTGAACCATTCATCTACAAGTTATAAATTAGACACATATGCAACACTTGGGTATCTTTATTGAGGAAGCGTTTCGCCACACAGTGGCTTCATCAGTCCAATACAAAGTAGAAAGGTGTAAGGAGAGAAGGAGTTTGAGGTAATCAGTCCCTCGGCCTGGTGTCGATGTGTTCAGTCCATCAATCTTGTAGGAAGTACAGCACAGGGCCGTCGAGGTGGCTTACGCCTTTCTACTTTGTGACTGAAGAAATACTTCCTAACATCCCTGTGATTCATCTGAATCTTCAACTTCCAACTGTGACCCCTTGTTGCTGTGTCTCTGTCCACCTTGTCGATTCCTCTCAGTATTTTATATGTCGTTATCATATTCCCTCTATCTCTCCTGTCTTCCAGTGTCGTCAGATCGATTTTCCTTTACCTCTCCTCGTAGGACATACCCTTTAGCTCCGGGACTAGTCTTGTTGCAAACCTTTGCACTTCATGACTTTGCACTTGGTGGGGTTGAACTCCAGGAGCCAGTTGCTGGACCAGGCCTGCAACCTGTCCAGATCCCTCTGCAGTTCTGTCTGGTCCTCGTCCGATTGAATTCTTCTCATCAACTTTACATCTGCAAACAGGGACACTTCGGAGTCTATTCCTTCCGTCATTTTCACAAATACCAGAAGCACCGGTCCAAGGACTGATCCCCGCGGCACCCCACTCGTCACTGGCACCCACTCTGACACCTCGCCACGTGTATGTGTGTGTGTGTGTGTGTTAGTTACCATTTTGTTTTAAGCACATGTCAATTAGACACTAGGCCTGCTGTATATGAGTGCGTGTATGTGTGTATGTGGATGTGTGTGTGTGGATGTGTGTGTGTGGATGTGTGTGCATGTATATGTATATATATATATATATATATATATATATATATATATATATGTGTGTGTGTGTGTGTGTGTGTTTGTATCACTGCAGAATTGATTTGTGAATTCATATCCCATTATTAATCAATAAAAATGGTATTAATCTGCACACTAAAAAAATCTGTGGGAATAAATTCATCAGCACATCAATCAACAGTGTATATATATGGAATAAATTCATCAGCACATCAAGCGACGGTACATATAAATATATATGAAAATAAAAAATAAATTAACTCGTTTTAATAAATTCACAAATAAAAGTATTGAAGCCAATTAAAAAAAAATAGCAAAAGACCGGTGAAATTTTTAAACTAAAATGTGTCTGCTGTTTTTCATAGGTCGTTGTTACGTTGTAAACGGTTCTTTTATCGTTTGTACCGTTGTAATCAGTAATAACAGTAGCTGTTGTAATACTGTAAACGATACTAATAATCCCTGTTGTGCCACTGTAAACAGTACTAATAATCCCTGTTGTGCCACTGTAAACAGTACTAATAATCCCTGTTGTGCCACTGTAAACAGTACTAATAATCTATGTTGTGTCACTGTAAACAGTACTAATAATCCCTGTTGTGCCACTGTAAACAGTACTAATAATCCCTGTGGTGCCACTGTAAACAGTAGTAATTGTCCCAGTTGTAACAGTAAACAGTACTAATGGTTCCTGTTGCCACACACAACAGTACTCCCCTCAAGACGCTGGTAATTGGGCTCTTGATCCAGGGAATTGGACCTCCCCTTCCCTTGGATCGACCATTATTGCCTCCCTTTCCCAGGTACTGTTTGACCTCTACAGATTTAGCGCTTCCAATGGAATATGGTAATAAAGTATATTAAGAGTGCCAATAGTGCCACTGTAAATACAGTGCTAACTGTATCACTGGAAGCAAAGTAATGTTTTGCTATTGCAGTAAGCTGACAACAGCTGTAGTCTTAGTTAACAATACTAATAGTGTTACAGTATGCTGACAACATCTGTAGCCTTAGTTAACAATAGTAATAGTGTTGCAGTAAGCTGACAACAGCTGTAGTCTTAGTTAACAATACTAATAGTGTTACAGTATGCTGACAACATCTGTAGCCTTAGTTAACAATGGTAATAGTGTTGCAGTAAGCTGACAACATCTGTAGCCTTAGTTAACAATACTAATAGTGTTACAGTATGCTGACAACATCTGTAGCCTTAGTTAACAATACTAATAGTGTTACAGTATGCTGACAACATCTGTAGCCTTAGTTAACAATGGTAATAGTGTTGCAGTAAGCTGACAACAGCTGTAGCTTTAGGTAACAATGGTAATAGTGTTGCAGTAAGCTGACAACAGCTGTAGCCTTAGTTAACAATAGTAATAGTGTTGCAGTAAGTTGACAACATCTGTAGCCTTAGTTAACAATGGTAATTGTGTTGCAGTAAGCTGACAACATCTGTAGCCTTAGTTAACAATGGTAATAGTGTTACAGTAAGCTGACAACATCTGTAGCCTTAGTTAACAATGGTAATTGTGTTGCAGCAAGCTGACAACATCTGTAGCCTTAGTTAACAATGGTAATTGTGTTGCAGTAAGCTGACAACATCTGTAGCCTTAGTTAACAATGGTAATAGTGTTGCAGTAAGATGACAACAGCTGTAGCCTTAGTTAACAATGGTAATAGTGTTGCAGTAAGATGACAACAGCTGTAGCCTTAGTAAACAATAGTAATAGTGTTGCAGTAAGATGACAACATCTGTAGCCTTAGTTAACAATGGTAATAGTGTTGCAGTAAGATGACAACATCTGTAGCCTTGTGAATGAATGGTTCAGAGAACCGACGAGTTGGTAAATTAGACACATATGCAACACTTGGGTATCTTTATTGAGGAAACGTTTCGCCACACAGTGGCTTCATCATGTCTGACACTGCAACATCTTGGTATCTTAATACAGGGATTTCTTCGCTTGCCTATTCCTTGGGCACGACCTACTTCCACATTGAACAAATGTGACACCTCCTACAACTGCTGCACCTCTCCTGTCTACAGTATATAAGCTCCCTCTGCTCATATGCTGTTATTCTATTCAAGATTGATGGACTGACAACATCGTCTCAAGATTGAGGGCCTGACAACCTCACACTCCTCCTGTTCTTCACGATTCTCCTTTGTATGGACTGATGAAGCCACTGTGTGGCGAAACGTTTCCTCAATAAAGATACCCAAGTGTTGCATATGTGTCTAATTTACCATCTGTAGCCTTAGTTAACAATGGTAATAGTGTTACAGTAAGCTGACAACATCTGTAGCCTTAGTAAACAATAGTAATAGTGTTGCAGTAAGCTTGACAACAGCTGTAGCCTTAGTTAACAATGGTAATAGTGTTGCAGTAAGCTGACAACAGCTGTAGCCTAAATTAACAATAGTGTTGAAAATGGTATAAAATACGTACAAGTTGAAGATTAAGACACATGTGCGACAGTAGGTGTAGTAGTGAAATAAAGATGATGTTATCAGTCCATCAGCCTTGGAGAAAAAAGCATTTGAGGTGATCAGTCCCTCAGCCTGCAGAAGAGTTCACCTCTGTGGTCATAGAGCTGACCTCTTCTCTAAACTGTGGGACTGACTACTCAAATGCTTTTTTTCCAAAATTGATGGACTGATTACATCATCTTTATTTCACTACTACTACACCTGCTGCCTCTGTATTTGACTGAAGAAGCCCACTGTGTAGGCGAAACGTTTCACCAATAAAGATACCACCCAACTGTTGCACATGTGCCTTAATATTGAGTAATAGTGTTGCAGTAAGCTGACAGGAGACACCTGTATCGTGCAGCTTGACTCCCCACACACAACCTCCTCCCTCACACAATCTCCTCCCTCACACAACCTCCTCCCTCACACAACCTTCTCCCTCACACAACCTCCTCCCTCACACAACCTCCTCCCTCACACAACCTCCTCCCTCACACAACCTCCTCCCTCACACAACCTCCTCCCTCACACAACCTCCTCCCTCACACAACCTCCTCCCTCACACAACCTTCTCCCTCACACAACCTTCTCCCTCACACAACCTCCTCCCTCACACAACCTCCTCCTCACACAACCTCCTCCCTCACACAACCTCCTCCCTCACACAACCTCCTCCCTCCTCTCACACAACCTCCTCTCACACAACCTCCTCCCTCACACAACCTCCTCCCTCACACAACCTCCTCTCTCACACAACCTCCTCCCTCACACAACCTCCTCCCTCACACAACCTTCTCCCTCACACAACCTCCTCCCTCACACAACCTTCTCCCTCCACACAACCTCTCCTCCCACCTCTCCTACACAACCTCTCCCTCACACAACCTCCTCCCTCACACAACCTCCTCCCTCACACAACCTCCTCCCTCACACAACCTCCTCCCTCACACAACCTGCTCAGATAATCTGCATTTAGGAGAGAAAGCTTATGGGGATGTTTCGGTCCGTCCTAAACCATTGTCAAGTCTGAGCTGAGAGAGAAAAGACAGAGAAGAGAAGATAGGTTGGGAGGAGGGGGGGGAACAAGGTAACAGTAGTAGCAGTAGAATTAGCAGCCATAATAATAATAGTAGTAGTAGTAATGGTAGCAGTGATGGTAGTAGTAATAGTAATGAAGTATTTGCAATAGTAGTAGTAGTGGTATAAGTAATAGTGCTGAGTATAGTGAAAACATTGATAAAAGTGTATTTAGTAGTAGTACAAGAGAGGAGCACTGCAGAGACCTGCAGGCCCACGCTGGCCAACACTAGTAATACAATCATAAGTCTAAATTACATCTAAAAGCGTCGGAGCTCAAAGAAACTTTACACTCTAGCACTTGTCCCTAAGGGGATAGAGAAGCACTGCAGTAGGCCAGCTGGACCATGCTAAGGGAAGAAAGAAAACAAGAAAGAGGGAGGGGGAAGGCAGAGACAAGAAAGACAAAGAAAATATATAAGACAGATAAAGAGAAAAGAGGAAGAGGCAAATGTCAGGTCAAGCCACGAGTGCTCTGAAGACTAGAATATATGGCAGTATATTGAAAATGGCAGCCATCTACACACAAAAAACCAACGACTAAGATTCATGTTAGGGATACTGTCTATGAGGGATGATTTAACAAGACGGCGTCTGTGAAGGCTAGATGAAGGGTGGTTAGTTTTGGTAGATAACCTGTTAATAACATGGCTGTGAAGGCTGTGTTCTATAACATGGCTGTGAAGCCTGTGTTCTATAACAGGACAAAAAATAACAGGTGATCTCTTTTGTGAAGCTTAAGTGTATCAGAGAGAACCACGGTACGGGTGGGGCTTGAACTCGCTGCAAGCGAGTCGTAATGGACAGTTTCACCAAAGTAACGGAGAAGAATAGAGGAGCAGGAGATGGAGTAGACACCGGCAGAGTCAGTGACAGAAGTAGGAGAGATAATGAACTAAACTATTATGAAGGTTTGAAGTTTGAAGAAAATAAAGTTTGATATCTGAAGGATGGAGACGGGAAATGTAGGGAGAACAAAGAACAAGAGTTTTCCCAAAAGTGAGTTTGGGAGAGGAAAACGTCCACTTTGCATAAGAACTCAGGCTTATGTTTCACACTCATTTGGTATGACGGTTGTGTATATAGTTTTTTTTTAAATTGCTAAGTACAGCAGGTGATGTCCACAGTCTGTGCTCTATAAATATCAGTCTACCCACAGTCTCCATCCTTGCTCTTCAACCCCACACAACCTCCATCCTGCCCCTTCACTCACACACAACCTTTATCTTCTCCTACAAAAGTTTTCACCCTTTCACTTTCCTAAAAAACCTGTAATCCTTTCACCATCACTCTCCAAAATATTACTCCAACAAAATCTTTACCCTTCTACATATACCCCAGTAAAACCTTTATTCCCTTCACTACCACAGTATCTTTAACTATTTCCCATTCACTCTTGATGAATCTAACCCCCCCCCCTTCCCATGCATAATTGCCACCCTCTCCCCGCCTACCGTTCCAACCCATCCTTCATAATTACCACCCTTCCTGACACATCTTCCTCCCTCCCTCCTCCTCACCTACACTTCTTTTTTTTCACCCCCAATCCATTATCACCTGCCTCTTTTCCCCAGCTACCTCTGTTTTTTACCTCTCCATCCATTATTTCCTATCTCACTCCTGATTTTCTACTGCTGTTCATCAGCCTGACTCCCAGAATACGACTCTGGCTCTGGCACGGTATGCCAGGGTAAATATGGCCCTGGTTGGCCCTGTGTACATTCCTGGCACCAGGAAGGGAACTTTAGTTGTTGTCAAGGGTATGTCAGTCTCCCTGGCACTGAACTTGTAGATGCGAAGGCAAAGTCTGCTGTATCATATGCAGTGTATAGTAAAACTTTGATTAGTGGTGAGTTTCTGGCCTGAGTATGAGGTTCTGCAATGATGAGTTTCTGAACTAAGTATGAGGTTATGTAATGGTGACTTTCTGGGCTGAGTGAGGTTATGTAATAGGGAAGTGGCAGTCCCAATGGACTGTACAGGGTGTCGGTATTGGACCTCTGCACAAAGTTTCTACAAAAAGGTGCGTGTACAGGGGTCGGCAGGGTGTGTGGAACCCTCTTCTTTCCTGATGAGTCGTCACTATGAGAAAGATCAGATACACTGACCTCGCCCGTGAACACCTGCTAGCAGGGAATACTGCTCTTCTCTGTGCAGCAGTTGCTTTAACAATGTGCATGGGTAACAACTTTTACGTACGATTTTTATTATCACCTTGGTGTGTTCAGAGACCCTGGGGGAACTTTTCTGAGACCATTGTAGCACGGTTAGTATTAAGATATTTGGATGAATATAAGATTTTGTCTTAATATGACCGTTTGGATGTGGTAATATGAGTTCATTTTATGTGGAGGGTTCTCTTAGACTGGTGGTTTAGAGCGCGTCAACATACTTAAGAAGCAGCTGCCACCATTTGTTGCGAGGGGTTCTTTCGTAGATTGGGTAATGAACAGACGAGATTGGTGGTTACTTGCTGTATTGAAGTCGATATATATGGGATGGAACTCAGAGCCGTATGCCTACGTCTGTCTACTCTGCCTGCTCGGTTACTACTGGCTCTCTTGGCATTCAAAAGGATGACGTTTGACATGGGCTAACGGCTGACCACGTGAGCAGTGTATGCTCAGTAACGGTTGTAAGCTATAAACTATACTATCACTGAGCCTACAGTGACACCGACCAGTTGCAGGGCTCCTCATCATAGTGGTTGGATGGGATTGTTTTCCACCTTCACGGTTTTTCACTTATAGACTGAGAATGACTCATCCGATGAGCTTGAAATTTTCAGTGCTGGTATACGGTAAGTAGGGAAAGATTTATGCAACTGTTGGCTCGTATAGGTTCTCTCTAGCTAATTTTATATAGAACATTCCTTTCCATACAATTACTTGAGACTCTCCTTACTGGCTTCCGAGATTCAACACTATTATCGCCTTCTTAGAAAAAGGTTTGGATTGTTATTGGAGTGTGTAGGTCCCAATATGCCATTTTTATTCTTAAATAGTGTATTATTGTCTGTGAAATAACTTGAGTGTGACTCTCCTAAACTGCTTCACTCTTTACTGGCCGATGCTCTTCTGGACACGATGGTACACAGTGCATTTAGGCTCTAGCTTTACAGTTTTAGTAGTTTCCTAGCATAGATAATGAACCTGCAAAGATTAAGTTCCTAGCAATAACTGGAGAATGCCTCTTCTGATAGGCTGCAAATTTTCACTGACGATTGACTTGGCTCAAAGGAATGTTTCCATTGCTTTGCTGCTGTTTAAGTTTTAAGTATCCAGTTTTGTTAAGCAGATTGCTTTCCTTGCAATAACTGAGTGCCTCTCCTGATCGCTTCTTCCTGATTGATCTTGGGCACTGTAGGTGACACTGAACCAGTGTGCCATTTTTATTGAAGAAATTGTAAAAATTTAAATATTACTTTTCACATGATACTTCACAAATGCATCATCCAGTTGGCTTTAAACCTTTAGTGCCAATAACTAGAGAGTGACTCCTCGGATTGGCTTTAAACTTTTAAATCTAGTTTTTCTTAGTAAAAGAGTCGAATTAATTTTGGTCTGTGTGGGTGCCAACCACTCATTTTTATTGAAGAAATTGACATATACTAATTACATGCGATAACTTGGGAATGCCTCTGCTGACTGGTTTTAAATCTTCATTGCTGATATTAACTGCATTAAAAACTTACGCCGCACTCTGTGCTATTGGTTTGCTTGTATTGAGGTAGAGAAGGTTGGGCATGTGGGACTGGCTCACACTGAGGCCCGGAGTTCGAATCCCTGGTACGGCTGGAAAACATTAGTACATGTTTCAATAAGACACCTGCTGTCCATGTTCACCCATTAGTAAAAAGAGTACCTGGGTGTTAGTCGACTGGTGTGGGTCGCATTCTGGGACAAAATCGACCTAATTTGCCCGAAATGCTCTGCATAACAAGCGGCTTTCTATATAGTAGTATGTTAGTGATGTCAGCTAGGCCTGTATACCTTGTACATGTACTTGTAGGAATAAAGATATTATTATCGCACCGGGACATAAACACATATTCAGTGGGAAATCTGGAAGGGCGGTAATGAAGTCCAATCCTAGGACGTGAGGCGATAGTTAATATTCTGATCAAGAGCCCTTCCACGATATCAAGATACACACAAGCCTTCCCCGGTATCAAGGTACACACAAGCCTTCCCCGGTATCAAGGTACACAACTTCCCAGTATCAAGGTACACGTCGCCTTCCCTTAAAGGACCCCTGCTCTTCAAATCCCATAACACACCCTCCCCACCTCTCTCCTCCTCTCTCCTCCCTTCTCACTTTCTCATTTCACCCCCACACTCGCCACTAACCCCCCCCCGCCCCACACCAGTCCGTCAACATGACAGGTGAGGCACTCTTATTACCAACAATCATGCACCTGACGCTACTTGTGTCCCCGTTATTGATCTGCTTTACTTGGTGAGGGAGGTGATAGTGGGAGTGGTGATGGTGGGAGTGGTGATAGTGGGAGTGGTGATAGTGGGAGTGGTGATGGTGGGAGTGGTGATGGTGGGAGTGGTGATGGTGGGAGTGGTGATGGTGGGAGTGGTGATGGTGGGAGTGGTGATGGTGGGAGTGGTGATGGTGGGAGTGGTGATGGTGGGAGTGGTGATGGTGGGAGTGGTGATGGTGGGAGTGGTGATGGTGGGAGTGGTGATGTGTGGTGATAGTGGTGGTGATAAGCGTGGTATTGTACTGTGGTGTTATAACATTTGTGGTGACCCAGAGCCGGTCTTGCTTACTTAATTGTGGTGGTGTCGGGGGGATGGGAATGGTATGGTGTTCAAGGTGATAGCGTTGGGGAGGATGGTGATAGAGATGGTGGGGAGTGGTGTGGGGGTCTCGGGTTTAACGGCCTAATTGCGGTGCTAATACTGCAGTGGTATTGAATTGGCAGTTAACGTGTTGGTAGTGATGGTGATTGAGTCAGTGGTGTTATGGTGATTGAGTCAGTGAATGACGTTGTAACGATGTGGTGGTTGATGACGTTATTATTGCGTGGTGGTTGATGACGCTATAGTGTGGTGGTTGATGACGTGATTGCTATAGTGTGGTGGTTGATGACATGGTTGCTAAACTGTGTTGGTTGATGACGTTGTTGATATAGTGTGTTGGTTGATGACGTTGTTGCTATAGTGTGGTGGTTGATGACGTGGTTGCTATAGTGAGGATGACGTTGTTGCAATAGTGTGTTGATGACGTTGTTGCAATAGTGTGTTGACGTGGTTGTTATAGTGTGGTGGTTGATGACGTGGTTGTTATAGTGTGGGGGTTGATGACGTGGTTGCTATAGTGTGGGGGTTGATGACGTGGTTGCTATAGTGTGGTGGTTGATGACGTGGTTGTAGTGGTGGTTGATACTTGCCATAGTGTGGTGGTTGATGACGTGGTTGCCATAGTGTGGTGGTTGATGACGTGGTTGCCATAGTGTGGTGGTTGATGACGTGGTTGCCATAGTGTGGTGGTTGATGACGTGGTTGCCATAGTGTGGTGGTTGATGACGTGGTTGCTATAGTGTGGGGGTTGATGACGTGGTTGCTATAGTGTGGTTGTTAAAAGATTTAAGATTTTTATGTCTTCGCAATGTTTACAATGTGTGATTACAATTTGGATTTGTTAAGTACAAAGGCACTATCATGCCGGGGTATTTCGGGCAGACTAAGCCTAATGCTTACACACTGCTTAATACTAGTGATTTTGAGAGGAGTAAATTTTTATTATACTTCGTTTTTCTTAACACAATAGAGGTAGCTAGTTGTTTACAATAATTATATTTATAGTTGAGATGAAGTATATAAGAAATTAAAGTATTACAATTTAGCACAATTTACACTAATGAAGTTGAAACGATTTTGAGTTTGAAGTAATGATTAAATAGTTGAGCAATCATAAATTATTTAGGATTTTTTTGAGTAACTGGTAGGTGTAGAGTATAATGTTTATCTGGTTAATTTTGGGTGATGAGGTGATTTTTAAATAGGGCCTTAAATTGATTTGGAGGCAGGAGCCCTTGAGTGTGTTCTGGTGATGAATTCCAGCTCTTAGGGGCCCTTTATGTGTATAGCATTTTTGCATAGAGAGAGAGAGAGAGAGAGAGAGAGAGAGAGAGAGAGAGAGAGAGAGAGAGAGAGATGGACACGAGAGATATCAAGAGTTTTTTATGCCTTGTGGTATGCTTGTGTGTTCTGTTGTAGTTATCAAGGAGGAGTTTGAAAGGAGGATTAATATTGGAGTATAATGTTCTGTGTATGTAGTAGGCACAATAATATGTGTGGATGTTTTGTATATTAAGCAAGTTTAGGCTCTTAAAAAGCGGTGGAGTGTGTTGCCTAGTGCAGGAGTTGGTAATCAATCGCACACCAGCTTTTTGTTGGGCAATTAAAGGTTTAAGGTGATTTACTTTGGTTGAGCCCCATGCACAAATACGATAGGTGAGGTAAGGTAGTATCAGTAAGGTAGTCTTTTGACTGAGTGTTTAAGTTTGGGATTTTGTTTCCTAGCTTTGTTTCTACGGTCGATAAAAAAAAACATTGTTTGTTGGCAGTATGTGTTGGCTGGAGGAGAGGTTCTTCTGGTTTCGTTAAGTGAATCAATCTGTTTCGAGACAGTTTTCTAGATCCTAGGATTTCAGATAGGGGTTTCCAGGTCTTTTTCATATCCCCTTTTATGTCATAAAATCTGTTTTCATAATATATTTTTTAGACCTCCTGAATAGATTAGTAAGTGATCTACTGTGTTTTTACTGCGCAATGTCTGTTACAGAGGTTTTGGGTTTTTTGTAAAAAAAAAAATGAACACCTTCATCAATATCAAGGTTGACTTCTAGCTCACTCTGCCAGTCAATGTTACAAAGTTATTTACTGATGACTTGTCATGTAGTCGGAATGTGATCTTACTTGTGTCCTGAGGCGATTTACATAAGTTTGTTATGAGAAAAAATGGGATAGTAGTCTGTGGTGTTATCTGTGATTATGGTTGCTTTTAGTGGGGATATATTGTTTGTCCAGACATGGTCAAGTAATGAGGCACTTGTCTCGGAGACTCTTGTTGGTTTAGTTATAGATAGTAGAAGCAGTTGCTCATAGTGTTTGTGAATTCAGTTACTTGAGTTACTTGTAGGTCGTGCTCAAGGATGAGGTTTATGAAGTCACATTTTTAAGTATCAGGTGGTGTTTATTAATCTCTGTGTCAGTTATCATGTTTCTTAGTTTTTCACTAAATGAGTAAATATTGGAGTGAGGTACTCTGTAGATTGCTCCAACTGTTAAAGGTTTTTTAAGGTTTTTGGATTTAAATTTAGCAAATCTATATTCGCCATATTCATCCCTAGTGCAAGTAGATTTAATACATTCAAGTTCTTCGGAGTAGTATATAGCTGTGCCACCTCCTAATTGATCTGGCCTACAATTATGTATGGCGGTGTAGCCAGGTATGGCTACACGAGTAATGACAGACACTGACATTTAGAGAAGTGAGTAGTGTTTGCTTAATGATCTGACATTATAGTTGACTACTGTTATGTTATTGTACTGAGTAGTGTCTTACCCTGACTAGCAGTGTAATAAAGGCAATTATTGTTGGGATCATGTATGTCATTTAATAAGACGTTAATATCAGGATCGATGTTTATATTTATATGACTAATGCAGGATTTAAGTATGTAAAACTAATAGGAAAGATACTATTAACTATTAATAAGGGTTGATATAATGACTATGACCAGTTACATTAACTTGTAACTGGTCTTTTATGATCCTAATAGAGGTAGCTTTGCAGGTTGGTTTATTTCACTGGTAAAGTGAGAGTTGTTAATTACAACTGCGGCAGATAACTTTTCTTGTTCAGTTTTGTCATCGTGGTAATCAATGTAGTCGTTCACAACGGTAAGTTTTGTCGTCGTGGTAATCAAGGTAGTCGTTCACAACGGCATTCATGTTGATCTTCCAATAATTGACTGCTTCTTCCACCTTTGTGTTTAGAGATGATATAGATGTTTGTAGAGACTTGCCGAAATCATTACTTCCAGATGTCGTAATCTTCTCTTCGAGGTTGATGAATGAATCTTACTCTCGTGGTGGGTTATCTTGGCTTCATGTCGCGCTAGTGTTGACCCAAGAGTCGTATTCTCAGTTGTTAGGGCGACGATGTATGACTTAAGAGTATCGGGATCGTTGGTCATACCTGAGAGATTAACTGGAGTGCTGAATCCCGTGAAGGAAGGGAGGTCAGGAAGGGGGTCAGCCATGTTTGGTGTTGTTGTTATTATGTGACCCTGGTCGGTGGTGGGGGGGTGGATGGTACACCGGCGTCCTGCTGGGTAGACAAGTTAAATTGCAGATTCCTTGGTGTTTTCTTGCTGTTACTGTTGTGGTTTCTAATGCGATTTCCTCTCATAGTATCACTAAAGTAGTTATTAATGAAGGAGAGAGCTTTGTTTGCACAGAGCTTGTGTTAAGTGTTCGTCTGGCAGCGGGGCTGTGCTTGGGTTTACCGGGATGTCTTCCTTAGATCGTCAGTTCTATCAAGTTGTGGGTAGCAGTCGTAGTATTCTTGGGTGATTTTGGGTTCTATGTGGGTTTGAACAGTTGTACCTGTAATTAGGCCATCAGAAGCTTTGATGGGCCCTGGTTGTTGAAAATAGCGGGGCTAGAATAGTGGTGGTTGATGACGTTGTTGCTATAGTGTGGTGGTTGATGACGTTGCTATAGTGTGGTGGTTGATGACATTATGATGTGTTAGTTGATGACGTTGTTATAGTGTGGTGGTTGATGACGTTATTGCTATAGTGTTGTGGTTGATGACGTTATTGCTATAGTGTGGTGGTTGATGACGTTATTGCTGTAGTGTGGTGGTTGATGACGTTATTTCTATAGTGTGGTGGTTGATGACATTATGATGTGTTAGTTGATGACGTTGTTATAGTGTGGTGGTTGATGACGTTATTGCTATAGTGTGGTGGTTGATGACGTTATTGCTATAATGTGGTGGTTGATGACGTTATTGCTGTAGTGTGGTGGTTGATGACATTGCTTTAGTGTGATGGTTGACGTTATTGCTATAGTGTGGTGGTTGATGACATTATTGCTGTAGTGTGATTGATGACGTTATTGCTCTAGTGTGGTGGTTGATGACGTTATGGTGTTGTGGTTAATGACGTTGTTGCTATAGTGTGGTGGTTGATGTTATAGTGTGGTGGTTGATGACGTTATAATGTGGTGGTTGATGACGTTATAGTGTGGTGGTTGATGACGTTATAGTGTGGTGGTTGATATAGTGTGGTGGGTGATGACGTTATAGTGTGGTGGTTGATATAGTGTGGTGGGTGATGACGTTATAGTGTGGTAGTTGATGACGTTATAGTGTGGTAGGTGATGACGTTATAGTGTGGTGGTTGATGTTATAGTGTGGTGGGTGATGACGTTATAGTGTGGTAGGTGATGACGTTATAGTGTGGTAGGTGACGACGTTATAGTGTGGTGGTTGATGTTATAGTGTGGTGGGTGATGACGTTATAGTGTGGTGGTTGATGTTATAGTGTGGTGGTTGATGTTATAGTGTGGTGGTTGATGTTATAGTGTGGTGGGTGATGACGTTATAGTGTGGTAGGTGATGACGTTATAGTGTGGTAGGTGATGACGTTATAGAGTGGTAGGTGATGACGTTATAGTGTGGTAGGTGATGACGTTATAGTGTGGTAGGTGATGACGTTATAGTGTGGTAGGTGATGACGTTATAGTGTGGTAGGTGATGACGTTATAGTGTGGTGGTTGATGTTATAGTGTGGTGGTTGATGTTATAGTGTGGTGGTTGATGACGTTATAGTGTGGTGGTTGATGATGTTATAGTGTGGTGGTTGATGACGTTATAGTGTGGTGGTTGATGACGTTATAGTGTGGTGGTTGATGACGTTATAGTGTGGTGGGTGATGACGTTATAGTGTGGTAGGTGATGACGTTATAGTGTGGTGGTTGATGTTATAGTGTGGTGGGTGATGACGTTATAGTGTGGTAGGTGATGACGTTATAGTGTGGTAGGTGATGACGTTATAGTGTGGTAGGTGATGACGTTATAGTGTGGTGGTTGATGTTATAGTGTGGTGGTTGATGTTATAGTGTGGTGGTTGATGTTATAGTGTGGTGGTTGATGTTATAGTGTGGTGGTTGATGTTATAGTGTGGTGGTTGATGTTATAGTGTGGTGGTTGATGTTATAGTGTGGTGGTTGATGTTAGTGTGGTGGTTGATGTTATAGTGTGGTGGTTGATGACGTTATAGTGTGGTGGTTGATGACGTTATAGTGTGGTGGGTGATGACGCTATAGTGTGGTAGGTGATGACGTTATAGTGTGGTGGTTGATGACGTTATAGTGTGGTAGGTGATGACGTTATAGTGTGGTGGGTGATGACGTTATATTGTTGTGGGTGATGACGTTATATTGTGGTGGGTGATGACGTTATAGTGTGGTGGGTGATGACGTTATATTGTGGTGGGTGATGACGTTATATTGTGGTGGGTGATGACGTTATAGTGTGGTGGGTGATGACGTTATAGTGTGGTGGGTGATGACGTTATAGTGTGGTGGGTGATGACGTTATATTGTGGTGGGTGATGACGTTATATTGTGGTGGGTGATGACGTCATCCTGTGTCGTATACTTTACGTAATATCAACTCAACGCTTCTGAAATAGAACGAAAAAAAAGTTAGGATATTTCGGGCACTAGCGGAGACCCTCATCAGCGCAGGTCTCACCAACTCCAAATTGCTTTTACAAGATTTGAAATCTTCGGCGAGTGCGATGCCGAACCTATTTTGAGAACCAACACTCGCCGACAACTTTACCAGAACTTTTTTTTTTTTTATCCTCTCCACTACGTTTCTCCTCTGGCTTTTTCTCACTAAGTTTCGCTCTGAAAGTTATTTGCTGCGCATTGTATTGCTGTCATGCCAAATCGTGCGCCATAGAGTCGAGGCCTTAGTTACGCAAAAGAATGCTGGGCTGAATTTTTGGCTGTTTTGGCCACATTACCTTGGGTGCTTGCAGGACATTATATTTCATGGCTCTTAGTCAGGTGTCTCTGTACCTCCTAGCGGCGCGAAGAAGTGTAGAGGGGGATAAGAGAGAGGGAGAGAGACTGGTCAGTTTGAATACTCTTATGAGAGAATTTTTTTTTTGCTGTAATATAATAATATAATTCATGTTAAGCGCTAAACCTATTTGGGTTATTCAGCGCAATACTTTGTGGAGGTTTGATCCTCCGTCTGCTGGGCGCGAGACAGACACGCTCTCTATTTGTACTCACCTATCCTTTTTTGCTGTAACAACTTCTGTTTATTGTAATATTCGGTTTCAGTAAGTGTTATTGTATGCCGTTTCTGTACGCTTTATACATCGTCTTCTTTACTGGTGCGCTGCCTGTTTATTGTCACTGCTGAAGGAATGTCACGCTTGTGAAGCACTGCTTGCCAGTTCTTTGAACACTCTTCCTCAGTTGTATTTCCGGCTGCCGGGGGAGCAGACTTAGGCTGTTGAATTAAGGTAAGATGTTGTAAGGAATCCTGGCGGTAATATTGCTGACCTCTTTCAAAACAAGGAAATAATTTTGTCTCTGGCTACTTGACAGATACATTCACACACCTCAATGAGCTGAACACTTCATCCAAGGAACAGGAATGAGTGTGATCACTGCCAGGAACAAGTTGTCAACCTTTCCTCAAAAACTTTCACTGCGGACAAATCGCTAACTGTTCTTCACAGTACGAGGCTGCCGGCGCAGGAAAACAACTGTTGGTCGTCACTGAAGTGTAACATTTGCAGCAACTGATTCAGTCTTTCCCAGGATGACTCGCGAAATCGTAATCACACGACTACAAACACATCAGGGAACGGGCCGGACTTGAACCCGTGTCAAACGAGTCCTGCAACTCACTGGCCTGGGAGTTTTAGCACTCGCTTGCCATGACTTCAAACCCTTACCCGCTTCGTGGACTTTTTTCGAGGATGTTTTTACCACAGAGATGTTTTTGTGGCTCAGGGATGGATACGCGACTTATTTAACTCTTTGTTCGCTGGACGGAAGTGACGTAATGAGAGAGAGGATCTTGAAAGATAATGAAGGAATCTGAATGAACTTTAAATCAATGTGAACCTTCCCACAGTTACCAGAAAAGAGCTTTGGAGGTTCTGGGGCTTTTTGCCGCCACCTGTTTGTGTGAGACAACTTTTTCAACACCTGTCCACGTGAAAACAAAGGCTAGACGCCGTCTCGCTGCAGGTGTGACACCGTTATTTCTATTTAAAAGAACCTGGTTTCAACATCATTACTGAACGTCGACGATAAAAGAAACACAAAATAAGACAAATATATTTTTGTATATAAATAACTAGTAATAAAAGGAGGAGTTTGAGGTAATCAGTCCAAACCTTTGGACAAGGACTTACTTCGACTAGTGGATGATACCACTATGACCCCGCCTCCTCCTGCTTCATCTCACCTGTCTACAGTATATAAGCAACTTCTATTTGCCTTATGTTGTATTTACTTCAAGATTGATGGACTGAACACATCGACTCCAGGCCGAGGGACTGATATAAATAACTGTACATAACTTTTTATTGATAACTTCGTTATTCATCTGCTCCTCCTTTTGGCTGTAAAAAAAAAAGTTTTTCAAAAGAGCTTTAAGTGTTAAGTTATTTTTGACAGGGAAGGGGTCGAAAAAACTTAAGATAACTGAGGAGTTACAGGCACTTAGAAAACTTAAAAACCACTGTTCATTTAGATCAAATATTTTTTTGCGTCATTCTCATAACCACTTGATTTTGGTCAGTTTATATTTTTTTTGAGAATATTAATTCTCCCAAGAAAGGATTTATTTTTCGTGTAAATCCTCGGTGATGCTCGTTGATGCTCGGTGACGCTCGGTGACGCTTGGTGATGGTGCTGCTTGTGGTGGACCCCGCGGGTCATGGCCTCGGCGACGCCCCCACACACCTCCACTCCTCAATAATTTTTTTCCTCTACTTCCAACTGTGTGAATAGCTAAGGGAATCCTGTCTGCCACCGTTGTTGCTCTTATGGTTGTTCTGGTTTTTTTTTGTTGTGGTTGTTTTTTGTTGTAGTTGTCGTAGTTATTTGTCGCTTCCTGTGGTTGTGGTTGTTTTGTTATTGTTTTGTTGTCACTTTTGTGTTTTTCTGTTGTTTTCTTGTTGATGCATTAATAATAATTGTTCAAGAAGTGAGAGTGTAGTTTGTGTTGTAGATGTATTGAGTGTAGTTTGTGTTGTAGATGTATTGAGTGTAGTTTGTGTTGTAGATGTATTGAGTGTAGTTTGTGTTGTAGATGTATTGAGTGTAGTTTGTGTTGTAGATGTATTGAGTGTAGTTTGTGTTGATGTATTGAGTGTAGTTTGTGTTGTAGATGTATTGAGTGTAGTTTGTGTTGTAGATGTATTGAGTGTAGTTTGTGTTGTAGATGTATTGAGTGTAGTTTGTGTTGCAGATGTATTGAGTGTAGTTTGTGTTGTAGATGTATTGAGTGTAGTTTGTGTTGTAGATGTATTGAGTGTAGTTTGTGTTGTAGATGTATTGAGTGGGAAACACAGGAGGAAACTGACGTGAGGAAGATTGACGTGGGGAAGACTGACGTGGGGAAGACTGACGTGGGGAAGACTGACGTGGGGAAGACCATGAAAGACTGGCAAGTGCTGAGTAGATGGTAGGTGGTAGGTATTAGATGGTAGGTACTAGGTAGATGGTAGGTGTTAGGTAGATAGTAGGTACTAGGTAGATGGTAGGTGCTGGGTAGATGGTAGGTTCTGGGTAGATGGTAGGTTCTGAGTAGATGAGAGGTGCTAGGTAGATGGTAGGTTCTGGGTAGATGGTAGGTACTGGGTAGATGGTAGGTTCTGGGTAGATGGTTGGTTCTGAGTAGATGGTAGGTTCTGAGTAGATGGTAGGTTCTGGGTAGATGGTAGGTGCTTGGTAGATGGTAGGTT
Source organism: Cherax destructor (assembly GCA_009830355.1). Lineage (NCBI taxonomy): Eukaryota > Metazoa > Arthropoda > Malacostraca > Decapoda > Parastacidae > Cherax > Cherax destructor. The sequence continues at coordinate 143,030 of WNWK01000617.1, read as the reverse complement.
CTGGGTAGATGGTAGGTGCTCGGTAGATGGTAGGTTCTGGGTAGACGGTAGGTTCTGGTATAACGGTATGTTATTTGGAGTTTTCTTGGTAGCGGGAATGCAATGATAAGGCTTCGGATGCTTCTACTTTATTTGTAATAAAGGTGCAAGTACACAGGCTGTTAGTGGCCATGGCCCGGCGGGCCATGCGCCTTGCGAGGGACAGAGGAGTAGGCCTTGTTGACTAACTGATGTCTGGGCGCCAAGTGAGAATGGGCCAGGGCGGGTCTGGTAGACGTGGGTATGCCTACCAGGCTTGCCCTCTGGCGGAAACTATGGAACTAGCATGGCACGAAATATGAACTCAGCTGGCAGACAGCATGGCTGTCTATGCAGACAGAAAGGCTGTCTATGCAGACAGCAAGGCTGTCTACATCGCTCGGCCACGCACCCATGGTCGACCCGACCATGTCTGGCAGTAAAAAAAACTCGGTCTCTCTCTCGCAAGAACAGGTCACAGAACACGAAAGAAAAACACATATATACATAAACATATGGACATAGAAAAAAAAACTTCCTCCAGAGAGGGAAGAAAAAAAAGGTGTGCTTCGTGGTCTAAGGCAGTGAGCGTCGATGCAGCACTGCACGCCTTCCTGCGTCTGGATACATACTGCAACACGGGAGGCAAGCTGCGGCTGAGCTGTGACGTAACAGGGTACGGTCTCCTCTGGGAGGTGAAGCAGACATCGTAGTAGTCGCTGCAGGGTTCACTCAACCTGGGGCACAACCTGCTGGTGCCCTCGAGTGAGGCATCGTCAGTAGTTGCAACAGGACAGGACTGGCAAGCGACTCAGGAGGACATTCCTCGACTGGTACTGTCGCTGGCGTGTCGCTGCTGGCGAGTGTGGAGTGAGTCGTGACAGGGACGACTCCGCGAAACATCTGGAGGTCGTAACAGCATACACCATACTGCAGTGAGTGGGCTAGCAGTCAAAGTGACATCATCTTTGTGCAGGCTGCTCACTGAAGCTGTGACACGAGGCTGACAGTCGCCTGCCGACAGGCTTAACTGCGGCTGACGAGTGTCATCTCTCGACAGTTGAGTTACAGCAGAAGGATGTCTAAGCGTCCCCAGACGGGTCTACATATAACTGGACTGACGGTCTAGGAGGTGAAGTGGAACGGTCTCGATGGGAGAATCGTTGCGGGTACGATTCAGCAAAGCCATCTACGAGCGCCGAACAATAAGAGCTTTCTGTACAAGGTTCTCGAACGCTCGTAACTGACGCTTGGACTGACAAATGTCAGCTGTCAAGCGCGTAGGGCACGGGTCACACCGGGTGACAAAGTAATACACAGGTTCTACATAGGACACACGAGAAAACTGCACACATACTGCACATGTGGTACAACATGGCTTACAGACGTTTTTCTGTGTAAAAATCGTCACTAAGCAATACACGAACATGTGAGAACACTGACAGAGAGGAATTAGTGAACACTCGACTTGTATATTCTCTCAAACTTCTCGACAAATAATGAAAATAAAATGCACTTCACACTAGAACGTGACATCATGTGGGTGATGTCAGGCGGGACGTCGTGATGGATGTCATGGGGTGACATCGCGAGTGGCGTCAGGCAGCATTGCGGGTGACGTCCTGGAGTCAGGCAGCATCGTGACATCAGCAGCATGGTGACGTAAGCTGAGTCAGGCAGCATCGTGACGTCATGGGTTGATGCGGCAGCAGACCACATGTGGCTTGGGATCTGGCATAACCCACATGGCGTGCTGATCACGTGGCTTGGTCACACGTGGCCTTAGAGACACTGATATACAGTTCTGGCAAGAATTCACAAGGAAATTCACAGGAAACAGCATAGAGGGAGTGGGCAGTGAGTGGTGAGAGTCGGCACGTGAGTGTTTGGGTGAGAGGCGAGGGACCCGACCGTCCCCACCTACCCACAAACTCTGAGAGGAACACTCACACTAGACGCTGAAATCACCACAAACTCACCTCTGAAGTGCTGAAATAGCAGTGCTGAGCTGAACAACAACAGCATAACATGCTGGCAAGGCTGAGCACGTGACTGAGAAACAGCATGGGACGCTGTGCGTAGAGTCAGTGACGTCATTTCTCAGAGAATTCAACAAATTTCGGCCTGAATCCTGCTTGTACCTGTGTCTGGATGCTGAGATTTGCAGACACGACATCAGGATAACTCGTTGAGAGACGGATGCTTCTTGTGTAGGCTGATGAAGTAAAGACAAACTTCAGTCCTCTTCCTTCCCTCGCGGGCAACATCAGCTGCGAGGCACCGCTTCCACCATTTATAACGATATGTTGGAGTTTTCTTGGTAGCGGGAATGCAATGATAAGGCTTCGGAGGCTTCTACTTTATTTGTAATAAAGGTGCGAGTACACAGGCTATGTTAGTGGCCATGGCCCGGCGGGCCATGCGCCTTGCGAGGGACAGAGGAGTAGGCCTTGTTGACTGACTGATGTCTGGGCGCCAAGTGAGAATGGGCCAGGGCGGGTCTGGTAGACGTGGGTACGCCTACCAGGCTTGCCCTCTGGCGGAAACTATGGAACTAGCATGGCACGAAATATGAACTCAGCTGGCAGACAGCATGGCTGTCTATGCAGACAGCAAGGCTGTCTACACTGGGTAGATGGTAGGTGCTGGGTAGATGGTAGGTTCTGAGTAGATGGTAGGTGCTGGGTAGATGGTAGGTGCTAGGTAGACGGTAGGTGCTAGGTAGACGGTAGGTGCTGGGTAGATGGCGGGTGCTGGGTAGATGCCGGGTGCTGGGTAGATGGTGGGTGCTGGGTATATGGTAGGTTCTGAGTAGATGGTAGGTGCTGGGTAAATGGTGGGTGCTGGGTAGATGGTAGGTGCTGGGTAGATGGTAGGTGCTGGGTAGATGGTAGGTGCTGGGTAAATGGTAGGTGCTAGGTAGATGGTAGGTGCTGGGTAAATGGTAAGTGCTGGGTAGATGGTAGTTGCTAGGTAGATGGTAGGTGCTGGGTAGATGGTAGGTGCTAGGTAGATGGTAGGTGCTAGGTAGATGGTGGGTGCTGGGTAGATGGCGGGTGCTGGGTAGATGGCGGGTGCTGGGTAGATGGTGGGTGCTGGGTAGATGGTAGGTGCTGGGTAGATGGTAGGTGCTGGGTAAATGGTGGGTGCTGGGTAGATGGTAGGTGCTGGGTAGATGGTAGGTGCTGGGTAGATGGTAGGTGCTGGGTAGATGGTAGGTGCTGGGTAGATGGTAGGTGCTGGGTAGATGGTAGGTGCTAGGTAGATGGTAGGTGCTGGGTAAATGGTGGGTGCTGGGTGGATGGTAGGTGCTAGGTAGATGGTAGGTGCTGGGTAGATGGTAGGTGCTACGTAGATGGTAGGTGCTGGGAATGGATGGGTGCTGGATGGTAGTGCTAGGGATGGAGGTGCTGTAGATGGTAGGTGCTAGGTAGATGGTAGGTGCTGGGTGATGGTAGGTGCTGAGAGGGCTAGGAGAATGGGTGCGTAGATGGTAGGTGCTGGGTAGATGGTAGGTGCTGGGTAGATGGTAGGTGCTAGGTAGATGGTAGGTGCTAAAAGGTAGTGGTGGTTGTCAACATACACTATACATGTATATAAATACAACATACAGTGTATAAATACAACTTACACTGTGTATAAATACAACATAAACTGTGTATAAATAAAATATACACTGTGTTTAAATACAGCATACACTATGTATTAAGTCAATATAAAATGTATAAACACAACAGCTCTCTGAGGAACTCTCATACACAAGGATCCCTCCTTCCCCTCCCTTATTCTTCTCTTCCTGTCTCCTCTTCCCTTCCCTTATTCTTCTCTTCCTGTCTCCTCTTCCCCTCCCTTATTCTTATCTTCCTGTCTCCTCTTCCCCTCCCTTATTCTTCTCTTCCTCTCTCCTCTTCCCCTCTCCCTTTCCTCTTGTCCTTCTCTCGCTCTTCCCCTCTCTTGCATTCCCTTTACACCTCTTCGTTACCCCCACGCCCCGTCTACCTTCCCCTCATATTCTGCCTCCCCTCATGTTCTGCCTTCCCTTCCTCTTCTATCTCCCCCTCCCCAGATGTGCGTGTCTGGGGGCAGTGAAGGGGTGAGTTAAGAGCCAATTTCAATCTTGGTAGGGGTGTGTGGCCCGTGTCCTGCCCATGTCCTCCCGCCCGTGTCCTGCCCATGTCCTCCCGCCCGTGTTGTCACCTCATGTTAGTGAATCTGTGTGATGTTCCTAGGTCTTACTGTGGGTAGATCAACCAGGCTGTGATGGCTGTGTGAGCGTGAGCCAGGGGGGGGGGCCGCTAACAATCATTCATCAAGAAAGAGCTTGGCAGCTGGTAATTCCTCCAGGTGGTGGAGTAATACCATCTGTCACAGAGTGTAGGTTACCTGAAGGTATCAATAGAGTCGATGAACTGAGCAACTAGGCTTTTGGTGCTGCCCGCATGCAGCCCAGCGTATGCACCAGTGTCCAGTTGACAAGGAACTTGAACTTGTCAGGTCGTCTCTTAAAGAGAACTTGAGGTTTGTTTGATATCTTCCTCTTTAATGAAGGAAGGGCGTTGGTAATTCTTGGTCCCTTTACACCTGTTGTTATCTCTTAGTGTGCTTATTGCATCGCTGCTTTTCATTATAGGCATTTCGGTGTGCAGATTTGGAACTAGTTCCTCCAGAATTTTCCTGGTATAAATTATGATTTATTTTCCTCTTCTGCGATCCAAGGGGTACACTTGAAGGGACCCGAAGTGTTCCCAGCATTATAGGTGCTAGACTGAATTTACACAAGCAGTGATGGTTCTCTGTACATTCTCCAGATTTACAATTTAGCTTGTCTTAAAAGAGGCTTTTAAAGTAGAGCAATATTCCAGCCAAGAGAGAACAAGTGACTTAACTAGTATCATCAATGGCTTGTCATGTATTATTTTCCTAATGACAGTAATAACACTATTGCTATCGTTTAATATGAGATCTGACATTCTCACTCTCAAGTCCCTGCATTAATTAATCTTCCACTCAACTAAGAAATTTTAAATTATTTTATACTCTCACTTTTTGGTGGCTTCAATTTTTCCATAGCGAAGTAACTCAAATTTGTCCTCGTTTAATATCGTGTTATTGTCAATGGTCCACTGGAAAACTTGATTTATATCAGCTTAGAGATTTACTGAGTCCTCAATGATTGCCACTCTCATATCGTCTGCAAAGGATGATAGGGCTCTGTGATTGATGTATCTGTCTATGAGAAAGAGAAGTGGGGCGAGAACTGTGCCTTAGGAAACCCAGCTTTTACCTGTAGTAGCCTCTTTGGGTTCTGTTTATCAAGAAGTTAAAAAATACATTTGCCCATTTTCCTGATCTTTTGTATTTTACTGACTGTATCTTATTCCACCTGGCCGTTCGTAGTACCTCCTGGTCTTGTATAACACCACCTGTCATCACGCCCGATCACGTACGACGCCACCTGGTCTAGTAGACATACACATGCGCAAATTATTGACCAAAGGATCGAATCCACACTTTATGGATGCCTTCTCACATAGGGTTCGGAAACGTGATATCTGATGTCTCGGCTAAGGCCACACCACCTGGTCTTGTATAATACCAGCTGCTCTCTAACACCCCCCCCCCATTCCCGGTATATCGCCTGCTCGTGCATAATATCATGGTCTTGTATAACACCACCTGGAGGGTATATGATACAATCTTCTATAATTCTATCCGGAACACAATACCTCACCGTGTATAATCTGGCTACAGTGTCTCTTCTGTCACGTACATGGTTTGTGTTGGTATCAGTGGAACTCCATGTACATGGTGTGTTGGTGACAGTGTAATGCCATTTAAGTTACCTGGAACCCACGCTGTGCTGAGTTACGAGCCTTACAGAATTGAAACCTGTCGTGTGTGTGTACATATACGATGAGGTGAGGAATTGAATCCCCCTTCCTCGTGTGTGTGTGTGTTAGTTACCATTTTGTACTAGGCACACGTCGATTAGACACTAGGCCTGTTGTATATTCGTGCATGTGTGTTTGTGTGTGTGTGTTTGTGTGTAAACACGCCGACTGAGGAGTTGAATCCTCCTCCCGTTCGTGGATAACCATGCCGAGGAACTGAAACCTCTCGTGTTTAGACAATATGAAGAGTGAGGAACTGAAACCGCCTCTAGGTCGCTGACAGCTATGATGAGTGAGGATTTCTGTTTTCTTATATTATCAGTGAATTGTCGTTTTCAGTTGCAAATAATGATCACGACATTGTCGCTATTAGTAACCACATATACAAGATGCATCATTTATCCCTTAAATAATGTTTATTATATTCAGGGTGAAGCTCAAAATCATTAGGGGTCATGCAGCGTTTTGGGGAATAGAAGGTAATAAGATCTGAGCTTAGAAAGCATCTAGGCGGCATCCCCCGTGCATCTAGGCGGCATCCCCCGTGCATCTAGGCGGCATCCCCCGTGCATCTAGGCGGCATCCCCCGTCCTTCATGCCCTTGCTGCAGTATGCAACCAATGTAATATTTAAACTATTGGAAATTCCTCAAAGTACTGGGAGTGTACTTTCTGGAGCGACAAAGGAAAATAGCTGATAATATACACATTGAAGGCGGGCCTAGTCCCAAATGTACACAGCATAATGGCGTACTTTAGTGAGAGACGTGTGTGAAACAGACGCTGTGAAGACCATAGGCGTCACTGACACAGAAAACTGTGTCAACATGTGTGAGCCGAGATTCTTGAGCCTGCTGCCAGCAGAGATCACAAATAGGACGGAAACAAAAGAGAAATACAAGTTCTTGCAGGTGTGTGATCATCCAGGTTGTGATGGCTAGGTGAACCTTCAAGCTGCATGTAGAAATAGCCTGGCTGAGCAGGCAGTCAACATGAAGAACTGGTCATAGGCCGAGCTGTGAGAGGATAAGGTCTCTCTAAAGCGGTCAGAGGTGTGTCTCAGGTATGTCGCCCTCCTGCTTGAATCTCTATATGAAGACCAGTTTTCATCACCAACCTCACCTGCAGACACCTGCATGACTTCTAGTGCCACGCAGGGCCACGTATGTTGTCTTAATAATCCCCAGTAGTGCCACAGAGCATCACACATGTTGTCTTAACAATCCCCAGTAGTGCCACAGAGCATCACACTTGTTGTCTTAGTCGTGCCTGGTGCCATAGTGTATCACATCTGCATTCTTATTAATGCCCAGTGCCACAGAGCGTCACCAGCAGTGGTCTTGACGTGTAGTTCCCGGCTGCTGATACGCTGATAACAACTTCGTGTGTTGGAAGATCATTATATTTTTTTTATGGCATAGTTTATGGGGGTTCAGTTTATATAGGAGCTGAGGTTAAAATTATTTTTTCTTTATGATCTGTGTCTTCCCGAGCGTCCCTCTAACGATGGTGTTACTGTCTACAGTGTTGTGTTCTAGCGATGGTGTTACTGTCTACAGTGTTGTGTTCTAACGATGGTGTTACTGTCTTCAGTGTTGTGTTCTAGCGATGGTGTTACTGTCTACAGTGTTGTGTTCTAGCGATGGTGTTACTGTCTACAGTGTTGTGTTCTAGCGATGGTGTTACTGTCTACAGTGTTGTGTTCTAACGATGGTGTTACTGTCTACAGTGTTGTGTTCTAGCGATGGTGTTACTGTCTACAGTGTTGTGTTCTAGCGATGGTGTTACTGTCTACAGTGTTGTCTTCTAGCGATGGTGTTACTGTCTTCAGTGTTGTCTTCTTCCTTCGTAATAGCCTGTTTCCACTTTAGCCTTCGGGTCCCTATCGTCTCTGTCTCCTTCCGTCTCCGTTCTTGCGTCTCTCTGTCTTTGTGTCTGTCCTTGCCTCTAGCTGTCTCGGTACCCTATCTCCATGAACATTTGTCTCCTTGCTTCCCTATCTTGCGTCACTGCTTGCGTCTGTCTTGCGTCCATGTCATTTTCCGCCCCTGTAGCTTTGCGTTCCTGTCTCTTTGCACCCCTGTCTCTGTGTCCATGTCTTCTTGCATCCCTGTCTTCTTACGACCCCGTCTTCTTGCGTCCCTGTCTTCTTGCGTGCCGTCATCTCTGCCTCATCCCGACCCTCCCGCCCCTGCATTCTGGACGTCATTAGCCAGATAAAACGCAAAGTTTCGTATTAATCAGCCTAAATTTGCCTCTCTTCTCGGCTATCAGTCTGAGTCAAGAGCTGCTTCAAGTTGCCAGAATTGTTCCGCCTTTCAATTATGTCGAGTAGAAGCCTTGGTCGAGTAGAAACCTTGGTCGACTAGTAATCTTGGACGACTAGAAACCTTGATAGACTAGAAACCTTGGTCGACTAAAGACCTTGGTCGACTAGAAACCTTGATCGAGTAGGAACCTTGGTCGAGTAGAAACTTTGGTCGACTAGAAACCTTGGTCGAGTAGAAACCTTGGTCGAGTAGAAACCTTGGTCGAGTAGAAACCTTGGTCGAGTAGAAACCTTAGCCGAGTAGAAACCTTGATCCACAGAAATATTTGACTGACCTTAGTTCGGGGATATTATTGGGGTTACTCTCATAAGATGTGTTACAGCAGGACCACTGACACAGTGGCCTCGTTATCCCTGGTATAGGCTGACTTTTATTTTCATTAATTATAGATGTATTGGAGTGAGGAAGCCACTGGAGGGCGGAATGTGTCCACAATGAAGACATCCAAGCGTTGTACAAGTGTCTTATTCATCAAGCTGTTAGGTAAACGACACAGATGCAACTTATGTGACATTTTATCGTGGCAACGTTTCGCTCTTCAGGCCGTTACAACGTCCTTACATCTCTGTTCTTGCGTCTCACTCTCAAGGAGTTACAACTGCTTGATAAAGCTCCTGGAGAGCGAAACGTTGCCACAATAAAATGTCACATTATTTGCACTTGTGTTCTTTACCTAACATATTGTCGGTAATTCTTCCATTATTACTAATTCATGGAAATAAATGGTATAAAATACCGACACAATGGAAAAATAAACACATAAGCAGTATAATGTGATCCTTTATTGACAACGTTTGCCCACGCAGTGGGCTTTATCAGTCACATACAGATCTACCTGGAAAATGAGCAACATGGAGATATATATAGGGTACAGTCAGGTGGAGAATGCTGGTCAGGTGGAGAAAGCTGCATGTGAGTCTTAAAAGTAGGTGATAGTTAAAAACATAGTGTGACTTAAGGACCTGCAGTGTACCATTCTTGAGTTCTAGGTGGGATAGCGTTGAAGAAGTTTCTTGGCAATAGGTTCAGCTATGTTGTAGAAGCCGTTGTTCTGGTTGAAGTTGTTGGATATACAGATGAGTGATGATTCTAGGATTCTTCGGTTCAACACCGAAATTTACACAACCATTTAATCAACTACAGAAACGCAAGACTCATCGCCAGAGAAGACAACACGCAATACCGAAGAATCCTAGAATCATCACTCATCTGTATATCCAACAACTTCAACCAGAACAACGGCTTCTACAACATAGCTGAACCTATTGCCAAGAAACTTCTTCAACGCTATCCCACCTAGAACTCAAGAATGGTACACTGCAGGTCCTTTAAGTCACACTATGTTTTTAACTATCACACTACTTTTAAGACTCACATGCAGCTTTCTCCACCTGACCCAGCATTCTCCACCTGACTGTACCCATATATATCTCCATGTTGCTCATTTTCCAGGTAGATCTGTATGTGACTTCGATAAAGCCACTGCGTGGGCGAAACGTTGTCAATAAAGGATCACATTATACTGCTTATGTGTTTATTTTTCCATTACTAATTCATCAACGTGTCGGTTCCCTGAGCCAGTTATCTACATTTCCTTCATTTTTCCTCATCACGAGAATATGACGTGATGAAAGTGACCGGAAGCTTGCATTTTCACATCTACATTGTTTATGCAAGCTAGGAAATGAGCAGTTTGTTTACATTACACAGCTACAAAGCATTTAGCACTCAGTGCATTATTTAAAATTATTCAGACGCCTCTTCTAGTGGGAGGTTATGATAGCTGTTTACACTTTTTTTTTTAGCTTGGCTGAGTGAAGCTTTTTTAATGTAATTAGTGAAAGCGTAGCAGTGTTATTGTTACTGATTTTACAAATTTGATTTTGTCGTCCAAATAATTAGTCACTCCAGCCGATGCTTGGGCGTCACTCCACTCCACGCCTGGTCCAGTCACTCCACGCCTGGTCCAGTCACTCCAAGCCTGGTCCAGTCACTCCACGCCTGGTCCAGTCACTCCACGCCTGGTCCAGTCACTCCAAGCCTGGTCCAGTCACTCCACGCCTGGTCCAGTCACTCCAAGCCTGGTCCAGTCACTCCACGCCTGGTCCAGTCACTCCACGCCTGGTCCAGTCACTCCAAGCCTGGTCCAGTCACTCCACGCCTGGTCCAGTCACTCCAAGCCTGGTCCAGTCACTCCACGCCTGGTCCAGTCACTCCACGCCTGGTCCAGTCACTCCAAGCCTGGTCCAGTCACTCCACGCCTGGTCCAGTCACCCCAAGCCTGGTCCAGTCACTCCACGCCTGGTCCAGTCACTCCACGCCTGGTCCAGTCACTCCACGCCTGGTCCAGTCACTTCACGCCTGGTCCACTTACTCAAACCTACTGCTGGAACAGTCACTCCACTATACATTTAACCGGTCACTCCAGTCCATTATTGTTGCAGTCACTTCAACCCACTCCTGACAGCCCACACTTGACAGCCCCCACCTGACAGGCCCCACCTGACAGGCCCCACCTGACAGGCCCCACCTGACAGGCCCCACCTGACAGGCCCCACCTGACAGGCCCCACCTGACAGGCCCCACCTGACAGCCCCCACCTGACAGCCCCCACCTGACAGCCCCCACCTGACAGCCCCCACCTGACAGCCCCCACCTGACAGCCCCCACCTGACAGCCCCCACCTGACAGCCCCACCTGACAGCCCCCACCTGACAGCCCACACGTGACAGCCCCACCTGACCGCACCCATCTGACCTCCCCCACGTGACCGCCCACACCTGACAGCCAATACCTGACAGCCCACACTTGACATATCTCACCTGACAGCCCACACCTGACATCTCTCACCTGACAGCCCATACCTGACAACCCACACCTGACCCATGCAGAGCCAGAAATACTCTATAATTGGTGTCTTTCCAAACTTCTTATCCTTTTAGTAACAGCAGTTTTAGTGACATTGTGAATAAATCACATCTCTGTATATCTCTACGGACTGTATAACCAGTGTCCCAGGAGGCGACTGCTGTATAACCAGTGTCCCAGGAGGCGACTGCTGTATAACCAGTGTCCCAGGAGGCGACTGCTGTATAACTAGTGTCCCAGGAGGCGACTGCTGTATAACTAGTGCCCCAGGAGGCGACTGCTGTAAAACTAGTGTCCCAGGAGGCGACTGCTGTATAACTAGTGCCCCAGGAGGCGACTGCTGTATAACTAGTGTCCCAGGAGGCGACTGCTGTATAACTAGTGTCCCAGGAGGCGACTGCTGTATAACTAGTGTCCCAGGAGGCGACTGCTGTATAACCAGTGTCCCAGGAGGCGACTGCTGTATAACCAGTGTCCCAGGAGGCGACTGCTGTATAACCAGTGTCCCAGGAGGCGACTGCTGTATAACCAGTGTCCCAGGAGGCGACTGCTGTATAACCAGTGTCCCAGGAGGCGACTGCTGTATAACCAGTGTCCCAGGAGGCGACTGCTGTATAACCAGTGTCCCAGGAGGCGACTGCTGTATAACCAGTGTCCCAGGTGGCGACTGCTGGGACATTAAACGAGTTCTTGCTAATTGACCAGTTTTACCTATTCGGCACGACATATATATATATATATATATATATATATATATATATATTATATTATATATATATATATATATATATATATATATATATATATATATATATATATAATGTGTGTGTGTGTGTGTGTTTAGAATTCACAGAACAGGCGAAAATTTCACAAACACTAATCTCAGGTCGAACATTCGTAGGTTCGAGTCTCCTTTACCTGAGATTAATGTGTATATATATATATATATATATATATATATATATATATATATATATATATATATATATATATATATATATATATATATATATATATATATATATTATATATATTAACACATTGGCAAGACGATCATGTCTGACAAATGCGATCATGGAGTGATAGCGCACAAAATGAGGGCCATGGACATTGCGGGGAAGGTAGGCAGATGGATTTTCGGGTTCCTAACACAAAGAACACAGAAAGTAGTAGTAAACAGAACAAGATCCAACATCAGCAAGGTAAAAAGCTCAGTGCCCCAAGGTACTGTCCTGGCACCTCTGCTGTTTCTCATCCTCATAGCAGACATAGATAAAAACACCCGTCACACTTTTGTATCATCATTTGCAGATGACACTAAAATAAGCATGAAAGTCACTACGGTAGAGGACACTGGAAAATTACAGGAAGACTTAAGCAGGGTCTTCCAGTGGAGAACAACATGACGTTCAATGGTGATAAGTTTCAGCTGCTTAGGTATGGAAATAACGAAGAACTCAAAAGTAACACTATATACAAAACTCAAGAGGGTCACCAAATAGAACGAAAGGAACACGTAAAAGACCTGGGAATAATTATGTCAGCTGACCTTTCTTTTAAAGACCATAACAAGACAAAGTTCACGACAACCAGGAAGAGGACGGGGTGGGTATTGAGAACTTTCAAAACAAGGGAAATAATGCTGATGGTGACACTCTTCAAATCGCTAGTGCTTCCTCATTTAGAATACTGCTCTGTGCTGACGACCCCGTTCAAAGCAGGAGAAATATCAGAGCTGGAACAAATACAGAGATCGTTTACGGCTCACATTGAGCCAGTAAAGAAGACTCCTGGTACACGAGATCCTTGAAGATACCTGGTACACGGGATCCTTGAAGATACCCGATACACGGGATTCTTGAGGATACCTGGTATACTGTCCCTTAAAAGATATCTTGTACACGGGATCCTATAGGTTACCTTGTATACTGTCCCTTGAAGATACCTGATACACGAGATCCTTGAGGATACCTGGTATACTGTCCCTTAAAAGATATCTTGTACACGGGATCCTAGAGGTTACCTTGTATACTGTCCCTTGAAGATACCTGATACACGGGATCCTTGAAGATACCTGATACACGAGATCCTTGAAGATACCCGATACACGAGATCCTTGAGGATACCTTGTATACTGTCCCTTGAAGATATCTGGTACACGGGATCCTTGAAGATACCTGGTACACGGGATCCTTGAGGATACCTGGTATACTGTCCCTTGAAGATACCTGGTACACAGGAGCCTTGAAGTTACCTAGTACACGGGAGCCTTGATACCTGGTACACGGGAGCTTTGAGGATACCTGGTACACGGAAGCCTTGAGGATACCTGGTATACGAGATCCTTGAAGATACCTGGTACACGAGATCCTTGAAGATACCTGGTACACGGGATCCTCGAGGTTACCTTGTACACGGGATCCTTGAAGATACCTGGTACACGGGATCCTTGAAGGTACCCGATACACGGGATCCTTAAGGATACCTGGTATACTGTCCCTTGAAGATATCTGGTACACGGAATCCTTGAGGTTACCTTGTATACTGTCCCTTGAAGATACCTGGTACACAGGATCCTTGAAGGTACCTAGTACCCGTGATCCTTGAAGATACCTGGTACACAGGATCCTTGAAGATACTTGGTACACAGGATCCTTGAAGATACTTGGTACACAGGATCCTTGAAGATACTTGGTACACAGAATCCTTGAACATACCTGGTACACAGGATCCTTGAAGGTACCTGGTACCCGTGATCCTTGAAGATACCTGGCACACGGGATCCTTGAAGATACCTGGTACACGTGATCCTTGAAGATACCTGGTACACGGAATTTTTGAGGATACCTGGTACAAAATATCCCTTGTTATCCTTGGAACATCAGGTGTCAAGGAATATCCCTTGATATCCTTGGAGTATCAAGGAATATCCCTTGATATCCTTGGACACTAGAATCCCATTACTGGTGTTGTAAACATACAACAAAAAGTTATGCAGACGAAATCTTCCTTTTGTTACTGTTTTGATTTATTGCTATTGTTTGGTTAACGCGATTTATGTTGTTTACAGCCGCGTTGTTTACAGCTGCGTTGTAGCCGCGTTGTTTACAGCTGTTTACAACCGCGTTTATAGCCACGTTTTTTACAGAAAATATTATAGTCGCGTTTACAGCTGCGTTGTTTACAGCCGCGTTGTTTATAGTCACGGTGTTTACAGCCGCGTTGTTTACAGTCACGGTGTTTACAGCCGCGTTGTTTACAGTCACGGTGTTTACAGCCGCGTTGTTTACAGTCACGGTGTTTGTTTACAGCCGCGTTGTTTACAGTCACGGTGTTTACAGCCGCGTTGTTTACAGTCACGGTGTTTACAGCCGCGTTGTTTACAGTCACGGTGTTTACAGCCGCGTTGTTTACATTTGCGTTGTTTACAACCGCGTTGTTTACAGCCACGGTGTTTACAGTCACGGTGTTTACAGCCACGGTGTTTACAGTCACGTTGTTTACTGTCACGGTGTTTACAGCCACTCTATACGTTATGGTTTTGTGATGTGTTTTTCCAAAGTAGAGTGTAATTTCGTGACGTGTGTTGGCGTGCACTAGTTTAATAGTTTGTTGATGATTCTGGTTAAGTACCTGTGTTATAATGGTAGGTTAGAGCTTATTTTAGAACCTGTTGTAGAATGTGTTTTAGGGCCTTCTATAGAATGGTTTTTTTTTTAAACCTAAATCAATTTTACAGGCTAAGAGGTGTTATCCTGCCTCAGCTCATTTCAAAGCCCAGCTCTATATAAGGTATACTGCCACCTCCCTTTCCCCAGGATGCCACCCACACCAGTTGGCTAACAGCCAGGTACCTACTACTTGCTGCTAGGTGAAAGAGGGACAGCAGGTGTAAGGAAACATAGCATGGCTTTAGAGCGGGACGATCATGCCTGTCACAGCTGCTGAATCATTATGACAGAATCACGGAGGTATTGGAGGACGACCAAAACGCAGATGTGATTTACACAGATTTTGCAAAGGCGTTTGACAAATGCGATCATGGAGTGATAGCGCACAAAATGAGGGCCATAGGCATTACGGGGAAGGTAGGCACATGGATTTTTGAGTTCCTAACACACAGAACACAAAAAGTAGTAGTGAACAGGGCAAGATCCAGCATCAGCGAGGTCAAAAGCTCAGTGCCCCAAGGCACTGTCCTGGCACCTCTGCTGTTTCTCATCCTCATAGCAGACATAGATAAAAACACCCAGCACACTTTTGTATCATCATTTGCAGATGACACTAAAATAAGCATGAAAGTCACTACGGTAGAGGACACTGAAAAATTACAGAAGGACATAAGCAGGGTCTTCCAATGGGCAGTGGAGAACAACATGACGTTCAATGGTGATAAGTTTCAGCTGCTTAGGTATGGAAAAAATGAAGAACTCAAAAGGAACACTATATACAAAACTCAAGAGAGTCACCACATAGAACGAAAGGAACACGTAAAGGGGGGGGAGGAGCGTTTTTCGATATATAAAAAAAATAAAATTGAAAAATTATGGAAAAATATTTTTTCTTACCAAAAAATAGTGCATCATTCTGGCAACAAGTTGATGCAATCTCCTTATTTCTATCATATTTCTAAGTACGTATATACTAAAAAGCATTTTTTTTGTTCTTGCGTCAGCAAAAAGACGTGTTCTGATTAGTCAGTTTTTTTTTTTACCCCTAAAATTGCGTTTTTTATGATTGTTTCATATTAAATACTCTACATGGCAACCTCTGTAAGGAGTGGTGTGTGTGTGAGCTCCGGCAGACACCTCTCAGTGGCCTTACAGCCTTCGATAAGCATGGTGGGATGTACTGCTCTGGTAGGTGGCGTTCGACTTCCCAAGCGTTGTGTCAATATCTCAGGAGTAAGTTATTGACATTGTAATCCCATTTATGCAAAGAGTATTTATCATAGCATCATGATTCTTTCGCAGGGTTATAGAGGAATGATGGTTCTATCGAACTAGAAAGCGATTTTGCGATATGTTTTACGGTTTCTTGATAGTGATTTTTGTTTTCCCAAACAAATTAAAAAAAACACGTATTTCAATAATTCGTATAATGCAATCTATTGACAGGAAGCTCAAACCGCTCTGCTGTTCTATAGCCTAACTCTTCCTCTTTCATCTGATCTAAATTAGAACATTGTATGTTGTACCAATTTTGTAGAAATGGGATTGCCATAAGCTCTATCAAATAGGGCATTTTATTCTTTTTTCTATATAACTCTAAGGCAAAACGTCACTAAAAATTCAGTGTCTATGTTTCAAATGCTGCTTAATTCAAAGAGAATATTCCCAATGAAATATTTGCATAATAAAAAAAAGGTCAAAAATGCTCCTCCCTTAAAGGACTTGGGAATAATTGTCTGCTGACCTTTCTTTTAAAGACCATAACAAGACAAAGATCACAACAGCCAGGAAGATGACGGGGTGGGTATTGAGAACTTTCAAAACAAGGGAAATAATGCCGATGGTGACACTCTTCAAATCGCTAGTGCTCCCTCACTTAGAATACTGCTCAGTGCTGACGGCCCCGTTCAGGGCAGGAGAAATATCAGAGCTGGAACAAATTCAGAGATCGTTTACGGCTCACATTGAGCCATTGAAACATCTAAATTATTGGGAACGCCTTCAAGTCTTGAACATGTACTCATTGGAGCGGAGGAGAGAGAGATACATGATAATATATACTTGGAAAGTACTTGAGGGCCTGGTCCCAAATCTGCACACTGCCATAACAACATACTGGAGTGAGAGATATGGGAGAAAGTGTAAAATAAACCCAGTGAGGAGCAGGGGTGCGGTGGGGACAATAAGGGAGCACTGTATTAACATCCGGGGTCCCAGATTATTCAACATCTTACCAGAAGATATCCGAAACACGGCTGGAACCAGTGTAGAAGCCTTCAAGAGGAAACTGGACAAGTATCTTCATCGGGTGCCAGATCAACCAGGCTGTGATGGATATGTGGGGCAGCAGCAACAGCCTGGTTGACCAGGCAAACACCAGACGAGCCTGGCCCATGGCCGGGCTCAGAGAGTAGATAAACTCTCGAAACTCTTCAAAGGTATATATCAAAGGTATAAAGGTATGCCGGAGATTGAACCATGGACACTCACTGAGCTGAGTGCGCTGTCAGCCGAGCCACAGAACACCTGCTTAAGAAAGAACGTGAGGGCGTGTTCCAGTGCACATCTTAGGGCAAGTTAGAGAGCGTGATTTAGGCGTGCTTGAGAACGTGTAGCGTGATATTTTTTGAGTGCAGATATGAGTTGTACATGTCCATACGTGCGTGCAGGCGCTTTGGCGTGCGTGCAGGCGCAAGCGCGTGTGTGCTGGCGCTGTGGCATGCGTGTGGGTGCTAGGGCGTGTGTGCGGGCGCTAGGGCGTTCGTGCGGTCGTTGGGGCATGCGTGCGGGTACTGGGGCGTGTGTGCGGGTGCTGGGGCGTGTGCGCGGTCACTGGGGAGTGTGTGCGGGCGCTGGGGAGTGTGTGCGGGCGCTGGAGCGTGTGTGCGGTCGCTGGGGAGTGTGTGCGGTCGCTGGAGCGTGTGTGCCGTCGCTGGGGAGTGCGCAGAGTTCTTCTGGCCATCACAACACAACCTAAACTAGTTGGTCACCAGCCTGACCTTGATAACCAACAGTCATTAAAAACTGAAGTCTTTCAGAACAGACACGATCAACCTATTTCACGGAAAAAAATACAACTTTAAAAATTAAATTGGCAAACTGGCACCTAAATACTACAGTAAAAATCCCAATCTTCTGCACAGGATGAAGCCTCGTTGAAAGTTTGAAGCCGATCAGAAGAGGCATCCCCCAAGTAAATACGTGGATACCAATATCAGGGATAATCTATATAAAATTAACCAGAGGGCGCCTGCAGTTGCCAGTAGTTGTATGAACCTTACTTTAGTGTTGGAGGGTTCGTTGAGGAGTGTAGGTAACAAGGAATACCATCGGATGGATTGTCATAGGAATGACAAGACGTCTGCTAGCCGCCTAGGCTGGGATGTAAACTGAGGCAGGTCTACGGCCTACGTGCGCGGTTCCAAGGCAGGTTAATTGACTATCCTGGACAAGGGACCCTGCGTGAAAATGGTATTGGCACATATTTACTTAACCGTTTTCAAACGGGCGAAAGTATTTACAAACATTATCTCTCAGTCCACAGCAGGATTCAAACCTCCATACTCTGTATAAGTACACAGTACTTTGATACAGAGTGTGCGGGTTCGAATTCTGCTGATGACTGAGAGATAATGTTTGGCATATACATGTATGTATATATATATATATATATATATATATATATATATATATATATATATATATATATATATATATATATATATATATATATATATATGACGTGCCGATTAGGTAAAACTTGCGATTTTGGCTTAAATAGCAACGCTCACCTTGCCATATAAGACAAGTGAAAATTTGTGTATGCAATAATTTAGCCAAAATCATTCTGAACATAACGAAAAAATATATTTCATTGTGTTTGTTTATTATTAAATTAATGTTAACGTATCTAAAATATATTTAGTTGGGTTAGGCTAAATTAAATTGCGCTTGTTGTAATAAGTTTAGGTAGGTTTTCAAAGTTTCTCTTGGTACAAAATTATAAATTCTTACATTAACATAATTGAAAAAATATATCTTTAAACGTATAAGAGAAAATTTTAGAAAGGACTTAATTTTAGATGAGTTCTTGCTAATTGACCAGTTTTACCTAATCGGCACGACATATATATATATATATATATATATATATATATATATATATATATATATATATATATATATATATATATATATATATATATATATATATATATATATATATATATATATATTATATATATATATTATATATATATATATATATATATATATATATATATATTATATATATATATATATTATATATATATATATATATATATATATATATATATATATATATATATATATATATATATATATATATATATATATATATATATATATATATATATATATATATAATATATATAATATATATATATATATATATATATATATATATATATATATATATATATATAATATATATATATATATATATAACTCCAGCCTTGGCACACGCCTCGACCCACAGACCATCCGCATTGGTGTTGCCCTTCGACTTGCCGCCCCTATTCTCGCCGAACACAGGTGTATTTGTGGCAGTGAAGCAGCAGACCGATTCGGGTACCATGGTCTTGTGTGTCGTAAATCCGAGGAAAGATTGCAAGACATGAAGAGGTTAATAACATTATCAAGAGGAGCCTCACAACAGCCGGATGCCCAGCAGTAAGGGAACCACCCCAACTATGCAGATCTGATGGCAACCAAAAACGTCCAGATGGTATCACCCTTCAAGCCTGGACAGACGGCAAGCAGGTGGTGTGGGACTACACATGTGCATCTACCTTGGCTGATACCTATCTCCAGTACACCAGGGAGGAAGGAGGGGCTGCTGCCACCTTCAGGGAGTCCCAGAAGTCGAGAAAATATGGAGAACTTGCCCATCATTATATGTTTGTTCCCATAGGCTCAGAGACCCTTGGCTCATGGGGAAAGAGTGCATCTAAGTTCCTCAAGGAGCTGGGCAAAAGACTCAACAGGGTAACTAGGGATCCCAGGGCAGCTAGTTTTCTGTTCCAGCGACTCAGCGCTGCTGTTCAGAGGGGTAATGCATGCTGTATTCTGGGCACGCGCACCAGCTCGGAAGAGCTGGATGAGATTTTCGCATTATAATCAGTGACAAAGATGTAACAATATGTACTAGACATGTATCTCTCACCTCGTGTACTGTATATGCCATCTTTATATCAACAATGTATCTCTCAAATCTTTTATATATATATATATATATATATATTACACAAGTATTGCATCATTGACAAAAGCTCACAAGCGTTGAAAATTTCAAAGCCAATCGGATGAGGCGTTCTCGAGTTGTAAACGAATGCCTTGAAAGAAGAAAAATACAAATCGGGCAAGCACTTAGAGGTAGGCATAGTCTGGGAACGGACTGCAGAGGCCTTGGTCCATGAAAACATCATTCAGGTATCCTTCTGGTGGTACCCCTTTGGATATACCTACGTGCACTGCTGAATATGTCTCGGAAATGTCGGCGAAGGAAAAGAATAATGAGGAATGATACAGATAATATTGTGGGGAATACCATGAGATACTGAATGTGAGGGACACCATGATGGAAGATGTCTCCAGTTACACTGTGCGAAGCACGTTAGGTGGATATACAGTGTGGGAAGTACGATGATATACATTGTGGGATCCCCAGATATTATTTACCTAGCACAGACGGCGTCGATCATTAGCGGGTTGGGGCGACAGCAACTGTCGTGTGCGCAGAGTTCCTGTCGTATATATTGGGTGTTCATGAGACCAATCACAAGACCTGCAGTCATCTTTATCAGTTGTAAGTAAGGAAACGAGAGTCAACTAAGGCTTGTATATATCCCTAGATCGTCTAGTGTGCTGTGTCATTCTGACTTATTAAGGAAGGGAGAGTTTGGAGGATATTTCGATTGCCTTAACTGTAGTAATTGACTGAGTTAACCAGACTCTCTTAGGCTATAATGAAGCCATTGTGACCTCTGGTGCTCTGTAATTTTTTGTATTAAATTTTATCCTTTACACACACACACACACACACACACATATATATATATATATATATATATATATATATATATATATATATATATATATATATATATATATATATATATATATATATATATATATATATATATAATAAGTTATTTCTGAGCAAAAGTTTTCTTGTTGAATGATATTTGTTAGTGTTGGTTGCTTGCCTCACAACAGAGTATTGCAAGCCTGCAACAGAAGTACTGGAGATCGTGAAAGCGGCCACAGTAACTCAGGCGGCGGCGCTCCCGCCCGTCCTCCCAGTAATGCCTGCCAAGTGTTACGGTAACGGTTATGGAGGGATTCCGTCGCCGGTTTTACGGTAATGTGCCACGGAACGGTGGTGCCCTGCGTTACGTTGCCTGGGGTATGTAGCAGTAACCAAGGTGTATGTGTGTGCGTGTGTGTGCGCTAGCGCGTGCGTGTTTGTGCGCGTATCAGTGTCAGTATACACGTATTAGCCCATTTTTTTTTTAGCAGTGGGTTAAATATTTTCGTTTTTTTCCACTATATTAGATTAATATTATGTAGCTTATCTTTTATCTTTACAGTTGTTTACATGTTTAACTCAGATGCGGCCGGTGAACGCGCTTTACGCATTTTCGGATGTGTTGTACCGCCGGTCACAAACCCTGGCGTCATTATCGATGTGAGGGATGTACGCGCAACTGTTAACGTCCACAGTCATTCAGAAACTATATTATTGCATAAGCGTATACTGTCTCAGACTGTTCTCCCTTTAACAGAGGCTAAAAAAACGCATCATATCAACTCTTGGGAAATAATAAACGGAGTGGGAGCAAATCCTGGCATAGTAATAACTCCATCTAAAGTGGGAGATTCTCTCGTAAAAGTTTAAAATTTATTCATAGCTAGATGACTACTCTTTTATGTAATTTGTGAGAAGAAAATTGGGAAATACGAAGAAAAGGTTTGCAGAATAGAGAAACTGGATGTGTGAAGAAAAACTAAGTGATTCTGGTAATGCCATCGTTAGAAGACGAGAAGACAGGTAACTCAGTGTTAATAATAAGACGCGGATAATTTCTTGGTACCATCAGTGTGAAAAAAAGAAGACATATCTTTAATCTTTCTAAGAAGCAGAGTAGAAGGAATATCGGAAAAAAAATATCTTCTGTGAATGATAAATAGCCTGAATGATATCACAGGAAATAGAATGCGAGTGTGTAGGAAGAAAAACACATCATTGAGTGTTTTAACTATAATGCATGCTGGTACAGCACAAGCATGAGCTGTATTAATGTGATTACAAGTAGTAACTTCATGGAGTGGCACGACACAGTGTTGTGTGTGGTGTTAAGAACGTCAGTGTGTCACCAGTGTTCATGGATGATCTGGTCACCTCAGATCACCTCACTGCTGGTCACCTCAGATCACCTCACATCACCTCATTGCTCGTCTCGCCGATTTCTGTATTTATTTCTTGTTTTGGATTCAGAAAGTCACGGGTAGACGAAACGTTCTCTGAACACTACGAGGTGTGCAACACCTGCGGAGTCAGACACATGTTAAAGACTGGGCATAACAACCTTTTATAAGGAAGTATACACCAGCGGGCTAAGGGGAAGATTACACGCTCTTTAACACAGATACGTCAGGTACCACAACGTGAAGTACCAACTGTATAATCATTCTTAGCATTTGTTAATTTTATCTGTTTTGCGCGTGCGTGTTCGTGTGTGTACGGGGGAGGGGTTATGTACGTTTTATTGCCAGAGTTGTGAATGATAAACAGCACACGTTCAAAGATTTCTCATCTAAATATTCGCCAGGAACCAAGTCCTGCCACGGGTCTTCGCCAGATGGTGACCCCTCAGTGACTCCCGAAGGAGTTTGTACAAGTGATACCGTTTACAGCTCTATGACAGGGGTACGGTGAGTCTTCTTTTGGTCAAGTAGAGTAACATTTACAGCCCCTTTGCAGGGGCGGTGAATGTTCAAAGCGTTCTTCATATATCAGAAACAAACTTTCTGCACATTGTACAATTTTCACCTTTTCTAACGCCTATTCGGTTTGGAACATTAGTCACATAAAACATTACAGTCACATAAAACATTACAGTCACATAAAACATTACAGTCACATAAAACATTAGTCACATAAAACATTACAGTCACATAAAACATTACAGTCACATAAAACATTACAGTCACATAAAACATTACAGTCACATAAAACATTAGTCATATAAAACATTACAGTCACATAAAACATTACAGTCACAAAACATTACAGTAACATAAAACATTAGTCACATAAAACATTAGTCACATAAAACATTACAGTCACATAAAACATTACAGTCACATAAAACATTACAGTCACATAAAACATTACAGTCACATAAAACATTAGTCACATAAAACATTACAGTAACATAAAACATTACAGTAACATAAAACATTACAGTAACATAAAACATTACAGTAACATAAAACATTAGTCACATAAAACATTAGTCACATAAAACATTACAATCACATAAAACATTACAGTCACATAAAACATTACAGTCACATAAAACATTACAGTCACATAAAACATTACAGTCACATAAAACATTACAATTACATAAAACATTACAATTACATAAAACATTACAATCACACAAAACATTACAATCACATAAAACATTACAGTCACATAAAACATTACAGTCGCATAAAACATTACAGTCACATAAAACATTAGTCACATAAAACATTACAGTCACATAAAACATTACAGTCATATAAAACATTACAGTCACATAAAACATTACAGTCACAAAACATTACATTAACATAAAACATTAGTCACATAAAACATTAGTCACATAAAACATTAGTCACATAAAACATTACAGTCACATAAAACATTACAGTCACATAAAACATTAGTCACATAAAACATTACAGTAACATAAAACATTACAGTAACATAAAACATTACAGTAACATAAAACATTACAGTAACATAAAACATTACAGTAACATAAAACATTAGTCACATAAAACATTAGTCACATAAAACATTACAATCACATAAAACATTACAATCACATAAAACATTACAGTCACATAAAACATTACAGTCACATAAAACATTACAGTCACATAAAACATTACAGTCACATAAAACATTACAATTACATAAAACATTACAATCACATAAAACATTACAATCACATAAAACATTACAATCACATAAAACATTAGTCACATAAAACATTACAGTCACATAAAACATTACAGTCACATAAAACATTATAGTCACATAAAACATTACAGTCACATAAAACATTACAGTCACATAAAACATTACAGTCACATAAAACATTACAGTCACATAAAACATTACAGTCACATAAAACATTACAGTCACATAAAACATTACAGTCACATAAAACATTACAGTCACATAAAACATTACAGTCACATAAAACATTACAGTAACATAAAACATTACAGTAACAAAACATTAGTCACATAAAACATTACAATCACATAAAACATTAGTCACATAAAACATTACAGTCACATAAAACATTACAGTCACATAAAACATTACAGTCACATAAAACATTACAGTCACCTGCCCAGCATAAGTCAGTAGACTTATTGAAGAGCTACTTAATTCTTATACTCATACCCACAATAAACATCTGAAAAGTGGCGAGATTGGCACTGGACATGCCATACTTCCTGGCACTGGATATACCATACTTCCTGGCACTGGACATGCCATACTTTTTGGCACTGGACATGCCATACTTCTTGGCACTAGACATGCCATACTTCCTGGCACTGGACATGTCATACTTCCTGGCACTGGACATGCCTACTTCTTGGCACTGGACATGCCATACTTCTTGGCACTGGACATGACATACTTCCTGGCACTGGACATGTCATACTTCCTGGCACTGGACATGCCGTACTTCCTGGCACTGGACATGCCATGCTTCCGAGCACTGGACATGCCATATTTCCTGGCACTGGACATGCCATACTTCCTGGCACTGGACATGCCATACTTCCTGGCACTAGACATGCTATATTTCCTGGCACTGGACATGCCATACTTCCTGGCACTGGACATGCCATACTTCCTGGCACTCTAATCTAGTTTATGAGGTACGTATGCTTCTCAAGTGTAACTTAACACGTCTCCAGGACCACCAAGTGTAACTTCACACGTCTCTTGTGTTTCTCTTATTAGTTCTGGCTTGTTTAAAGTACAGTTTGCAATTTCAACAACTTTCTGAGAGCTGCCCGCGGAAGGAGACGATCCCAGAACCATCAATATATAGCAATAGACCGAGACTGAGAGCCAGTAATAGATAACAATAGTTCAAGACAGTACTATTAATATATAGCAATAGCCCAAGACTGAAGGCCAGTAATAGCAATAGCCCAAGTCTGACAGCTACTAATAGCAGTAGCCCAAGACGGAGGGCCAGCAGTGAGGGAGACGTTCTTGGACACGGGGCTAAACTGCCACTCAACGTTTCTGATGCTCCTCTACCAAAGGAATATTACCCGGCTGTAAAGTCCTCGGCCGGACAAGTGCAGCCGGAGACATTACCCGGCTGTGTTAGTCTTCAGACATTGACGACCCCTACAACATAACAGTGACGACCCCCGCGTAACATAATACACTGACGACCCCCGCATAATATTATACAAGGACGACCCCCTCATGACACAATACAGTGACGACCTCCGCGTAAAACAATACAGTGACCTCCACACAAATTAGTGAATACAAGACAATTCAGTGACGACCTACGCAGAAGACGATACATTAACAGCCCCCAGAAAGTTTAGTGACGTCCTCCACACAATTCATTGACGACCCCCACACAAAGTTCAGTGACGACCTGCGCACATAATTCAGTGACGACCTCCACACACAGTTTAGTGACGACCTCCACACAGTTCGCCAGACAATCCTCCCCAGAATTTGTGGAAGGCTCTTGGGCCGGGAACTACCGATGTTATTAGAATCTGGCGTTGTCATTCATTGCTTCGTTTCAACGTTGAGGAACTCACCTAATTGTGGTTGCAGGGGTCGATTCAAAGCTCCCGGCCCCGCCTCTTCACTTCACTGTGTATGTGTGTTTAATACGAACGTACGTACTTATTCGACCTCTGGAGGGGTCGAGTCTAGTCTCCTGGCTCCAGCTTTTGGTTTTTACTCGCCGGTATTACTTGCTTCCTGGCACTTGGAGTGGCAGGGATGGAGTGTGTAACATGGAGTGTGCCTCCACCCCCTCCACATGTTTCTTCCACTTCCGTACCACTGGAGGGGAAGAAACGTTCTTTCCAATGTTCCCACTGAAAAGTCTTTTCAGTTTATAGGTTTACTCCCTTGTGCATGTTTCTTGGTCCCTGGTGTCTTGTTCCTGGTCCCTGGTATATGGTCCCCGGTGGCTGGTCTCTGGTTCCTGGTCCCTAGTTTCTGGTACCTGCGTTGTAAACTGCCTCTTATACTGGTCTGTATATCTTCTAGAGTGTCCAGTTGCTCTAGTCTCCCCTCACTGTATGTAGACCTCAGCTCCGGCACTAGTCTGGTAGCAAATATTACATACACAAACACACACACACACACACACACACACACACACACACACACACACACACACACACACACACACACACACACACACACACACACACACTCACTCACTCACAAAACATTTATTGCTCAACGTTTCACTCACAGGGAGATTTTTTCAACTCATTCTTAAAGAAAATCTCGCCTGTGATCGAAACATTGTTCAGATAGTCTTCCTGTGCATTCTAGCTAAGGAGTTTAACATTTTGAAGCGTGTCAGAGTAACTGGTCACAGAGCTTTATAAGAAGAATCTAAGGTGCTCTGTGAACAGAATAACAAATTCTTCTATATTTATTTTTGTGAAAAGCGTTCAGAGAGTTGCTAGCCTCGGATATTCATCAATCTCTACGGATGGTGTGCTACTACAGTGATAGACTCGGTGTGATGCTCACCCCCTGATCCTATATACACGTGGCGCCTCTCCATCTCCACACTCAGTCTACGATCTTGCCTCTGCTCTCCCGACCTCCATGACTTTGCACTTGTTACCCTTCGGCTTCTGCAGCCGTTTGTGTATCCAAGCCTGCCGACTATCAGCCTGTGTGTGTGTGTGATGGGAGAGAGAGAGAGAGAGAGAGAGAGAGAGAGAGAGAGAGAGAGAGAGAGAGAGAGAGAGAGAGGTGGGGGAGCGTCACAAAATTCTGGAGGTATTTAAGAGGACTGAGGAAGGAAGACAATGTATGAGAATTGTTATGGTCATTTTACCTGGCTGAGCAAAGTGCAGTGTAGCTCCTCTGTGGCTGGGTTAAAGTCGTAGGATCCCCAGTGTCCTGTGGATCACATGGAGGATCCTCAGTGTCCTGTGGATCACATGGAGGATCTTCAGTGTCCTGTGGATCACATGGAGGATCCTCAGTGTCTGTGGATCCTGGAGGGTCCTCAGTCTGTGGATCACATGGAGGATCCTCAGTGTCCTGTGGATCACATGGAGGATCCTCAGTGTCCTGTGGATCACATGGAGGATCCTCAGTGTCCTGTGGATCACATGGAGGATCTTCAGTGTCCTGTGGATCACATGGAGGATCCTCAGTGTCCTGTGGATCACATGGAGGATCCTTCAGTACTGTGAAGATCCAAGGTTATCGAACGTGAAAAAAGGTATGTGGAAAGCAGTATAATTAAGAAAATATATAGAAGGAAAAAGATGACAGAATTACCATAAATTTTAATTATCAAGGGAAATATATGTATATATAAATAACATAAATATGGCAGGAATTCCTAAATGAAGCAAAAAACATGAAAACTGTGAATGAAAGATGAACACTGTAGCACAGGTGATGCACTCTGATCCACTCAGACCTGTGAGTGGCGTAGGTGATGCACTCTGATCCACTAAGACCTGTGAGTGGCGTAGTTGATTCACTCTCATCCACTCAGACCTGTGAGTGGCGTAGTTGATGCACTCTGATCCACTCAGACCTGTGAGTGGCGTAGGTGATGCACTCTGATCCACTCAGACCTGTGAGTGGCGTAGTTGATTCACTCTCATCCACTCAGACCTGTGAGTGGCGTAGTTGATTCATTCTCATCCACTCAGACCTGTAAGTGGCGTAGTTGATACTGCAACTCGTAACGAGGATTGATTGAAGCTTGATAATAAACCTCAACAAGTCTGCTTCACCAGTGGAAGTAGACTATCTACCAGGTACAGGTAGATAGCTATGCACCTGGTACAGGTATACACATGGTACAGGTAGATAAATATACACCTTGTGCAGGTAGATAGCTTTGCACGTGGTATAGGTAGATAGGTATACACCTGGTACAGGTAGATAGGTATACACCTGATGCAGGTAGATAGCTATGCACCTGGTACAGGTAGATAGGTATACACCTGGTACAGGTAGATAGGTATACACCTGATGCAGGTACATAGCTATGCACCTGGTACAGATAGGTAAACACCTGGTACAGGTAAATAGGTATACACCTGGTACAGGTAGATAGGTAAGCACCTGGTACAGGTAGATAGGTATGCACCTGGTACAGGTAGATAGGTATACACCTGGTACAGTTAAACAGGTATACACCTGGTACAGGTAGACATGTATACACCTGGTACAGGTAGACAGGTATACACCTGGTACAGGTAGACAGGTATACACCTGGTACAGGTAGACAGGTATACACCTGGTACAGGTAGACAGGTATACACCTGGTACAGGTAGACAGGTATACACCTGGTACAGGTAGACAGGTATACACCTGGTACAGGTAGACAGGTATACACCTGGTACAGGTAGACAGGTATACACCTGGTACAGGTAGACAGGCATACACCTGATACATGTATACACCTGGTACAGGTAGGCAGGTATACACCTGGTACAGGTAGACAGGTATACACCTGGTACAGGTAGACAGGTATACACCTGGTACAGGTAGACAGGTATACACCTGGTACAGGTAGACAGGTATACACCTGGTACAGGTAGACAGGTATACACCTGGTACAGGTAGACAGGTATACACCTGGTACAGGTAGACAGGTATACACCTGGTACAGGTAGACAGGTATACACCTGGTACAGGTAGACAGGTATACACCTGGTACAGGTAGACAGGTATACACCTGGTACAGGTAGACAGGTATACACCTGGTACATGTAGACAGGTATACACCTGGTACAGGTACAGGTATACACCTGGTACAGGTAGGTATACACCTGGTACAGGTAGACAGGTATACACCTGGTACAGGTAGACAGGTATACACCTGGTACAGGTAGACAGGCATACACCTGATACAGGTATACACCTGGTACAGGTAGACAGGTATACACCTGGTACAGGTAGACAGGTATACACCTGGTACAGGTAGACAGGCATACACCTGATACAGGTATACACCTGGTACAGGTAGACAGGTATACACCTGGTACAGGTAGACAGGCATACACCTGATACAGGTATACACCTGGTACAGGTAGATAGGTATACACCTGGAGATAAATAGCACAAAATACCGATAAGATGTGACAGAAAAAAAAGAGGAAACACGTGCAGTATAATGCGGTCCTCGAGCGACGACGTTTCGCCCACATAGTGGGCTTTATCGACTATCTAACGGGTGATCAATGTGCCAGGACTGAAACGTTTTCTAATATTTATGGACTCAGACAACGAGGGTCCTGGACGAGCAGACAGAGAGGTAACGAGACAAAGAGCAGACTCAGGCCAGCGTTAGCAGCTAACGAGATGCGTTAATAAAGCAGACAGAGGATGCAGCAGACTCGCAGCAGTGATGCAGCAGACTCGCAGCAGTGATGCAGCAGACTCGCAGCGGCTGTTTCCACACAGGAAGTGAAGACTCTTGCACAGTTTAGCGACTGTCAAGGAAATCAGAGCTAAACTGAAGAGTCATAAAGTCATAATTATAAAAAAAAAATTTTTTATTAATTATGGATAAACAGTAACACATAATAATAATAATCATAATATATAAAATAATTATAATGTAACAGTAATAATTATAATAATTTATTCTAATTTGCTACATTACCAAAAAAAAATTGTATCCAGTTTTTTTAAAAAAAATATATATATTTTTTTTATTTTGCAATAATTTGCCACAATAATTGAGCAATTAATATGCATGGGGATAACGAGATCAATTTATTTATGGCTGCAACGGATGTTAATGCAGTGGGCAAATAGCGTTGTTAGCTCGTTAGTGAGTGCTAATGAAAGCGAAAAGCACGTTTAGTGCCGCTGTTTCACCCACTGATGCTGCCTTTATTGACTCGTATTTATGCCGTTGCCTCTTTATTGAATTTAGATAGTATGGGCGATGGGTTATTTTATTTCTGTCCTGTATTATTGTAGTAATGTTGGCGTTCCACGATGGACAACGGTAATGGACAAATTGAATGAGGGTAATAGACAACGGTAGCAGATAATTAAGGGTAGTTGATAACGGTAATAGACAGTTAAGGGCAGTTGACAACGGTAATAGACAACGGTAGCAGACATTTAAAGGTATGTAGCGGTAATAGACAAATACGTAAGGGTAACTCACGGTGGTAATATACAATATTAGTAGACGATTGATTAATGGTGGTACATTGAGATTTTGCCACCACCGAAGTGGCTAGTTTATTGTGCCCCCCAGTAACATCCTGTGGAGGGTAGCGCAAGAACATATGGGCACAAAAAAGGCCTAGGAACTAGGCCCCAAAAGGGTTTACTGGAGCACATTTGTATTTATATCTACAGTTATATTATCTGTCACAAGCAAATTTAGAAAATTTGATTAATATAATTTGACATACCACATAGGTTATTATGCTGTCTAAATTCCTCAATAAGTGGACATACTTTGCATTTGGTTTGATCATCATCTGTGTGTCTCCCAAACTGCTACAAGCACTTGTAATCAAGCCTAAGCCTGGCCACTACAACATCAGTCAGTCTGTTCACATTGCAAGTTGCTCCATAAACGTACTTACCTACGTTCATGTTATAGCGGATTATAGATCTACTCAGGCTTCTAACTACATCATATAACATTGTTTCATTATTTACTTCTCTCCTAATATTATTCCTAATGCTGGACACACACACACCAAAGTTATATTCTACATTTTTCTTCAGGGTTCTTTTCTTGGCTAACTTTATCATGAAGGAGTAATTCAGTGTATGATGGAATCCATAACAAATGTACATTTATTCCCTTTTCCAGGATTTTTTTGTATCTATACCTAACTTCACCAATGAGCATTTTAAGTCATGTGAATCAAGAGTCTTCAATGATGACATAGAATCAGTAATAATCATAGTCAAGCTCTGTGTCGTAAGTTGGCTTTATCGCCATTAGGATGGCAATTCATTTTGCAGTGTAGACGCCAAGTTAATTCTAATGCCTAACTCAATAAAGTTCCCATTGTTCTTAACTAGGTAGGTGGCAACAAGGGCAGATGCAGCCCTGCCAGTAGACTCCTGCTTAGACCCCCATTAATGTATATGACTTGTGATAAATTATTACTACCAGGCGAGAAATTTCTACTTGAGCAGATGTTTTTACAAGTGATTTAAGGAAGGGATTACTAGTGATGAACCTCTTGGGAGGGACTTGCAGATATGTGATATTAAATAAACACATCATCCATGGAGGGGTGAAATGCTCTTGTTATCTACAGTGATACAGTTCGTGCAGGTTATAAAACTTAATATAATTGCATGTTTTCACAACCCATTTAGATCTCTGTATATCTCTAGACATTTTGTAAGATTCATAGTGACAGTGTCTGGTTCATTTCTAAACATCCTAATACCAAGTACAGTGTTAATCTTAATGATCCCATCACTGATACTAGACACGCCAAGCTCCTTCCTCATATTAAGAACTTTGGTAGATTTAGGATAGCCAAGATTTCTAAGGGCTTCATTTTGCGTTAACTCCAAGGCCGGAGAGAACTTTCCTTAGCTAATGTCAACATGGAAGGAACATAAGCAGTTAAGGATCTAACATAGGTTATGTACATCATTCTTACTATTCTCACATTAGCACCATAGTTGGGGATGTAGCCAGCACATCTTTGAGAGGTTTTAGCCTATCTTTGCATTTCTTATTTAGTTGTGGTATGGTGAATTTTTTGAAGGGTACATCTACACCAAGATATCTGTAAGATTTAACGTTGCTGATGTTTTCACCCTGCAAACAGATGGGTGAGGGATGTCGTGTGTTTGTTAATATCTTCGTTTTAGATGATGTGATGAGGCCTAGTTGATTACAAATTGCTTGAACTTCGTTAAGAATGGTACTCCTCATCTTATACCTAGAGTATACCTGGAGAGGGTTCCGGGGGTCAACGCCCCCGCGGCCCGGTCTGTGACCAGGCCTCATGGTGGATCAGGGCCTGATCAACCAGATTGTTACTGTTGGCCGCACGCAACCCGATGTTCGAACCACAGCCCGGCTGGTCAGGTACTGACTTTAGGTGCCTGTCCAGTGCCTGCTTGAAGACAGCCAGGGGTCTATTGGTAATCCCCCTTATGTATGCTGGGAGGCAGTTGAACAGTTTTGGGCCCCTAACACTTATTGCCTTTTATCGTGCTAGTGGCACCCCTGCTTTTCATTGGGAGGATGTTGCATCGTCTGCCGAGTCTTTTGCTTTCATAGGGAGTGATTTTCGTGTGCAAGTTTGGTACTAATCCCTCTATTATTTTCCAAGTGTATATAATCATGTATCTCTCCCGCCTGCGTTCTAGGGAGTACAGGATGAGGAACTTCAAGCGTTCCCAGTAATTGAGATGTTTTATCGCAGTTATGTGTGCCGTGAAGGTTCTCTATACATTTTCTAGGTCAGCAATTTCATCTGCCTTGAAAGGTGCAGTTAGTGTGCAGCAATATTCCAGCCTAGATAGAACAAGCGACCTGAAGAGTGTCATCATGGGCTTGGCATCCCTAGTGTTGAAGGTTCTTATTATCCATCCTGTCATTTTTCTAGGAGATGCGATTGATACAATGTTATGGTCTTTGAAGATGAGATCTTTTGACATGATCATTCCCAGGTCTTTTACATTAGTTTTCCGCTGTATGGTGTGGTTGGAATTTGTTTTATACTCCGATGTAGTTTTATTTTCCTCACGTTTTCCATATCGGAGTAATTGAAATTTCTCATCATTGAAGTTCATATTGTTTTCTGCGGCCCATTTAAAGATTTGGTTGATGTCCGCCTGGAGTCTTGCAGTGTCTTCAATGGAGGACACTGTCATGCAAATTCGGGTGTCATCTGCAAAGGAAGACACTGCGCTGTGGCTTATATCCCTGTCTATGTCAGATATGAGAATGAAGAACAAGATGGGAGCGAGTACTGTGCCTTGTGGAACAGAGCTTTTCACCATAGCTGCCTCAGACTTTACTCTGTTGACTACTACTCTTTGTGTTCTATTTGTTAGGAAATTATAGATCCATCTACCAACTTTTCCTGTTATTCCTTTATCACGCATTTTTTGTGCGCTATTACACCATGGTCACACTTGTCAAAGGCTTTTTCAAAGTCTGTGTATATTACATCTGCATTCTGTTTGCTTCTAGAGAATCCAGGACCTTGTCATAGTGGTCCAGTAGTTGGGACAGACAGGAGCGACCTGTTGTGTGGACCATGATGTCATGAGCATAGCTTATGGCTGTATGTTTAGGTGAGGCAAGTAGAGCATTTAGGAGAACATAATCATAACATTAAATAGCATGGGACTGAGAACTCCTCCCTGCGGTGTACTTTGGGACATTTCTTTAGGCTCGCTTCTAAAGCCTTGATAGAGGAGATATTCTGTTATTCAACTGTGTAGGTTACCATTAATATTCATTTTGGCTAGTTCATGTAGTATAACGGTTCTGTTTGCCATATCATAACGGTAATACACAATAATTGACAATGGTGAGCCAAATGATTAACGGTTCTGGACAATGGTACCAGATAATAATCAGTCCCTTGGTTGGCGAGCATCCTGAGGGAGCGACAGTATCCTTCCTTCCAGTGATTGATATGGATCCACGAATGAAACCTGCAGCTTATCAACTATATTTTTGTTGCATAAATGGTCAGTCACCTGTTCTTACATTTGATCAGCCTCTTTTCTTTCAAGCTCTAGGAATTATAATAAACCACAAAAACTAAAGAATATCTGATTTGGAGGCCTGGACACAATGACGAGCTTTCTAGGATGGCTTGGATTTATGATGATTTGTTTGATGCGTTATGCAAACAATGAATATCTTTCATATTTTTGGTGTCCATCCC
This sequence comes from Cherax destructor, assembly GCA_009830355.1. Lineage (NCBI taxonomy): Eukaryota > Metazoa > Arthropoda > Malacostraca > Decapoda > Parastacidae > Cherax > Cherax destructor. Next base: position 108,803 of record WNWK01000617.1, on the reverse strand, counting down.
CTGACAAGAACTCCAAAGATGTCATTGTTTATGATACCAAGAAAATCAAACAAAATATTGGCGAATTTATTAGTATGAATATGCTTTTGGCCCAGGTGATACTTGGTTGTGATGCGACTTCCAAACTAATCAGTGGAAAAATGCAATGCCATCAGAATTTTTAACAAAATGAAACTTCCCGTACACAAGGTTCAAGCTTCACTGAGTCAGGTGGATCCCACGAGAATATTCAGGGCTGTTGAACACGATACTCTAACAATACTTTGACGTGGATGACCAGGAGACGCAATCATATTCCACAACGAATATTCACAGAAAAGGCAACAGAATCATCTTTTCGTGTAAAACCTGAGATGCTGCCACTGAGATGCTGCCACTGAGATGCTGCCACTGAGATGCTGCCACTGAGATGCTGGCCCTGACAAAGGATGTCTGCCAATTTCATAGTCTTCGGGTTTATCGTCAAGTGCAGAGCTGAATGTGAACAGAGTTAGACTCCCTCAAGTGGGGTTGGAAACTGCTCCAAGGTAAGTTATAACCAAAAAAATGTCTAAAGCAGCGACTCCTGAACATTTACTGAAATGCATTAAATGCAGCTGCAACATTACTGCAATGTACACGTAGGAAGCAGAAAATGGCATGCAGGAGCGCCTGTACAGAGTGCCGTGGTGGCAGTTGTGGCACCTCACCAGACTCAGACATGGAAGATTAGTGAAACTTACCGTTTTCGTTATATACCAAAAACAAAATAAAAAGAATTTTGATTTTGTACTAAACTGTAGTTATGATGCAAATACAGTTTTTAAACTTACATTTGCATTTTCATGACTACCAGAACCAACAATAAAAAAAACCTTGGAATATTATCGTGTGTGTATTTGCAGAATTATACACTTATAGTATAACGATAGTGTTATTGATAATGTTGATCTACTGAGGGTTTTTTTCTGTGTATCTGTAAAGCTAATTATGTTAGCGTGAATTATTATGGCGCATTGGAAGCATAACTTTTGTACCAAAAAGTCAGATACAAAAAGATTTTGTTGTGTAAACAATAACAATTAATACATTACAAGGAAAAATAGTCGTTAAAATACATAAGGTTATTAAAAACTACCAAAAAAATGTTTTTAAATCGTGAAAAATTTGTCTTAAAGCAATCACTTACACCCGTTGGAAAAGTAATTTCAGTAGGAAAGACTTTTATCAACACAAATTCAAGGACATAATTATGTCCTTGAATTAGTGTTGATATAGTCACTGGAGGGCGAAACGTCTACAGTAAAGATATCCATATGTTGCACATGTGTCTTAATTATTCATCTTGTGGGTATTGTATACCATACATGTACAGACTTGTGTGATAGTGGAACCGGAGGTGAGTGAGGGGGTCACAGGTGAGCGTAGCAGCTTGATGACGGGTTCACAGGTGAGCGTAGCAGCTTGATGACGGGGTCACAGGTGAGCGTAGCAGCTTGTGAGGGGGTCACAGGTGAGCGTAGCAGCTTGGTGAGGGGGTCACAGGTGAGCGTAGCAGCTTGTGAGGGGTCACGGTGGCGTAGCAGCTTGGTAGAGGGGGTCACAGGTGAGCGTAGCAGCTTGGTGAGGGTCACAGGTGAGCGTAGCAGCTTGGTGAGGGGGTCAGCAGGTGAGCGTAGCAGCTTGGTGAGGGGGTCACAGGTGAGCGTAGCAGCTTGTGAGGGGTCACAGGTGAGCGTAGCAGCTTGTGAGGGGGTCACAGGTGAGCGTAGCAGCTTGTGAGGGGTCACAGGTGAGCGTAGCAGCTTGTGAGGGGTCACAGGTGAGCGTAGCAGCTTGGTGAGGGGTCACAGGTGAGCGTAGCAGCTTGGTGAGGGGTCACAGGTGAGCGTAGCAGCTTGTGAGGGGTCACAGGTGAGCGTAGCAGAGGGCTTGGTGAGGGGGTCACAGGTGAGCGTAGCAGCTTGGTGAGGGGGTCACAGGTGAGGCGTAGGCAGCTTGGTGAGGGGTCACAGGTGAGCGTAGCAGCTTGGTGAGGGGGTCACAGGTGAGCGTAGCAGCTTTGTGAGGGGGTCACAGGTGAGCGTAGCAGCTTTGTGAGGGGGTCACAGGTGAGCGTAGCAGCTTGGTGAGGGGGTCACAGGTGAGCGTAGCAGCTTTGTGAGGGGGTCACAGGTGAGCGTAGCAGCTTTGGGGAGGGGTCACAGGTGAGCGTAGCAGCTTGTGAGGGGTCACAGGTGAGCGTAGCAGCTTGGTGAGGGGTCACAGGTGAGCGTAGCAGCTTGGTGAGGGGTCACAGGTGAGCGTAGCAGCTTGGTGAGGGTCACAGGTGAGCGTAGCAGCTTGTGAGGGGTCACAGGTGAGCGTAGCAGCTTTGTGAGGGGTCACAGGTGAGCGTAGCAGCTTGGTGAGGGGGTCACAGGTGAGCGTAGCAGCTTGGTGAGGGGGTCACAGGTGAGCGTAGCAGCTTGGTGAGGGGGTCAAAGGTGAGCGTAGCAGCTTGGTGAGGGGGTCACAGGTGAGCGTAGCAGCTTGGTGAGGGGGTCACAGGTGAGCGTAGCTACCATGGTGTTAACCCGTCAGTGTGTTTACGGTGGACTCTGACACACTTGACGGTCAGAGTGCCGTCAGCTTTCTCTTGAAATGTAAACTGATACACAAATACAGTATAATGAAATCCTTTATTGACAACGTTTCGCCCACGCAGGATTTTTTGAAAAACCTCCACTGCCGAGGAGAAACAATGTCAATAAAGGAGCTCATTACCCTGGATTTGCGTCTGTTTCCGTCATCTCGTTATTATTAGGCCATTTTTATCCATCTCAAGTGTAAGTTAGACGGAAGCCTTGAGCTGGTTCCCACTCCCATCCAGAAAAGTGACTTCCAAGTAGAAATAGAACAGTGACTTGTAAATCGAACAGTGACTTGTAAATAGAACAGTGACTTGTAAATAGAACAGTGACTTGTAAATAGAACAGTGACTTGTAAATAGAACAGTGACTTGTAAATAGAAAAGTGACTTGTAAATAGAACAGTGACTTGTAAATAGAACAGTGACTTGTAAATAGAACAGTGACTTGTACATCAAACAGTGACTTGTAAATAGAACAGTGACTTCTACAACATAACTGAGTTTCTTGCCAGGAGACTTTCCATATCGTCTTAAAAAGCAGCAATTCAGAGTAGCATGCACAGTGTGGGTGTGGGGTATGCCAGGCATAACACCCCACACGCACAGTGTGGGTGTGGGGTATGCCAGGAATAACACCCCACACGCACAGTGTGGGTGTGGGGTATGCCAGGAATAACACCCCACACGCACAGCGTGGGTGTGGGGTATGCCAGGCATAACACCCCACACGCACAGTGTGGGTGTGGGGTATGCCAGAATAACACCCCACGCACAGCGTGGTGGGGTATGCCAGGCATAACACCCACACGCACAGTGTGGGTGTGGGGTATGCCAGGAATAACACCCCACACGCACAGCGTGGGTGTGGGGTATGCCAGGCATAACACCCCACACGCACAGTGTGGGTGTGGGATATGCCAGGAATAACACCCCAGACTCACACCTCACCTGCACCTTCACCTGGCTTCACTCTTCCATACAGTCAGCTCTATTATGAAGCTCTTCTGTATAGTGCAATTGTTCGTAAATACTATTGAAAAACGTGCACCGAAAATTGAATATCTCGTACCTTCAAGGACCCTCCAAGCAATATTAAATTTTTGAGGTACTTTTACAAATAGCACTTACCAAAAATTACACTTTATGGAAAAGGTATACGAGAGGTCAGACTGCAACCCACCTACCCACTCCAGCTTTATCTACCTCTAGCAGCATGGGCGAAACGTTCTCAGTGAGCATCACTCGCTACATTTGTGCCTCCTTCAGCAAAAATTCAGGAAAATAGTTATAAAGTAATGGAGATCACTTATTATAGAATGGTCGGGAGAGATTATTATATTTCTGCAGGCAATATTTTATATAAAAGAAGAGTGGAAAATTTACAAAAAAGGTTAATACGTACATTTAAGTATGTAAATAAAACACTGACTCTGTGGAATGATCCACTTCCACTGCATGAAACACTGACAGTGTGGTATACTGCACTTCCACTGCATAAAAGACTAACACACACTGGAATGCTAACCTGGGTTAGGAGACAAGACATATTCCTGGGTTAGGAAACAAGGTATACTCCTGGGTTAGGAAGAAAGGCATACTCCTGGGTGAGGAAGCAAGGTATACTCCTGGGTTAGGAAGCAAGGTATACTCCTGGGTTAGGAAGAAAGGCATACTTCTGGGTTAGGAAGCAAGGTATACTCCTGGGTGAGGAAGCAAGGTTTACTCCTGGGTGAGGAAGCAAGGTATACTCCTGGGTGAGGAGCCTATACTCCTGTTGTAGGGAAATGCAGTAGATGATTCATATAGTGCCATAACTCTGTTAAATAACTGAACTAATCGTGAGTCACAGTCTATAAATTGATAATTATGGAGTAATTACCGTTTATTAATGATGGGAGGGTAATTAATTAAGCGCTCATTCACACTAATTTGACCACCGTGACTCGCCTAATTACGTCTCTATATTCACGTGTGCTATAATCTGTTTAACCAGTTTTTAACTTTATTATAGCTGTCAATATTATTTTATAATTTATTGATTGGGTTGCTATATATATATATATATATATATATATATATATATATATATATATTATATATATATATATATATATATATATATATATATATATATATATATATAGATAGATAGTGGCCCGAAAAGGAAAAACTTTCACCATCATTCACTCCATCACTGCCGGTTTCCCTGAATCCCTTCATAAATATTACCTTGCTCACACTCCAACAGCACGCCAAGTCCTAAAAACCATTTTTCTCCATTCGCTCCTAACACGCTCAAGTATGTTTGCTGAAAGTCCAAGCCCCTCCCACACAAAACCTCCTTTACCCCCTCCCTCCCTTGACGCTGGTGAGAGGCTCTTGATCTAGGGAATTGGATCTGTGATCCGGTTCACTGAATTGAGCCTGAATACCTTCCGTCCCCCCCCCCGCATGCGCTGTATAATCCTACGGGTTTAGCGCTCCCCCATGATTATAATAATAATTGTCATTAAGCTGCCCAGAGTTATTTTTAAGGGGAACTATATTTTCTCTAAATTTTGTTCTATAAACATGGAAAAAAAACTGAAGGGTTAGTTTTCGAATCCCTAGCAACTTTAATTTCATAGTCCCGTATAAGAGAAAATTTTAAACAATTTTAAATGAGTTATTGCTAATTTACCGGTTTTATCTATTCTTCTTCACGACATTATATATATATATATATATATATATATATATATATATATATATATATATATATATATATATATATATATATATATATATATGGAGATAATAGCACCTCTAGAACTTTACTGGGGAACCTCATCCTCAGAGAAGACAATAAACGTTCCTCAGGGAAAACTCGAGGTTCTCCCCGGAGCTGTTTGAATATTTTCTCCAGTTGTTATCCTGGTCACCAATCTTGCATCCAAAATATAGGTGATATGCCTTTCTAACCATAGCAGTTATACGGTGCTTCTGTGAAGCAAAGGTCACCTCACCACAAATGTAGAAGTTGTCTGTACTAGTCACACAAGTACGAGGCATCTGAAAGAAAACAAACAATTTGAAGATAAACAGAAAATTTATTCATTATTTTATCATTATAATAAAGATCATGACAGCTTAGCAGAAATATTTATATCATTCAGTAGGAAAATAAAATTAATATAATATACCTCACATGCATATCAATAGCTTGCTCAGTGAATATTTATTATAAGTTTAAAAAGTGTTTGGCTAAGACAATCACCAACCTTTCACCTCACAATATAAACTTGGAGAGCACAACCACCTTGTATGACTGCTGGAACAATAATGAAGGTCAGTGAGACTGTGAGTGTTGGTAAGAAACACACTGCCGCAAGCCTGTTGCAACCTGTTGTGACACGTAGCTCTATATTGAAAAGTAGAGCTAACAAACAATTTTAAGCAAGATATTCATTTTCAGTGACCTAAAATTATTTGGAAATTGCTACTTTGGTCTCGGAAGCATTTTGGTTGTTGACCAGTGTTATCCGTGCCATCCTTTATCATCAATTAATTATCCATGCCATCATTTGTTAGTATCATCAGTTATCTATTATTCTCGCTTCTCTACCCTCCCCCCCACACACCCCTTATCCTCCTTATTACCCCTTTCCTTCCCTCCTTAAACATTCTCCCTTCTTCTTCCTCCTTCCCCTCCTTCATACTCCTCTTCGTCTTTCCCTCTTCTCCTTCACTCACAGTAATAATCATTGGAAATAAAACTTTCATGTTATTATATGTTTTGTTGATCCTTATTTCTGCTTCTTTCAGGTAAATTGGCAAGATGGCGGCCAAGATGGCGGCCAGCAAGAAGGTTGGTGTGATGCTTGTGTTGGAGGACGGAGTGTTGGAGGAGGGAGTATTGGAGGAGGGAGTTGGAGGAGGGACTGTTGGAGGAGGGACTGTTGGAGGAGGGAGTGTTGGAGGAGGGAGTGTTGGAGGAGGAGTGTTGGAGGACGGAGTGTTGGAGAAGGGAGTTCTGGAAGGAGTGTTGGTGAGAGGTGTTGGAGGGAATGAAGGAGGAAGAACAAGCCAGTGAACTGTTAATAAAAATATCGAATACAGAAATGGCGCACTAAATACTGGGATCGTTCATTGCAAGATTCAGGGTACTTGAAACGTTCATAGTAAGAGGTGAGGTACTTGAAACGTTCATAGTAAGAGGTGAGGTACTTGAAACGTTCATAGTAAGAGGTGAGGTACTTGAAACGTTCATAGTAAGAGGTGAGGTACTTGAAACGTTCATAGTAAGAGGTGAGGTACTTGAAACGTTCATAGTAAGAGGTGAGGTACTTGAAACGTTCATTGTAAGAGGTGAGGTACTTGAAACGTTCATAGTAAGAGGTGAGGTACTTGAAACGTTCATAGTAAGAGGTGAGGTACTTGAAACGTTCATTGTAAGAGGTGAGGTACTTGAAACGTTCATTGTAAGAGGTGAGGTACTTGAAACGTTCATAGTAAGAGGTGAGGTACTTGAAACGTTCATAGTAAGAGGTGAGGTACTTGAAACGTTCATTGTAAGAGGTGAGGTACTTGAAACGTTCATTGTAAGAGGTGAGGTACTTGAAACGTTCATAGTAAGAGGTGAGGTACTTGAAACGTTCATTGTAAGAGGTGAGGTACTGGAAACGTTCATTGTAAGAGGTGAGGTACTTGAAACGTTCATTGTGACAATGACGGTACCGGGAACGTTCATTGTGAGAGTCGCAGTACTGGAAACGTTCATTGTGAGAGTCGCAGTACTGGTAACGTTCATTGTGAGAGTCGCAGTACTGGAAACGTTCATTGTGAAAGTCGCAGTACTGGTAACGTTCATTGTGAAAGTCGCAGTACTGGTAACGTTCATTGTGAGAGTCGCAGTACTGGTAACGTTCATTGTGAGAGTCGCAGTACTGGTAACGTTCATTGTGAGAGTCGCAGTACTGGAAACGTTCATTGTGAGAGTCGCAGTACTGGTAACGTTCATTGTGAGAGTCGCAGTACTGGTAACGTTCATTGTGAGAGTCGCAGTACTGGTAACGTTCATTGTGAGAGTCGCAGTACTGGTAATGTTCATTGTGAGAGTCGCAGTACTGGTAACGTTCATTGTAAGAGTCGCAGTACTGGTAACGTTCATTGTGAGAGTCGCAGTACTGGTAACGTTCATTGTGAGAGTCGCAGTACTGGAAACGTTCATTGTGAGAGTCGCAGTACTGGAAACGTTCATTGTGAGAGTCGCAGTACTGGAAACGTTCATTGTGAGAGTCGCAGTACTGGTAACGTTCATTGTGAGAGTCGCAGTACTGGTAACGTTCATTGTGAGAGTCGCAGTACTGGCAACGTTCATTGTGAAAGTCGCAGTACTGGCAACGTTCATTGTGAAAGTCGCGGTACTGGCAACGTTCATTGTGAAAGTCGCGGTACTGGCAACGTTCATTGTGAAAGTCGTGGTACTGGGAGCTCTCAGTGCAAGAGTCGTGGTACTGGGAGCTCTCAGTGCAAGAGTCACGGTACTGGGAGCTCAGTGCAAGAGTCGCGGTACTGGGAGCTCTCAGTGCAAGAGTCGCGGTACTGGGAGCTCTCAGTGCAAGAGTCGTGGTACTGGGAGCTCTCAGTGCAAGAGTCGCGGTACTGGGAGCTCTCAGTGCAAGAGTCGCGGTACTGGGAGCTCTCAGTGCAAGAGTCGCGGTACTGGGAGCTCTCAGTGCAAGAGTCGCGGTACTGGGAGCTCTCAGTTGACTTCGATGTGTGAGCGTTTGTGTGGTATGAGTCTTTGATTGCGTGGTATAAGCGCTTGAGAGCGCAGTATCAGTGTGTAGTATGAGCAGTTGAGTACACGTAACTTTTCTGAACATGTCTGACAGTTTCCTCTCACACAGTTTGTCAAGTGTATTTAAAACTCTTCGCTGATTGGTGTGGCCTTAGAGGTAAGAAGTACCAACTAGGTTGTTAGTGTGGTAATTGGCTTGCGCCTGGGTGAGGTGGGAGCATCACCCCCAGGAGCCTGTAGGTGAGGTGGGAGCATCACCCCCCAGGAGCCTGTAGGTGAAGTGGGAGCATCACCCCCCAGGAGCCTGTAGGTGAAGTGGGAGCATCACCCCCCAGGAGCCTGTAGGTGAAGTGGGAGCATCACCCCCCAGGAGCCTGTAGGTGAGGTGGGAGCATCACCCCCAGGAGTCTGTAGGTGAGGTGGGAGCATCACCCCCAGGAGCCTGTAGGTGAAGTGGGAGCATCACCCCGAGGAGCCTGTAGGTGAGGTGGGAGCATCACCCCCAGGAGCCTGTAGGTGAAGTGGGAGCATCACCCCCAGGAGCCTGTAGGTGAAGTGGGAGCATCACCCCCAGGAGCCTGTAGGTGAAGTGGGAGCATCACCCCGAGGAGCCTGTAGGTGAGGTGGGAGCATCACCCTGGAGCATGCATACTAACATTGTATTAATGGCTTGATAAACATGCCAGCCAGGGCACAGACGTATCAGTGGTGTGTGTGTGATGGATGTTGAGGTGGGTGTGGTGGTGATGTGTGTGGCGGTGTTACTGGTGGTGTGTGTGTGGCGGTGTTGCTGGTGGTGCGTGTGGTAGTGTGTTTGGTGGTGTACTTGGTGGATCATGAGAACATTCAGAACAAGAGAAGCAACGCCACTGATGGTTGGTACATTTCAAATCACTTGTGCTCTCACGATTTGAATATTGTTCTGTGTATATTGTTGGCAGGAAGTCATTAACACACCTAAACTAAACTATTGAAAACGCTTCCCAGCACATGGATTGCTCTGGCACGCCTCCCAGCACTTGGATTGCTCTGGCACGCCTCCCAGCACATGGATTGCTCTGGCACGCTTCCCAGCACTTGGATTGCTCTGGCACGCTTCCCAGCACATGGATTGCTTTGGCACGCCTCCCAGCACTTGGATTGCTCTGGCACGCTTCCCAGCACATGGATTGCTCTGGCACGCCTCCCAGCACTTGGATTGCTCTGGCACGCTTCCCAGCACATGGATTGCTCTGGTACGCTTCCCAGCACATGGATTGCTCTGGCACGCCTCCCAGCACTTGGATTGCTCTGGCACGCCTCCCAGCACCTGGATTGCTCTGGCACGCCTCCCAGCACTTGGATTGCTCTGGCACGCCTCCCAGCACTTGGATTGCTCTGGCACGCCTCCCAGCACTTGGATTGCTCTGGCACGCCTCCCAGCACTTGGATTGCTCTGGCACGCTCCCAGCACTGGATTGCTCTGGCACGCCTCCCAGCACTTGGATTGCTCTGGCACGCCTCCCAGCACTTGGATTGCTCTGGCACGCCTCCCAGCACTTGGATTGCTCTGGCACGCCTCCCAGCACTTGGATTGCTCTGGCACGCCTCCCAGCACTTGGATTGCTCTGGCACGCTTCCCAGCACATGGATTGCTCTGGCACGCCTCCCAGCACTTGGATTGCTCTGGCACGCCTCCCAGCACTTGGATTGCTCTGGCACGCCTCCCAGCACTTGGATTGCTCTGGCACGCTTCCCAGCACATGGATTGCTCTGGCACGCCTCCCAGCACTTGGATTGCTCTGGCACGCTTCCCAGCACATGGATTGCTCTGGCACGCCTCCCAGCACTTGGATTGCTCTGGCACGCCTCCCAGCACATGGATTGCTCTGGCACGCCTCCCAGCACTTGGATTGCTCTGGCACGCCTCCCAGCACTTGGATTGCTCTGGCAACGCCTCCCAGCACTTGGATTGCTCTGGCACGCCTCCCAGCACTTGGATTGCTCTGGCACGCCTCCCAGCACTTGGATTGCTCTGGCAAGCCTCCCAGCACTTGGATTGCTCTGGCAGCTTCCCAGCACATGGATTGCTCTGGCACGCCTCCCAGCACTTGGATTGCTCTGGCACGCCTCCCAGCACTTGGATTGCTCTGGCACGCTTCCCAGCACTTGGATTGCTCTGGCACGCCTCCCAGCACTTGGATTGCTCTGGCATGCCTCCCAGCACTTGGATTGCTCTGGTACGCTTCCCAGCACATGGATTGCTCTGGCACGCCTCCCAGCACTTGGATTGCTCTGGCACTCCTCCCAGCACTTGGATTGCTCTGGCACTCCTCCCAGCACTTGGATTGCTCTGGCACGCCTCCCAGCACTTGGATTGCTCTGGCACTCCTCCCAGCACATGGATTGCTCTGGCACTCCTCCCAGCACTTGGTTTGCTCTGGCACGGAGAATGGAGAGATAACTGATAACATACAATTATGTAGAAATATTCAAGATTAAAATGGATCACTACCTCCGTTAAGTGCCAGATCAACCAGGCTATGATGGATATATCGACCAGCGGGCCGTTAGCAGCAGCAGCAGCAGCCTGGTTGAGTAATCAACAGGAAAGCCTGGCCACAGGCCGGGCTGCATTGGGTTGAAAAACTCTCGAAACGAGTCATAGGTATTTTACAGGTATATGTACATAAAAAGGTGTGGGTATAAGTAAAGACACATTGATAAAGAAGGGTATAAGCAAGGGCAGGGATGAAAGTATTACAGGTAAGATACACAGGTGTAATAACAAGCAGGAAAGAAAAGTTGTTAAATGGATTGCTTATTTCCTCCCCACACTTATTTTTAGTTGTTTCCACTACAAGGCCAAGAGAGAGAGAGAGAGAGAGAGAGAGAGAAAGAGAGAGAGAGAAAGAAGAGAAGGAGAAGGAAGGCGGGGGGGTCTGAGTCTGTCATTCGGTCTACTTATTCTTGCCTGATTGTTCTCTCTCTCAAGTTGGAGTCTGTCGTGGCCCTCCTCACAGGAAAGGCAAAAATATGAGGATGATTTCAGTTCCCTGGATCAAAACTCCTTCACCAGCATCAAGGCACCTTCCTCCCCCCTTCCTTGTAGACGGCTTATTAGAACACCAGGAGCTGGAAGATGATCCGAGGAGGGCGTGCTGACCAAGATTGCGTCACTCAGATTGTAATAATGTTGCTAGAATTACCGACAAAATGTCAGGTGAAAGAACATAAGTGCAAATAATGTGACATATTGTTGTGGCAAAATTTTGGCTTTGTGAAGCCGTTGCGGCTTGACAAAGCTCCTGGAGAGCGAAACGTTACCACAATAAAACGTCGCATTAGTTGCAATTGTGTCGTTTTACTTAACTCAGGTGAGCGGTCATGAGTATCTTCAGTTGTGGGACTCAGCACGAGCCCAGTAACCCAGTCCTTCATTAATGAGGGGAAGGAAGTAATGAGGGGAAGGGGTAATGAGTGGATGGGGTCATGAGGGAATACTTTCACTAAACATAACAACATAACTAAGACACATGTGCAACATCTGGGTATCTTTATAGTAGACGTTTCGCCATCCAGTGGCTTTATCAATACAAAATTCTAGGACATAATATGAAGAGAGTAGAACTATATACAAAAGATGAGGTAATCAGTCCCTCTCAGCTGACGCCTATTTAAGGTCAAGCATTCTTACCTGGACTTCAGATTCTCTACACCATTTTCCTCTTGTCGGTATTGTATACCACTTTTGTACAAGAACATAACTGAGGAACACTGCAGCAGGCCTACTGGCCCATAAACATATCTTTAATCTCTAACACAAATTCGTCCCTCACTGGTAGTATATAACGAGGTCTTAAGATTAGCCTTTGCTTGGCTATGTTGCAGGAAAGCTGCTGCTGCTGTGCTGCTGCTGCTGCTGCTGCTGCTGCTGCTGCTGCTGCTGCTGAGTGCAAGGTTCGGAGATGGTAGGCAGGTATGAGAGGTATTCCACCAGAAACCTGCATTTAAAAGGAGAACCTTAGGATAATGACGTTTTAGTTCGCCATGGACATTGTCAAATCACAATTGAACGAGAAAAAGACAGAGAAGACCTGAAGACAGAATGGGGGGAGGGAGGTAGTAGTAGTGTACCTTTGATATACCTTTGATGAGTTCAGATAATTTTTCTACTCTCAGAGCCCGGCCTTGAGCCAGGCTCGTCTGGTGCTTACCTGGTCAACCAGACTGTTGCTGCTGGTGGCCTGCTGACTCACATTCAACACAGCCTGGTTGATCTGGCACCGGGTAAAAATATTAGTCCAGTTTCCTCTTGAAGACTATACTTGTTCCAGCAATGTTTCTGATATCTCCTTGTGAGATGTTGAATAGTATGGGACCACGGATGTTGATACAGTGTTCACTTACTGTGCCCACTGCACCCCTTCTTTTCACTGGGTTTATTTTGCCCGTATCTGGAGTATACCTGGAGGGCATTCTGAAGGTCAACGCCTCTGCGGCCCGGTCCATGACCAGGTCTCACAGTGGATCAGGGCCTGATGAACCAATCTGTTACTGCTGGCCTCACTCAGACCCACGTACGAGCCACAGCCTGGCTGGTCAGGTACTGACTAAGTGTCTGTCCAGCTCCCTCATGAAGACAGCCAGAGGTCTTTTGGTAATCCCCTTTATGTATGCTGGGAGTCTTGGGTCCCTTACACTTAATATGTTGTCTCTTAGTATACTCATGGCACCCCTGCTTTTAATCTCACTCCAGTATGTTATGGTAGTGTGCAGATTTGGGACAAGGCCCTCAAATACTTTCCAAGTATATATTATCAATGAGTATATATTTAAGACTTCAAAGAGTTCCCAGTAATTTAAATGCTTTATTGGTTCTATGCAGACTGTAAACGATCTCTGTATCTGTTCTCTCTCTGATATTTCTTCTGCCCTGAACGGGACCGTCAATACTGAGCAATATTCTAAGTGAGAGAGCACTAGCGATTTGAAAAGTGTCACCATTTTCATTATTTCCCTTGTTGTGAAGGTTCTCATGATCCACCCCGTCATTCTCCTGGGTTTTTTAACCTTGGTCTTGCTATGTTCTTTGAAAGAAAGGTTAGCTGACATAATTATTCCTAAGTCTTTCATGTGTCCCTTTCGTTTTCTTTGACGATCCTCTTGAGTTTTGTATACAGTGTCCCTTTTGAGTCCTTCATTCTTTCCATGAGCTTTTCACCTCGCTGTAGTAGTAGTAGTTATGAAGCAGTAGCAGCAGAAGTGGTACTGATAAACAGTGTTAACAGTAATAGTAATAGTGTTTTTTGTTTGTCTCTTCCTTTGTACCCTACGTAACTGTGACCTCTCACTTTCTTGAATCTGAAATTTCTACTCTTCTCAGCTGGTTGTCTTGCCTTGGCTGTCCTTACTATTGTATAAACTCTGCGTGCTCTTGTACTAAAAGGACGTAATTTTCTTATACACACTTCTTTTGTGAAATCTCCCGTTATTTGTCATCTCTACATTTCAAATCTTCAAAATCTTAACAACACTCTTCGGCCTCTAGATTTCAGAGTTGCTTTTCCTCAGAATGCTAACCTTGTTCATGCTTCTCCTGTCGTTAATGCTTTCAGTATCTACTTCATTTCCTGATTGTCCTGCACTCTCCAATCCTTTGGTGAAACTGGTCGCTCTTTTTCTGACAGACTTAAAAGAGCACAAAAGATGCTCTTTTCTGTCATGTCAGAGATCACAGTCATCTAATTAACTGGTCTTCTGCTATAACTATCTACCCTTCTGCTGGCCTTCAGAAACTCCGTCTTGTTGAAGCATCTCTTATATACAACTTTGCTAATATGAATCTTAGTGCTGACAGTGTTCCTGCAGATGCCGCTTTTACCATTATGTTGTCAAATACTGTGAGTTCTGGGTATTTTAGATGCCTGTACCTAATTTCTCGTGTAAAACAACTAAGAGCTGCTCACAGTGTATATTGTCTATGCCGGAATCAAATCTGATTAAAATTTTATTATACAAACGCTGTATGATGCCTCAGGCTTCAGAACACCCGTGACTTGATCTTTTCTTTGTCACCGCCTCTTCCTTCTCTTTATTTATCTAATGTATTATTCTTTACCTTTCCTATTTCCTGTCTTGGTAAGTTTTGTCCTGAGGTTTTTGTCCCAGGGGAGGGGGGGGGAGGGGGTTTGTCTCGTGGCGTTTTGCCCTACGCCACCTCGAGGCCTTGTCACGGACCGGGCCGCGGGGGCGTTGACCCCCGGAACACCCTCCAGGTGTATACGCCCGTGGGTCAGTAGCCCTCCACTGGTTCTCTGTTCTCTATTTTATTATATACATACTACCACCTCTACCACTCACTAATTCTTTCACTACTACTGCTCTCTTTCCTATTACTTCTACCGGTTTTTATTACCACTGCTGCTGTTACTTCCTCATTACTACTACCATTTCTGCACTTCTACCACTAATACTATTACTACTTTTACTACTACTACTACTATTACCATTACTATTGCTGCTGCTTGTGCTCCTCCTCCTCCGTCTCCACGTCCCTTCTACTCCTCTTTCTCCTCCCTCCTCCTCGTAATCACTTTTCTGGCTTTCTCTGCCGTTTTATCGCTCATCTGTGATTGTGAAAGTGGTCCTGGACCAAAATGTCATCCCAAGGTTCTTCACCTAGGTTGATTTTTAGTATATTGTTCTTGCCACGGTATTTTGAATTTTATGCTGTATAGGATACATCCCACTATCTATAACAGGAATCTCCATAGGCAAACCTGTCGGTAGGTGAGGTCCAAAACTTGGCTATCTCTAGATGGGAGTCTACCTACCTGGAGGGCGTTCCGGAGGTCGACGCCCCCGCTGCCCCGCTCCATAACCAGGCGTCGCGGTGGATCACCGCCTGATCAACTAAGCTGACTTTAAAAATAATATAATAAAAATAATGACATCGGGAAGAGTGGGTTCTAAAACCTACAGCCTAAATCTAGAAAAAGGTGACCTCCTTTCGGAACCTTTTGCTGCCAAGATGCACGTCCCTGATCTAGTTAGGGAATCTCCATTGCTAGCCGAAAGAAATATTTCGACGTTGTCAGAGGTGAGAATAAGACAAGAAAGGTTACATCTCTTCAAAACTTTGGACCAAGGAAAAGGCTGTGGGTCCAGATAAGGTTAGGGCAAGATAGCTGAGTAGATGTACTGGCCAGCTAGCATCACTGCTCACTCGCATCCAACACAGAGTACGTGGCCTTATCTGTGGCAACAAGCATATGTAATCCCTCTTCACAAAAAGAGGAGCCGTACGACAATTCAGCATGTATAGTCCACTTTCAATACTGTCAGTCACTGGCAAGATTCTTGAGACAATAATATCGCGGCAAGTGACAGCATTTTGTGGCTATCGTTCGCTTTTTTTGCAATCGTCAATATAGATTCAGAAAAGATCAATCTGCTGCTGATCTGTTTAACCTTCCAGCTATGTAGCACTGGACAGAGTATGGCATCATGTATTCTTGGCAAAACTGCAAGCACTGGAAGTCACTGGCTTTGTGCTACACCTCAGCGATTGCCTTCAAGTTCTCTTAGAGTAGTTCTTAACGAAGCAGTCTATACAAGCCACTCAATTGATACCAGTGTTCTTGGTGCAGTGTTATGGAATGTCTAGTTCAGTGACCTACTACATCTTATCCTATGCACCTCACTCAACTTCAATATTTACTTAGGCAACAGAGATGTCAACTGCTCTCAGGTATATTAACCACTAGCTTGCAGCTTTACCAACCCGGAGAAAACGATGGCAAGTTATATTTGCTTCCGATAAAACACAAATGATAAAGGTCTCTAGACAGCATGATCATAATTACCACTGCTGGAGCAGTGGTAATTATGATTGGAAGTGTTGGAGCCCCGGAGATGAGGTGGATATCTAAGGAGTGAAATTTGAATCCAAAATGTTTATTAATAATCACAGGGTAAATCTTACAAACAATACAACCAAGAAGTGAACAGCTCTAGGTGCATCTCGTACCTACTTGATAGCAGAGGCTACAAAACTCTGTGCAAGGCGTAAGTGCACTCACCCCTTAAGTATGCACATTTTTCTTAGATTGCCTGCCCCTTCTTCCCCCCCCCCTTCCCTTCGATTCATCTACTACTTCTGGACAGAATAGAGAACCGTGCAAGGCGACTTATTCCTCGTCTGGATCAACTTTCGTTGCATCTGTTATCTCACCACAACCGTCAACATAGAAGAGATGCTATTATTAGCTCCATAGGTTCAATTTTCTATAAATTATCTAAATGGCTGGTAGATATGTTGAGCCCAATTGTTTGATTTTTTTTTTAACTTTAATGTTAAAAGCAATATAAATTTAGTGGATAATTAAGCAGTGGAGGTCTCCCAGGCAGCACTGTGGCA
The DNA here is from genome assembly GCA_009830355.1 of Cherax destructor. Taxonomy (NCBI): domain Eukaryota; kingdom Metazoa; phylum Arthropoda; class Malacostraca; order Decapoda; family Parastacidae; genus Cherax; species Cherax destructor. Next base: position 92,009 of record WNWK01000617.1, on the reverse strand, counting down.
GTGAGGTCTCCCAGGCAGCACTGTGGCAGTGAGGTCTCCCAGGCAGCACTGTGGCAGTGGAGGTCTCCCGGGAAGCACTACGGCAGTGGAGGTCTACCAGGCAGCACTGCGGCAGTGGAGGTCTTCCAGGAAGCACTGCGGCAGTGGAGGTCTTCCAGGAAGCACTGCGGCAGTGGAGGTCTTCCAGGAAGCACTGCGGCAGTGGAGGTCTTCCAGGAAGCACTGCGGCAGTGGAGGTCTTCCAGGAAGCACTGCGGCAGTGGAGGTCTTCCAGGAAGCACTGCGGCAGTGGAGGTCTTCCAGGAAGCACTGCGGCAGTGGAGGTCTTCCAGGAAGCACTGCGGCAGTGGAGGTCTTCCAGGAAGCACTGCGGCAGTGGAGGTCTTCCAGGAAGCACTGCGGCAGTGGAGGTCTTCCAGGAAGCACTGCGGCAGTGGAGGTCTTCCAGGAAGCACTGCGGCAGTGGAGGTCTTCCAGGAAGCACTGGGCAGTGGAGGTCTTCAGGAAGCACTGCAGGCATGGAGGTCTTCCAGGAAGCACTGCGGCAGTGGAGGTCTTCCAGGAAGCACTGCGGCAGTGGAGGTCTTCCAGGAAGCACTGCGGCAGTGGAGGTCTTCCAGGAAGCACTGCGGCAGTGGAGGTCTTCCAGGAAGCACTGCGGCAGTGGAGGTCTTCCAGGAAGCACTGCGGCAGTGGAGGTCTTCCAGGAAGCACTGCGGCAGTGGAGGTCTTCCAGGAAGCACTGCGGCAGTGGAGGTCTTCCAGGAAGCACTGCGGCAGTGGAGGTCTGAGGAAGGGTGTGCTGTACGACTCGCATGTCTTGCCTCTCTCACTCATTATTCATATTAAACCTGTGGTAATGATCAGTGTTTAGACGCGGTTAAGCGAGTACAACAATTAAGCGATGCAAGGGAATCCAGAAACTAGGTGAGTATAAGAGAGTACGACAACCAGGTGAGTGTCAGACTGCAACAATGTGAGTGAGAGTGCAACAACCAGGTGAGTGAGAGTACAACAACCAGGTGAGTGAGAGTACAACTACCAGGTGAGTGAGAGTGCAACTACCAGGTGAGTGAGAGTCAACAACCAGGTGAGTGAGAGTACAACAACCAGGTGAGTGAGAGTGCAACTACCAGGTGAGTGAGAGTGCAACTACCAGGTGAGTGAGAGTGCAACACCAGGTGAGTGAGAGTGCAACAACCAGGTGAGTGAGAGTGCAACAACCAGGTGAGTGAGAGTGCAACAACCAGGTGAGTGAGAGTGCAACAACCAGGTGAGTGAGAGTGCAACTACCAGGTGAGTGAGAGTGCAACTACCAGGTGAGTGAGAGTGCAACTACCAGGTGAGTGAGAGTGCAACTACCAGGTGAGTGAGAGTGCAACTACCAGGTGAGTGAGAGTGCAACAACCAGGTGAGTGAGAGTGCAACAACCAGGTGAGTGAGAGTGCAACAACCAGGTGAGTGAGAGTGCAACAACCAGGTGAGTGAGAGTGCAACAACCAGGTGAGTGAGAGTGCAACAACCAGGTGAGTGAGAGTGCAACAACCAGGTGAGTGAGAGTGCAACTACCAGGTGAGTGAGAGTGCAACTACCAGGTGAGTGAGAGTGCAACTACCAGGTGAGTGAGAGTGCAACTACCAGGTGAGTGAGAGTGCAACTACCAGGTGAGTGAGAGTGCAACTACCAGGTGAGTGAGAGTGCAACAACCAGGTGAGTGAGAGTGCAACACCAGGTGAGTGAGAGTGCAACAACCAGGTGAGTGAGAGTGCAACAACCAGGTGAGTGAGAGTGCAACAACCAGGTGAGTGAGAGTGCAACAACCAGGTGAGTGAGAGTGCAACAACCAGGTGAGTGAGAGTGCAACAACCAGGTGAGTGAGAGTGCAACAACCAGGTGAGTGAGAGTGCAACAACCAGGTGAGTGAGAGTGCAACAACCAGGTGAGTGAGAGTGCAACAACCAGGTGAGTGAGAGTGCAACAACCAGGTGAGTGAGAGTGCAACAACCAGGTGAGTGAGAGTGCAACAACAAGGTGAGTGAAAGTGCAACAACCAGGTGAGTATAATTAGATGATGATAATCAAGTACAAGGAACATCACTGCGCTGAGTACATCACGGGAGCATACCCGAGGTACCAATGCAATTATATCCGGGGGATTAATTCTTCCACGTAATCCTTCCTCTTATCTCTTTACGTATAGTTCCCCTTCCTTCCCACCTTCTCCTTTCCTTTTCTTTACTTAAAATCTTCCGCAGCAACAACAACAACTATTATTCAAAATATTTGGACAGGCAAGGTGATGGACAGGCACCTAAAGTCAGTACCTGATCAGCCGGGCTGTGGTTTGTACATCCGTTTGCGTGCGGCCAGCAGCAATAGCTTGGTTAATCAGGCCCTGATCCACCGAGAGGCCTGGTCACAGACCGGGGGCGTTGATCCCCGAAACCCTCTTCAGGTATACCCATTCCCTCGTATGCAAATATGAAATATAGTTTAGTGATAATAGCGATACCCGCCTTGCATCACGAGAGGGGAATTTATGGGGGAATTTATTCGTGGTCAGTTGCTATACATTATATTAATCTCGCGTCGTAACAAGCGGGAACGACGATTGAACTAAACGCTGAGTTTTGCCTCGTTAGCAAAATTGATGGAATATTTGAGTTATATAAACAAGGACTCGGAGGTGCTTATAATGGCGGCGCGAGTGTCCATTACAATATGCGCGTCACTCGGGCAATTATGGCAAAGGAGAGAGTAAATATTATTATTGTATAGTTTCAGCGACACGTAAAACGGCTGCTTTTTTTTGTGTGTGTGGCAGTGATGGTGATCTATTACTGTGTTGTTTGTTTCAGTTAAGAGTGAGTGTGTCTTAGAATGTTGCATCTCTCTCTGTGATGTGCATTGTGTGGTGACGTCAGTCACTATCCTAGTGATTGTTATTGTTATTCAGTGAATAATTAAAAAAACTTGGAAAAATGACTTGATGAAGGTAAGACAAAACACTGCCTCGGTGTCTAACACAGTATTCCTAACCCCTGATAACTCTGAAGAGAGACTATTGCTCTTCTGCCCACACTCTCCCCACGCCCACACTCCCCACGCCCACACTCCCCACGCCCACACTCTCCCCACGCCCACACTAGTCAAACACCATTGTCATCAAACACCAAAGAAAACAACTAGGTAAAGTTTTTCAGGAAACAGGACAAGTGTTTACTGACGGGGGTCTTAGTCATATGATGACCCGCAGCTGGAGCTTTTGGTCATCTGACCGAGGCCTTCCGCTGGCTTACCGGTCTACACATTAAAAAATTATGGTCATAAATACAACCATTAGATAAATAAGAAAACGACTTTTATAGTCCTTGTAAATATTTGCTGTTGAGAGGGCCTAGACACAGGTCGCTGTCACACCTCCACCTCCCAAAGGTGGTAGTAAAGCAGTCTCAAAAAATACTATAAACCGATAGTACTGACGTGCAACATCATCAGAATCATTCATAGAATTTTTAAGAAGCAAGATTACTAAATAACATGGATTGACAGCAGTTGCGCAACCCAGGGCAGCATGGGTTTAGAGCAGGTCGTTCCTGCCTCTCGTCGTGGCTACATCATTACGACGTGGTCTTTGATGCACGGGAAGACCTTTCCAAAGTCTTCAAACGGTGTGAACATTGTGTAATGGAACATGAAATGAGTGCAAAATTAATGACTGGAAAAGTGGGAAGATGGATTTAAATTCCTTTTACAAATCAAGACTATATACTATATATATAGCAACACATGTAACTTAGTGTTATACCATATAACTTACTACAACTAAAGTGTAATGAACACTTGTCACTGCATACAAGATTAATTGGTCTGTATATTTTGATCCCCTTCTGGGATCCTCTTCAGCAGATACATAAGTGAAATGAAAAGAATATATAGAGAAGTCTAGACCTCACCCCCGTACGCGTGAGTGGGTTTGAGACGTGTCAAGCAGTGGATGGGTGAGAAGAGAGGTCCTGGAGTGAAGCTAGAAATCTGGGTAGGAAGTTGCTTAGTGTTTTGTAATCCCTGATGCTGTTCTGGCGTTCTGTGTTAGATTGGGCGCTGTCAGATGTAGAATAGGTTATTGCTCATTACCGAAATATTCATACCCTCTAGTGAAATTTCTCAAGCTTTCCCGTGGTCATCACTCGGTGTTCCCAGACACCTGTTGATACTTCCTGTCAGAGTGGCGTAGTCTAAGACCTGGTTTGCTAGTTTATGCCACGCAGTAAACAAATTTATTGCTTTCTGGCCAGCGTTTGCTGTAAACAATGTCTCTCTCTCTCTCTCTCTCTCTCTCTCTCTCTCTCTCTCTCTCACTCTTTTTCCAGTAAATGCAACCTAACTCTTACAGTGCTCGTGTCACGGTTCATACACTGGTAGTGTTGGTTCATAGTAGTAACACTGGTAGTGCTGGTTCATAGTAGTAACACTGGTAGTGCTGGTTCATAGTAGTAACACTGGTAGTGTTGGTTCATAGTAGTAACACTGGTAGTGTTGGTTCATAGTAGTAACACTGGTAGTGTTGGTTCATAGTAGTAACACTGGTAGTGTTGGTTCATAGTAGTAACACTGGTAGTGTTGGTTCATAGTAGTAACACTGGTAGTGTTGGTTCATAGTAGTAACACTGGTAGTGTTGGTTCATAGTAGTAACACTGGTAGTGTTGGTTCATAGTAGTAACACTGGTAGTGTTGGTTCATAGTAGTAACACTGGTAGTGTTGGTTCATAGTAGTATCACTGGTAGTGTTGGTTCATAGTAGTAACACTGGTAGTGTTGGTTCATACTAGTAAAACTGGTAGTGTTGGTTCATACTAGTGACACTGGTAGTGTTGGTTCATACTAGTGACACTGGTAGTGTTGGTTCATACTAGTGACACTGGTAGTGTTGGTTCATACTAGTGACACTGATAGTGTTGGTTTATACTAGTGACACTGGTAGTGTTGGTTCATACTAGTAACACTGGTGTGTTGGTTCATTTTAGTAACACTGGTAGTGTTGGTTCATACTAGTGACACTGGTAGTGTTGGTTCATACTAGTAACACTGGTAGTGTTGGTTCATAATAGTGACACTGGTAGTGTGGTTCATACTAGTGACACTGGTAGTGCTGAGTTCATACTAGTAACACTGGTAGTGCTTGGTTCATACTAGTAACACTGGTTGTGTTGGTTCATAGTATTATCACTGGTAGTGTTGCAACGTTCATAGTAGTATCACTGGTAGTGTTGGTTCATAGTAGTAACACTGGTAGTGTTGGTTCATACTAGTAAAACTGGTAGTGTTGGTTCATACTAGTGACACTGGTAGTGTTGGTTCATACTAGTGACACTGGTAGTGTTGGTTCATACTAGTGACACTGGTAGTGTTGGTTCATACTAGTGACACTGGTAGTGTTGGTTCATACTAGTGACACTGGTAGTGTTGGTTCATACTAGTGACACTGGTAGTGTTGGTTCATACTAGTGACACTGGTAGTGTTGGTTCATACTAGTAACACTGGTTGTGTTGGTTCATATTAGTAACACTGGTAGTGTTGGTTCATACTAGTGACACTGGTAGTGTTGGTTCATACTAGTAACACTGGTAGTGTTGGTTCATAATAGTGACACTGGTAGTGTTGGTTCATACTAGTGACACTGGTAGTGTTGGTTCATACTAGTAACACTGGTTGTGTTGGTTCATACTAGTAACACTGGTTGTGTTGGTTCATAGTAGTATCACTGGTAGTGTTGCAACGTTCATAGTAGTATCACTGGTAGTGTTAGTTCATACTAGTAAAACTGGTAGTGTTGGTTCATACTAGTGACACTGGTAGTGTTGGTTCATACTAGTGACACTGGTAGTGTTGGTTCATACTAGTGACACTGGTAGTGTTGGTTCATACTAGTGACACTGGTAGTGTTGGTTCATACTAGTAACACTGGTAGTGTTGGTTCATAATAGTGACACTGGTAGTGTTGGTTCATACTAGTAGCACTGGTTGTGTTGGTTCATACTAGTAACACTGGTAGTGTTGGTTCATACTAGTGACACTGGTAGTGTTGGTTCATACTAGTAACACTGGTTGTGTTGGTTCATACTAGTGACACTGGTAGTGTTGGTTCATACTAGTGACACTGGTAGTGTTGGTTCATACTAGTGACACTGGTAGTGTTGGTTCATACTAGTAACACTGGTAGTGTTGGTTCATACTAGTAACACTGGTTGTGTTGGTTCATATTAGTAACACTGGTAGTGTTGGTTCATACTAGTGACACTGGTAGTGTTGGTTCATACTAGTAACAGTGTGATAGTGTTGGTTCATACTAGTAAGACTTCCTCACACCATCTTAACACCTCACCCCAACTTAACACCTCCTCACACCATCTTAACACTTCCTCACACCATCTTAACACTTCCTCACACCATCTTAACACTTCCTCATACCATCTTAACACTTCCTCACACCATCTTAACACTTCCTCACACCATCTTAACACTTCCTCACACCATCTTAACACTTCCTCACACCATCTTAACACTTCCTCACACCATCTTAACACTTCCTCACACCATCTTAACACTTCCTCACACCATCTTAACACTTCCTCACACCATCTAACACTTCCTCACACCATCTTAACACTTCCTCACACCATCTTAACACTTCCTCACACCATCTTAACACTTCCTCACACCATCTTAACACTTCCTCACACCATCTTAACACTTCCTCACACCATCTTAACACTTCCTCACACCATCTTAACACTTCCTCGCACCATCTTAACACTTCCTCACACCATGTTAACACTTCCTCATACCATCTTAACACTTCCTCACACCATCTTAACACTTCCTCACACCATCTTAACACTTCCTCACACCATATTAACACTTCCTCACACCATCTTAACACTTCCTCACACCATCTTAACACTTCCTCACACCATCTTAACACTTCCTCACACCATCTTAACACCTCCTCATATCATCTCAGCACTACTTCCTGCTCTGTAAATTGAGAAAGGCGGTCACATTGTAAAAGATTTTCTTTTCTTGTATATTTGTAATTTACGCGAGTGAGAGTTTGTGTGTGTGTGTACTCACCTATTTGTGGTTGCAGGGGTCGAGTCATAGCTCCTGGCCCCGCCTCTTCACTGATTGCTACTAGGTCCTCTCTCTCCCTGCTCCATGAGCTTTATCAAACCTCGTCTTAAAACTATGTATGGTTCCTGCCTCCACTACGTCGCTTTCTAGGCTATTCCACTTCCTGACAACTCTATGACTGAAGAAATACTTCCTAACATCCCTTTGACTCATAGGAGTCTTCAACTTCCAATTGTGACCACTTGTTTCTGTGTCCCCTCTCTGGAACATCTTGTCTCTGTCCACCTTATCTATTCCTCGCAGTATTTTATATATCGTTATCATGTCTCCCCTAACCCTCCTGTCCTCTAGTGTCGTCAGGCCGATTTCCCTTAACCATTCTTCGTAGGACAATCCCCTTAGCTCTGGGCCTAGTCTTGTTGCAAACCTTTGCACTTTCTCTAATTTCTTGACGTGCTTGACCAGGTGTGGGTTCCAAACTGGTCCTGCATACTCCAGTATGGGCCTGACGTATATGGTGTAGAGTCTTGAACGATTCCTTAGTGAGGTATTGGAACGCTATTCTTAGGTTTGCCAGACGCCCGTATGCTGCAGCAGTTATCTGATTGATGTGTGCCTCAGGAGATGTGCTCGGTATTATACTCACCCCAAGATCTTTTTCCTTGAGTGAGGTTTGCAGTCTTTGTCCACCTAGACTATACTCTGTCTGCGGTCTTCTTTGCCCTTCCCCGATCTTCATGACTTTACATTTGGCAGGGTTAAATTCAAGGAGCCAGTTACTGGACCAGGCTTGTAGCATGTCCAGGTCTCTTTGTAGTCCTGCCTGATCCTCGACTGATTTAATTCTTCTCATTAACTTCACATCATCTGCAAACAGGGACACTTCTGAGTCTATCCCTTCCGTTATGTCATTCACATATACCAAAAACAGTACAGGTCCTAGGACTGACCCTTGTGGAACCCCACTCGTCACAGGTGCCCCCCACTCTGACACCTCGTCACGTACCATGACTCTTTGTTGCCACCCTGTCAGATATTCTCTGATCCATTGCAGTGAGGAACTGTGTCGAACGCCTTCTTGCAGTCCAAGAAAATGCAGTCTATCCACCCCACTCTCTCGTGTCTTCTGTTACCGTGTCATAAAACTCCAGTAGGTTTGTGACACAGGATTTTCCTTCCCTGAAACCATGCTGGTTGTCGTTTATAAGCTTGTGTCTTTCTAGGTGCTCCACCACTCTCCTCCTGATGATGATCTCCATGACTTTGCATACTATACACGTCAGTGACACAGGTCTGTAGTTTAATGCCTCGTGTCTGCCAATTCTCTCTCACACTGAACGTCTTGTAGGAAGTTCCTCATACCTGTGTGTGTGTGTGTGTGTGTGTGTGTGTGTGTGTGTGTGTGTGTGTGTGTGTGTGTGTGTGTGTGTGTTTCCCCACACAGAGAGATCAAAAGTCTTTGAAAACTAATTATAGAAATCAAAGTTTTAATTCCTTTTATTGAAATAAAACTCGAGTGTTCTTTTTTATTGCAGGAGTTTGCTTTTTTTTCATCTAAAATGACAGAATTTCGAGCAATAAAGAACAAGAATAAAGTCAGGGTTGACACTCCTGAGTTCTTGAATGGTTGTAATTTTTATTGCCAGTTAAATCTTACATATGGTCCGGTTCTAGACCGGGCTTCCTGGTCCGTCATGGACCATTATCAAGTCACAGTGACTAGAGAATGGCCCAGTATGAACCGAAACATAATCTCAAGTTCTATTGTTTGGTCCACAGTGTTGGACTTAATTTACCCCCCAAAAAAAAAAAAAAATATATTATAAGACTAAATTATCACCTGAGATAAATAAACAATTATTTTCATTATTATTATTATTGTATTAACGCTGGTAGAATTACCGACAATATGTTACCTAACATTATTATTATTATTATTATTATTAAAAATGGGCAAGACTAGAGGTAAGAGCCTTAATGATCAGGCCGTCAGCGTGCTGTTAGCACCAATAGCCTTAATGATCAAGCTCTCAACGTTCATTTTACGACATTTCACCCGTAGTGGGAAAAACGTTTGTCAAATTAACGTTCTTCTTTCCTAAATTCTCTCTCAATTGGTGTTCAGCAGGAAGCCAGGTCTGGGACCTGGCAAAGAGGGTGTCGTGACCCGTAGTAGAATACAGGTAACGTGTAGGTAACTTACAGGTAACCTGTAGGTAACGTACGGGTAAGAATGGTAACGTACAGGTTGCATAGAAATACCGTGTTACCTATACACTGGTAGTGTATTGGTAACACAGGTAACGTACAAGTTGCATAGCAAACATGCAAGTAACACAAATAACGCCCAGGTTGCATACAGGCAACGTGGAGGGTAACAAGGGGAATGGACAGGTTGGATACAGGTAAGATACAGGTAACCGGGAGCTGTAACAGGTAGAGCCGTGTTCTTATTAATTGCCATCTTGGTCGTCTCCCTCAGGTGGAAACACTGTTATAGTACCAATTAACGCTAACAAGCAGTTATTACGGCGGAACAGATGAGGCACCTTAACCTGTCTGGCCCTCAGACGGTGGTGCTGAGGTGGTGGTGAGGGGGTGGTGATGTTGCTGGTGGAGTAGTGGTGGAGAAGGGTGGTGGTGGTGGAGAGAAGGGTCTGGAGGTAGCAGAGGAAGGGTTGGGGTGGGGTGAATGTGGGGAAGGGCTGTGGTGGGGTGAGAATGAGACCTGGGATGTGGTAGGCAGTAGAGAGGGAGAGAAGGATGAGAGGAAGAAAGCTTAGATGTTTAGCAGCTCAGAAGGTTAAGGCAAAACAAGAAAATTAATCATATTAAAAATGATCTTATGAAGCATTTTTATTTTTGTAGGGGTACGCAAAATCTGCGATCTAAATTCGTCAAACTTATTGACAAACTGGTGAAAATTGTTGAAAATTTAGCGAGAGACTCGCGACATATTCGTCAAATTTATTGACTAATTTGAGAATATTATTTAAAAATTGGTCAAAGTCATCGACATATTGGCTAAATTTCTCCAAGTTAATGAAACGAGGATAGTTAGTTTTTTGTTAAATATGACTTACTGGAGTTGGTATTCCTTGTAAGTGTCTGGCACTAACATACCAATAATTCTGGCCTGGCACCTCGTATGGTGCCGCCCTGGAAAGGAAACTCAGATGCGTTGTTCACTCTACAAGGTTAGGTAAGATTTGTCAGGTAACAAAACAAGCGTTTCCTGACGCGGGTTTTAGTCATACGATGACTCGTAGTTGGAGCTTTTTTGTCATCTAACTGAGACCTTACACTGGCTTACCTGTTCACCCCTCTATAAAAATTAAGGTTATATGTATAACCACCAATGCTACTCTACAATTAAAGCACGTTAAGGGGGATGGCTGGTTAAATCAGATAACTTTGTATTAGTTCTTCAGTGTGGATGGTGGGAGTTGAGGTAGTTTGGAGCCAGGAAATTGATTGCAAATTTACACGTAATGAAGATACTGTGTTTTAAACTTGCCCACTTCAGTGGTTATAAATAGTCGATTAACTAATAGTTAAATAATAGTCGATTAACTAATAGTTAAATGATAGGTACAGATAGTCTATTAACTAAGTGCTTCGATTGGAGAAAGATATCCTCATTCCATAACCCCAGCCCCCTCTACTTCAGTGTACGATAGAGGAATAGTACACTGTGGCACAAGTTTATAATTCATTTAAAAATATCAGTGTTGAAGATTTGAAGCCAACCAGAAGAGGCATTAGAATTCATGAAAATAATATCAGTAAAACAGAGACCTTGAAGAAGTTTGAAGCCAATCCGAAGAGGCATTTTCTGCTTATCATACAGAGACCGAAGGTTTCAGGTCGATCCGATGAAGCATTCACAAATCATCGCACAAAAATGAATTTATATATATTTTTTTCCAGTTTCTTAAATACAACTGACCAATTGTTACCTACACAACCCAACACCAATTCAAACCTTTTTTTGAAGTAACAAGTCGATCGGGAGACACATCCTCCAGTTATTGATGAAAAACAATAATAAAATTAACGCTAACAAGTCAAGACTTAAACAAAGCCAGCCATTGAAGAATGAAACTGCTCAGAGAAGCACACTCAAGTTACTTACCATCAATGTTAAAAAAATAATTGGTAAATTGGCACCGACATACCCCAGTAATAATCCCAACTTTTTTAAATACAGATGCAGCCGTTTTCAAAGTATGAAGCCAGGCAGAAGAGGCTTTGTCAAGTTATTGTGTAGAAATAAAAATGTGAATGGTCTGCATGAAAGTGTCTACAAGGCGCCTGCTCTGTCCAGTAATGTTGCGAGTCTTCATCTTGTTATGCTTCGCCAGGGATACTTATAATGCCCTTTAGGGATACTTAGCTTGTTCTATAGCGCGAGTCTTTTATTTATGATGGTAACACTGTTGTGTTCCTTCAGTGTCTGGTGCCACCCTGACCCCCGCCAGGCTGGTGCCACCTTGTCCCCTGTGCCAGCCTGGTGCCACCCTCGTCCCCTGTGTAGCTGGGTATGCCTACCCCATTCCTGTTTCCCATGTCTGCCGCTAGGGGAGCTGTGCCTGTACCTACCTCTGTGCTATTTTGTGCTGCCGCCTAGTGGTCATCGGCCTGCACACATTCACTCCGCAGTACCCTACTTTGTCCTCACCCTGCAGACATTCTAGAGACAACAAGCCTACTACTACTCTCTTCCTCTCTGGCTGGGGGCCCCTGGCATGGCCCACAGGGCAAGCTTAACAAACGGCCTGTAATCGAGAACCCAATAAAGTAAAGTCGTTGCCCCCGAAGAGTATTCATTCACCGCTACCCGACTTACAACCAAACTCCGTTTATACCTGCCAACCTGGTGCCACCCTCGCACCACCAGCCTGGTGCCACCCTCCTTCCACCATCCTGGTGCCACACTCGTCTCTGCCAGCCTTGTGCCACCCTCGCCCTTGCCAGCCTGGTGCCACCCTCGCCTCACCAGCCCGATGCCATCCTTGCACCACCAGCCTGATGCCACCCTTCCCGGCTGTGTTGTGTTAAGGGACTCTGGCTGCTCGTTAAGGTTGAGTCTGTGGTGAAGGCACTGAGGTGGCCCACTGGGACATCATGGTGGGGGGAGTGGAGGAAGTGTGGTTAAATAGAGGGGGAAAAAGGCAGGAGTGTGGTGGGGAAGTGGTTAGACAGACTGGGGATGAGGATGATGGGGGATATGAGGAAGGAGGCTTTGTAGGAGGTGAGGTCCGAAAAGTGGGTGTTTGCGCGCACGAGTGTGTATGTACTCACGTATTTGTACTCAACTATTTGTGGTTGTAGGGATCGAGTCGTAGCTCCTGGCCCCGCCTCTTCGCTGTTGTTACTAGGTCCACTTTGTCCCTGCTCCAAGAATTTTATCGTATATGTGTGTGTACTCACCTATTTGTGGTTGCAGGGGTCGATTCATAGCTCCTGGCCCCGCCTCTTCACTGATCGCTACTAGGTCCTGTCTCCCTGCTCCATGAGCTTTATCAAACCTCGTCTTAAAACTATGTATGGTTCCTACCTCCACTACATCACTTGCCAGACTATTCCACTTCCTGACAACTCTATGACTGAAGAAATACTTCCTAACATCCCTTTGACTCATCTAAGTCTTCAACTTCCAATTGTGACCCCTTGTTTCTGTGTCCCATCTCTGGAACATCCTGTCTCTGTCCACCTCAATTCCTCGCAGTATTTTGTATGTCGTTATCATGTCTTCCCTAACCCTCCTGTTCTCCATTGTCGTCAGGCCGATTTCTCTTAACCTTTCTTCGTAGGACATTCCTGGCCCAGGTCTTCTCTGTGCGATGACCCGGGACATTTAAAAGTAGTTTGAGTGCTGGTTCATCTATCTGAGCATTTTAGAGCCTAGAGTAGCACAAAAAATTTGCTCTCTCGTTACTATGTCGAAGACAACAAAACTTCTTGATAGGAGGTTGGATTCTCTCTATTGGATTTTCTTCTAGATCACTACGTTAACTTTAGTGAAGGTTGAATTTGCTTTACGGGAGTTGGATTCGCTTCGGTCTGGTCTTCGCAATCCCATAATGGTCGGTGTGTTGGGGAATATTAAAACATTCTTCATAGCAACACCAAGATGTTCTGAACATTAAGAATAAGATGATCACAAAAAGATGTTTAAGATGTTCTTACCAGCAAGATATAGATGTTCGCAGCAACAAGGTCAAGATGTTCTCACTAGCACTACTGGGATGTTCACACTAGAGAGATCAACACTTTTCCTTGTACTCAACTATGAATAACCTATCTATTGTGTCTCACCAGAAAGTAACTCCCACCTCCTCCCTCTCTAGTGTGTCTCACCAGAATATAACTCCCACCTCCTCCCTCTCTAGTGTGTCTCACCAGAATATAACTCCCACCTCCTCCCTCTCTAGTGTGTCTCACCAGAATATAACTCCCACCTTCTCCCTCTCTAGTGTGTCTCACCAGAAAGTAACTCCCACCTCCTCCCTCTCTAGTGTGTCTCACCAGAAAGTAACTCCCACCTCCTCCCTCTCTAGTGTGTCTCACAAGAATATAACTCCCACCTCCTCCCTCTCTAGTGTGTCTCCTCAGAATAAAACTCCCACCTCCTCCCTCTCTAGTGTGTCTCACCAGAAAGTAACTCCCACCTCCTCCCTCTCTAGTGTGTCTCACCAGAAAGTAACTCCCACCTCCTCCCTCTCTAGTGTGTCTCACCAGAAAGTAACTCCCACCTTCTCCCTCTCTAGTGTGTCTCACCAGAATATAACTCCCACCTCTCCCTCTCTAGTGTGTCTCACCATAAAGTAACTCCCACCTCCCTCTCTAGTGTGTCTCACCAGAATATAACTCCCACCTCCTCCCTCTCTAGTGTGTCTCATCAGAAATAACTCCCACCTCCTCCCTCTCTAGTGTGTCTCACCAGAAAGTAACTCCCACCTCCTCCCTCTCTAGTGTGTCTCACCAGAATATAACTCCCACCTCCTCCCTCTCTAGTGTGTCTCACCAGAATATAACTCCCACCTCCTCCCTCTCTAGTGTGTCTCACCAGAAAGTAACTCCCACCTCCTCCCTCTCTAGTGTGTCTCACCAGAATATAACTCCCACCTCTCCCTCTCTAGTGTGTCTCCTCAGAAGTAACTCCCACCTCCTCCCTCTCTAGTGTGTCTCACCAGAAAGTAACTCCCACCTTCTCCCTCTCTAGTGTGTCTCACCAGAATATAACTCCCACCTCCTCCCTCTCTAGTGTGTCTCACCAGAATATAACTCCCACCTCCTCCCTCTCTAGTGTGTCTCACCAGAATATAACTCCCACCTCCTCCCTCTCTAGTGTGTCTCACCAGAATATAACTCCCACCTTCTCCCTCTCTAGTGTGTCTCACCAGAAAGTAACTCCCACCTCCTCCCTCTCTAGTGTGTCTCACCAGAAAGTAACTCCCACCTTCTCCCTCTCTAGTGTGTCTCACCAGAATATAACTCCCACCTCCTCCCTCTCTAGTGTGTCTCACCAGAATATAACTCTGGTGTTCTTAATCAGTCTTAAGAAAGATTTCTGCTGCCGGGGATTAGTTGGTTCACTTGTGTGTTTAAGTTTCCTGGCAGAAACTCAAGCATATTATAACGTGTGTTTACCTCAAGACGGTTTTCTGGGGTCACAGCATCCCTGGTGTCTGGGTCCCAGACCAGACCTCCTGGTTGATAACTTGAGCAATTCATCGTATGCATCACAGCCAGGCTGATCAGTAAGTGACTCGCAGAACTTAGCAACTTACTGTGCCCCGTGGCCTGGTGGCTAAAGTTCTCGCTTCACACGGCAAGCGTCCGGGTTCGATTCCCGGCGAGGTTAGAAACATTGGGCGTGTTTCCTTACATCAGTTTTATATGTTCCCCATCAGTAAAATGAGAACCTGGGAGTTAGTCGACTTGTGTGGGTCGCATCCTGGGACAAAATTGACCTAATTTGCCCGAAATGCTCTGCATAACAAGCGGCTTTCTATATAATAGTATGTCATTGATGTCAGCTAGGCCTGTATACCTTGTACATGCACTTGTAGAAATAAAGATATTATATTATTATTATTTTGAAGATAGCCAAATGTCTGTTAATTTCCGTTATGCATGGTCAATGTTGAAAAGTCGTGGGCCCTTTACACTTACAGTAGTGTGCAAATTAATTGGGACAGGAGTAAATTTTGTGATTGTCTCACAATTTATGTAGTTTGGGTTCATTTATTTTCAGAAGAGTTTGCTTTCGACTTTTGGCAACCATACAGCTGTAGTGTTATGCTGCAACTCTCATCAGTGCTACAACATCTGTTGTTCTGTAAGGCAATTCCTGCAAGCGTGATCCATGAGTGAATGTGGTTTCGCCAAATTCTCCTCTTCAATTCATGATTACTGCTGAAATTCATGATGGATGTTACACCTAAGTAGCTCTTAGAAAACATCCTTATTTGAGTATCAGACAGATTGCTGAAAATTTGAGCTTAGCAAAGTGAACTGTTGGTCGGATTCTGAAGAGAGCTGACAACATTGGTGATTGTGGATTGAAGGTAGAAGTGCCAGAAAGCTGGTAAAGAAACAATTATTGACTGATGCTATGAAGAAAAAACATCTGCGCTGGGCACTCGATCATAAGGGATGGACGACAGATGAACAGGTACAGATCAGCGGTAGTGAGACGGAGCAAAGACGAACCTCTTCGGAATGGATACATTCAACAAGCTCCAAAACACCCACCTAAGATGATGTTTTGAGGTAGTTTTACCTCTAAAGGCCCTGTTATTGTTAAGGGAACGCTGAACAGTGATAAATACAAGGTAATCCTGGCAACTCATTTGCTTCCCATTGTGGATTAGAGACTCTTGAAGGAGAAGGCATTTTCCAGCAGGATCTTGCTCCCTGCCACACTTCCAGAAAAATGTTGACATTCTTCAGAGAGAGTGGGCTAAGCGTTCTAAATTTGCCTGGAAACTCTGACCTCAACTCAACTGAGAATCTATGGGCAATAACCAAACGCAGGATCACGAAACAGGACTGTTCAACTGTGGAGAAGCTAATTGCTGCTGATATTAGTACCTGATACCACGACAAAGAACTTGGCAAAATGTGTTCAAACGTTGGTCGATTCCATGCTAAAGCTTGTAGTAATGTTTATAAAGGCAAAGGGTAGTCATATCTCTTATTAAATTAATTATCTGTCATATCATTGAAGTGTATTTTTCAATTAAACACTAATTTTCCAAATAAATATCTTATTTCATCACTGTCCCAATTAATATGCACACTACTGTATTTTGTTATTTCTAAGCGAAGTCATTATAACCCTGGTTTTCACTGGGAGTATTTCGCACTGTCTGCCAAGCCTCGTAGGGAGGGATTTCTGTGTATGGATTTGGCTTTATAGCGACTCCGTCTCCCGTCACCCACCATCACCAGTAAAAAGAATAAGGTTTCCTCGCCCCTTTGTCAGTCGCCAGCTGGAGAGGCTTCCTCGACTTGCTCTCAAAGCAGCCTCACCACCTCCTTTCCCCCTCCCCCACAACCATCGCCAGGAGATTAAATCCTCTCAGCTTCCCCCTCCTCAAGCTTTAGCACCAGGATGGGGAAGCCTTTCAGCTCCCACCTCCTCAAGCTTCAGCAGCAGGACGGGGAAGCCTGAGATCTCAACTCCCTCCTCAAGCTTCAGCAGCAGCAGGACGGGGAAGCCTCCCACTGCTTGCTCGTGAAGCCTGGCTGTCTGGTTGGTGGTTATAACAAGGACAGCTACACACAGATTGGCAGATCTGTGCACGACCTAAAGGTGACCACCAGTAACACCTGCACACTCACCTGCACGCTAGTACACATGTACGTTGTGAGGGAGGGAGGGAGAGAGAGATGAATGAAAGAGAATGATAAGGAGAGAGAAATGGAAGAGAATGATAAATAGAGGGGTGAGAAAGCAGCTAGGGAAGGGAAGTAACAAGAAGCGAGAGAAGGGAAGTAAGAGAGAGAGAGAGAGAGAGCGAGGAAGTGAACTATCTCATAAGCATCCATCACTCCCTCCCTCAACTATACATTTTCCCATACAAACATACAACTAGCGTATACTTGTATTTCAGAGCTCTTAGAAAGCACCCTTGAAACCTGTCACAGGTTAATCGCAAGGGACAGTAGCTGTGAGGATACATACGCATTCGTCTCATCCCCCACCCAGGATTGAATCCGGGTTCATCGATTGTGAGCCTGGGCAGCGAGATGCAAGAATCAAGCAATATTTACTGACGTCACTTTGTCTCCGTTGCCATTTAATTTTCCCTCTTACTTTCCTTCTATCCCTTCCCCCTTCCCTATTCTCCTTTTTCGTGTTGTTGACATTCTGGTCTGTCCCTCTCCGCTTTGTCCTTGGCTCTTGAGTATTTTGTATGTCCTGAGCATGTCTCCCCTAGCCCTCTCTCCAGTAAATATTTTATTTACTTACTATTGTCTCTTACATGAGCATCTCTCAGCTCTGTGACTGGGGGAAGATGTGGAGGCTTCCTTTTCCCTGAGGGGTTCACCCGAGGGGTTCCTTCTGGGGGTTCACCTGAGGAGTTCCTTCTGGGGGATTCACCTGAGGGGTTCCTTCTGGGGGTTCACCTGAGGAGTTCCTTCTGGGGGTTCACCTGAGGAGTTCCTTCTGGGGGTTCACCTGAGGAGTTCCTTCTGGGGGTTCACCTGAGGAGTTCCTTCTGGGGGTTCACCTGAGGAGTTCCTTCTGGGGGTTCACCTGAGGAGTTCCTTCTGGGGGTTCACCTGAGGAGTTCCTTCTGGGGGGTCACCTGAGGAGTTCCTTCTGGGGGTTCACCTGAGGAGTTACCCCCACCCTCACCCAGCCCCGGTGTTCACATGTACTCTCCTAGTTGTACTTACCAACTTGTGTTCGGATAACAAAAAAAAGGCACAATACCGTGACTGGAACAATACACACACAACCCGCACATATAAAAGAGAGGAGCTTACGGCGACGTTTCGGTCTCTTCCCCCTTCTCCTTTCTCCTCTGGGTTTCTTTCTTTTATTTTGCCTTGTATTTGTCCTTTTTTATTTCATTTTTTCCCCCCTATGTGTTCTTGTTCTTACCCTATGCGGGCCGCCAGATTCATTGCAGTGCTCCTTTCCTAGTATATGACTGACTCCACTACCACCTCCATTATTACCACTTTCTTGTGCCCATCCCTGTCTGTCTGCCTATAAATACAATACCCCTTCTTCCTGTCCTGTGTGTTAGTGTGACTTTGTAAATGGTCCAAGTCGGACCAAAACGTCGTCGTAAGCTCCTCTCTTTTATATGTGCGGGTTGTGTGTGTATTGTGTTCGAATAGATGTGCACGCAAAATATCTGGATTTTTTTGGTTGATGTATCTTTGATAACTACGATCACGAGTCGGGCTCTACACTGGTGCTGCCAACTCGACGATGCTTCTCAAGATATCAGCCTCTGCTCGCATTCTACGTCTCTCTTGTGGTTCCTCACTGCTGTACTGGCAGACGGCGGCTAGAAGAAACACTGTCAATAGGTTAATGTAGGGATGGGAGAGGGGATGGGGAAGAGGTGTTAAATAATGCTGCTTATTTTAACCAGGTGTGATACTTAGTGTTTTGCCTCGAGTGTTAATGTTTGTTTGTATTGATTGTCGATGGTATCCTTGTTTTAAGTTGGTGTGTGTGTGTGCGTGCGTGTTGTAGATGGTTATTACTGAGTGACTTGCGTGGTCAGAATGCTTAGTAACTGTCTAAACAACAATTGCTACTGCTATTACTACAACCACTACTACTATTACCGTTACTACTAATAGTACTGTTACTACGACTATTACCACTATCACTATTACTATTACTATTAATTTTACTACTATTACTGCTACTACTATTACTATTTTTATTACTACTATTACTTTTACTCCTGCTATTACTACCACCACTTTTACTATACTATATTACCACTAATACACAAATAACCCGCACGTAGAGAGGAGCTTACGACGACGTTTCGGTCCGACTTGGACCATTTACAAAGTCACACGTAAGTCGTAAGCTCCTCTCTTCTATGTGTGTGTTATTTGTGTATTGTTCCAGTCACGGTATTCTGCCTTTAGTTATCTACCGCTATTGCTATTACTGTTACTCTCAGGATGGGGAGTGCATGACTGGAGGTGTCTCGGGTCACTGGGGGAGTGCATGACTAGAGGTGTCTCGGGTCACTGGGGAGTGCGTGACTGGAGGTGTCTCGTAGCACTGGGGAGTGCATGACTGGAGGTGTCTCGTAGCACTGGGGAGTGCATGACTGGAGGTGTCTCGTAGCACTGGGGGAGTGCATGACTGAGTGTCTCAGCACTGGAGGCATGACTGAGGTGTCTCGGTCCTGGGAGTGCATGACTGAGTGTCTCGCACTGGGGAGTGCATGACTGAGGTGTCTCGGTCACTGGGGAGTGCATGACTGGAGGTGTCTCGGGTCACTGGGGAGTGCATGACTGGAGGTGTCTCGTAGCACTGGGGAGTGCATGACTGGAGGTGTCTCGTAGCACTGGGGAGTGCATGACTGGAGGTGTCTCGGAGCACTGGGGAGTGCATGACTGGAGGTGTCTCGTAGCACTGGGGAGTGCATGACTGGAGGTGTCTCGGAGCACTGGGGAGTGCATGACTGAGGTGTCTCGAGCACTGGGAGTGCAGACTGAGGTTCCGGCATGGGGAGTGCTGACTGAGGTGTCTCGGAGCACTGGGGAGTGCATGACTGAGGTGTCTCTAGCACTGGGAGTGCATGACTGGAGGTGCCAGTGGGGAGGCATGAGAGGTGTCTCGGAGCACTGGGGAGTGCATGACTGGAGGTGTCTCGAGCACTGGGGAGTGCATGACTGGAGGTGTCTCGAGCACTGGGGAGTGCATGACTGGAGGTGTCTCGAGCACTGGGGAGTGCATGACTGGAGGTGACTCGAGGCACTGGGGAGTGCATGACTGAGGTGTCTCGGAGCACTGGGGAGTGCATGACTGGAGGTGTCTCGGAGCACTGGGGAAGTGCATGACTGGAGGTGTCTCGGAGCACTGGGGGAGTGCATGACTGGAGGTGACTCGGAGAACTGGGGGAGTGCATGACTGGAGGTGACGGGGAGCACTGGGGGAGTGCATGACTGGAGGTGACTCGGAGCACTGGGGGAGTGCATGACTGGAGGTGTCTCGAGCACTGGGGAGTGCATGACTGGAGGTGACTCGGAGCACTGGGGAGTGCATGTGACTGGAGGTGACTCCGGAGCACTGGGGAGTGCATGACTGGAGGTGACTCGGAGCACTGGGGGAGTGCATGACTGGAGGTGTCTCGGAGCACTGGGGGAGTGCATGACTGGAGGTGTCTCGGAGCACTGGGGAGTGCATGACTGGAGGTGACTCGGAGCACTGGGGAGTGCACTGGAGGTGACTCGAGCACTGGGAGTGCATGACTGGAGGTGACTCGAGCACTGGGGAGTGCATGACTGGAGGTGACTCGGAGCACTGGGGGAGTGCATGACTGGAGGTGTCTCGGAGCACTGGGGAGTGCATGACTGAGGTGCTCGAGCACTGGGGAGTGCGTGACTGGAGGTGTACTCGAGCACTGGGAGTGCGTGACTGGAGGTGTCTCGGAGCACTGGGGAGTGCATGACTGGAGGTGTCTCGGAGCACTGGGGAGTGCATGACTGGAGGTGTCTCGGGTCACTGGGGGAGTGCATGACTGGAGGTGTCTCGGAGCACTGGGGAGTGCGTGACTGGAGGTGTCTCGGAGCACTGGGAAGTGCGTGACTGGAGGTGTCTCGGAGCACTGGGGGAGTGCATGACTGGAGGTGTCTCGGAGCACTGGGGAGTGCATGACTGGAGGTGTCTCGGGTCACTGGGGGAGTGCATGACTGGAGGTGTCTCGGCACTGGGGAGTGTGACTGGAGGTGCTCGGGCACTGGGAGGCTGACTGAGGTGTCTCGGAGCACTGGGAAGTGCGTGACTGGAGGTGTCTCGAGCACTGGGGAGTCATGACTGAGGTGTCCTGGGAGTGCATGACTGAGTGTCCGAGCACTGGGGATCTACTGGAGGTGTCTCGGCACTGGGAAGTGCGTGACTGAGGGTGATCTGACTGATGTCCGGCACTGGGGAGAGTGCACTGGGACATGACTGGAGGTGTCTCGGAGCACTGGGAAGTGCGTGACTGGAGGTGTCTCGGGGCACTGGGGGAGTGCATGACTGGAGGTGTATCGGAGCACTGAGGAAAAGCATGATTGGAGTTGGCTCGGAGCACTTGGGAAGTACATGACTGGAGGTGTCCCGGGAAGTGCATGATCGCCAGTGTCAACAAGACACTGCAAGCCGTGGCAAATACATATCTGAAGGTGTCTCAGGTCAATACCAGGCGGAAGGGGGCAGTACCTGACTAGAATTATTACACTGCCATGCTGGGAAGTGCCACTGGCAGGGTAAATGGCCGACTGGAAGTGTCGCAAGAGCGGGAAGTGCCTAACTGGAAGTGTCGCAGGTGGGGGAATTCCCAGACTGCAAGTGTCGCAGGTGGGGGAAGTGCCTGACTGGAAGTGTCGCAGACGGGGAAGTGCCAGCCTGGAAGTGTCGTAGGTGCGGAAAGTGCTAGACTGGAAGTGTCGCAGGCGGGGAAGTGCCTGGTTATTTCAACGTGTTTCTAAATGTTTTCATTCCATTTGCCAGAGCCAGGGTGCCATCCTCACCTCGGTGCCATAAGGATAGTCCCTGAGTGCCGCGCCTCGTTGTGGCACCAACTTGAACTGATTTGATTGGGAATAATCTGGTAGAGAGAGAGAGAGAGAGAGAAGAGAGAGAGAGAGAGAGAGAAAAAAAAGAGAGAGAGAGAGAGAGAGAGAGAGAGAGAGAAATAGTATGAGTTTGAGTGTTTTTGTATGTGTACTCACCGATTTGTGGCTACAGGGGTCGAGTGGCAGCTTGTGTGTGTGTGTGTGTGTACTCAAGTAATTGTGGTTGCAGAAAAAGAGCCTTTTAACTTTCGACCGACGGACGTGATTAAGTCTTGTCGTACCTATTGATGAACTCTTGTAGGGAGTTCGTTTACCCAGTGTCACTCCGTAGTTTGTTCCACTGGTTTAGCAATCGTACGTTCAAGAAATATTTCGTAATATCTCTCTAACTCAGTTGCCTTTGTAATGTTCAGCCATGTCCTCGTGTTTATATCTTCCTGGTAACCATTTTATCCTTGTCTACTCTGCCTATGGTCGTAGTATTGCATTTGTCGTGATTATGTCCCCTTTTTCCTTCTCTCTTCTAATGAGATAAGTTGCGGTTCCTTCATTGTTACTGTCCCTGGTGTCCCTCATCTCAGGTACTGTCCCAGGTGTCCCTCATCTCAGGTACCAGTCTTGACACTTTACACACTTGATTTTCGCTTTTGTGTTTTACTAGGTCTTGGATCCGCACATTGACAATTCATAGTCAAGACTGGGTGGGTAACTTTATAAACTGTTGTGAACGATTCTTCGTTTAGATTCCTGAAAGTCAGTCTTATGTTTGCTAGCTCGTCTTGTGCTGCTGATGTTATTTTCTTTGTTCGTGCGTTAGGAGACAGGTTCATGGAAATGATTGTTTCTAGGTCATTCCGCTGTTTCTTTCATCTTTCCCTTCTATTCCCTTTCTATCAGATGATACTCGGTTATGGACCTCCTTTGCCCGTGTCCTAGCTTCATAACTTTACCTTTGTTAGGCGTTCAGTAACTGTATATCCGAGCATTCTTGAGGTCCATCTATGTTTTCTTGCAACATTGTTTCATTTTCTTCAGTTTGTATTCTTCCCGTTGGTTTGGCGCCGTTAGCAAACAAAGATATACAGGAGCTAACGCCTGTAACCAGAACATTAAAGTACACCAGGAATAGTATGGGTCCCAACACTGATCCTTGCGGAACTTCCTAGTTACACTCTTCCATACTGATGATTCATCCCTTGCAGTGACTCTTTGCTCTCTGCTGGTTAATTAAGTGTTTTTCTGTCCAAGTTTGTTCTCTGATTTGTTAAGTAGGCTTTTATGTTGGACCTTTTCTATAGATTTCCTGCAGTCTAGGGATATACAGTCCATTCATCCCTCTCTTTTACATATGCTCACTGTTAGTCGATAATGCCTCTCAGAGGTTAATACATAAGAACATAAGAAAGAAGGAACACTACAGCAGGCCCCATGCGAGGCAGGTCCAATTCACCTCCCGGCTTAAGCCAATGACCCACCTAGTCAGGTCAGGTCACATCCACTTAAGGAAGGGGCATGGCATCAGACCTAGCTCAAGCTAGTCAGGTCCAACTGACACCCACCCACACCCACTCATGTATTTATCTAACCTATTTTTAAGACTACACAACGTCTTAGCTTCTATGACTTTACTATAGAGTTTGTTCCACTCATCCACAACTCTATTACCAAGCCAGTGCTTTCTTATATCCTTCCTAAATCTGAATTTTTCCAACTTAAAACCATTGCTGAGAGTCCTGTCTTGGCTAGATATTTTTAGCACACTATTTATATTCCCTTAGTTTATTCCTGCTTTCCATTTATACACCTCAATCATATCCCCCCTAATTATACGCTTTTCCAGAGAGTGTAGATTCAGGGACCTAAATCTATCCTCATAGGGAACATTTCTGATACATGGGATCAACTTTGTCATCCTCCTTTGTACGTTTCCCAATACATTTATATCCATTCTATAATACAGTGACTAGAACTGTGCAGCATAATCTAAATGAGGCCTAACCAAAGATATATAAAGTTGAAGAACAACCTGAGGACTCCTATTACTTATGCTCCTTGATATGAAGCCAAGGATTCATTTCGCTTTATTGTGAACACTTATGCACTGTTGTCTTGGTTTTAGATTACTGCTAACCAGAACTCCCAAATCCTTTTCGCAATCAGTAATATTAAGATCTACATTATTTAGTTTATATGTGGGATGGTTATTTTCTTGTCCAATGTTTAGAACTTTGCATTTGTCTATATTAAACTGCATCTGCCACTTCTCCGATCACTGCATCAGTCTATTCAAATCTTCTTGGAGTGCTCTAATGTCCTCATTAGAATGAATTAGGCGACCTATTTTGGTGTCATCAGCAAACTTGCTTATGTCGCTATTTATTCCTTCATCAATGTTGTTTATGTAAATTATGAACAACAAAGGGCCCAACACTGATCCCTGTGGAACACCACTCGTGACGTGCCCCGACTGATTTCTCCCCATTGATGCAAACTCTCTGCTGCCTATTTGTGAACCACGCATATACCCAGGAAAAAAAAATTCTCCTATTTCGTGTGCCTTAATTTTCCTCAATAGCCTCTGATGTGGAA
>WNWK01000617.1:0-62500 GCA_009830355.1 Cherax destructor | reverse complement strand
AATGGTAAAAGAGGTGAAGACAATGGTAAAAGAGGTGAAGACAGTGGTAAAGAGGTGAAGACATGGTAAGGAGTGAAGACAAGGAAAAAGTGAAGACGTTGAAGGAGATGGAAGCAATGGTGAAGGTGAAGGAAGTGAAGACAGTGAAAGTGAAGGAAATGAAGGTGAAGACACTGTTCATGTCACTGGAAGTTTTGGAAAGCATGACGGGTGAAGCATAAAGCACTGCTTCATGCTCACCACTTCACTGCCTTCACCTGCCTCGTGCCTAGCCTTAGCCTCACGCCTTCACTGCCTTCACCACCTTCACTGCCTTCACCGCCTTCGCTGCCTTCACCGCCTTCGCTGCCTTCACCTTTATTGTCTTCAACTTCACTGCATTCACCACCTTCACTATCTTCACCTTCATTGGCTTCACATCCTTAACTGTCTTCACCTTTATTGTCTTCACCTCCTTCACTGTCTTCACTTCCTTCACTGTCTTCACCTCCTTCACTGTCTCATTCACTGTCTTCACCTCCTTCACTGTCTCATTCACTGTCTTCACCTCCTTCACTGTCTTCCTCATTCACTGTCTTCCTCATTCACTGTCTTCACGTTCACTGTCTTTGCTTCTTCACTGCCTTCACTGTCTTCGCCTCCTTCACTGTCTTCACCTCTTTCACTGTCTTCACCTCTTTCACTGTCTTCACCTCTTTCACTGTCTTCACCTCTTTCACTGTCTTCGCCTCCTTCACTGTCTTCTCCTCCTTCACTGTCTTCGCCTCCTTCACTGTCTTCTCCTCCTTCACTGTCTTCGCCTCCTTCACTGTCTTCGCCTCCTTCACTGTCTTCACCTCCTTCACTGTCTTCACCCCTTCACTGTCTTCACCTCCTTCACTGTCTTCACCGCCTTCACTGTCTTCACCCCTTCACTGTCTCTCCTTCACTCTCCCTTCACTGTCTTCACCGCCTTCACTGTCTTCACCGCCTTCACTGTCTTCACCGCCTTCACTGTCTTCACCGCCTTCACTGTCTTCACCTCCTTCACTGTCTTCACCTCCTTCACTGTCTTCACCTCCTTCACTGTCTTCACCTCCTTCACTGTCTTCACCTCCTTCACTGTCTTCACCTCCTTCACTGTCTTCACCTCCTTCACTGTCTTCACCTCCTTCACTGTCTTCACCGCCTTCACTGTCTTCACCTCCTTCACTGTCTTCACCTCCTTCACTGTCTTCACCTCCTTCACTGTCTTCACCGCCTTCACTGTCTTCACCTCCTTCACTGTCTTCACCGCCTTCACTGTCTTCACCTCCTTCACTGTCTTCACCTCCTTCACTGTCTTCACCGCCTTCACTGTCTTCACCGCCTTCACTGTCTTCACCTCCTTCACTGTCTTCACCGCCTTCACCTCCTTCACTGTCTTCACCTCCTTCACTGTCTTCACCGCCTTCACTGTCTTCACCTCCTTCACTGTCTTCACCTCCTTCACTGTCTTCACCGCCTTCATTGTCTTCACCGCCTTCACTGTCTTCACCGCCTTCACTGTCTTCACCTCCTTCACTGTCTTCACCGCCTTCATTGTCTTCACCGCCTTCACTGTCTTCACCTCCTTCACTGTCTTCACCTCCTTCACTGTCTTCACCGCCTTCATGTCTTCACCGCCTTCACTGTCTTCACCGCCTTCACTGTCTTCACCTTCACTGTCTTCACTCTTCACTGTCTTCACTCCTTCACTGTCTTCACATCCTTCACTGTCTTCACCTCCTTCACTGTCTTCACCTCCTTCACTGTCTTCACCTCCTTCACTGTCTTCACCTCCTTCACTGTCTTCACCGCCTTCACTGTCTTCACCGCCTTCATTGTCTTCACCCTCAACATCTGCCTTCATTTGTATTTTATGAAAATGTGTCTGGTATGTTACAATAGGCGTGACAATGGTGGGTGTAAGACGGGTCTGCGTGACAGAGGTTTGCGTGACAGCTTTTCGTGACAGGTGGGCGTGACAGGGGAAGGGCCTGACAGGGGTGGACTTGACATTGGTGGGCATGAGAGGGGTGGGCGTGACATGTTTGGGTGTGAAGGACGTGAACATGACAACTTTCGGGTCAGTGATCTGTAACTGTCAAGGAGCAGCTGATGTGGTTTATTTATGAGTCACAAGTTGAAGGCAGCACACACACTCTCTCTTTCTCTCTCTCTCTCTCTCTCTCTCTCTCTCTCTCTCTCTCTCTCTCTCTCTCTCTCTCTCTCTCTCTCTCTCTCTCTCTCTCTCTCTCTCTCTCTCTCTCTCTCTCTTCTCTCTCTTCTCTCTCTTCTCTCTCTTCTCTCTCCTCTCTCTCTCTCTCCTCTCTCCTCCCCTTCCTCCCTCCCTCCACTTTCCCCCTCCTCCTCGTCAACATTCTCACACACAGTGTAGTGTGGCACCACACTGGGAATTGATGACATTGACCTTCAGGGTAAATTTACACCTTCACCCACGCCCTAGCAAGGTGTGGTCGCGGATTGGGGAGTTGTGGTCGTGGAGAGGGAATTGTGGTCAGAAGATGGGGAGATGTGGTCGGGGGTTGGGGAGGTGAGGTTGTGAGGATATAGCACTTCTCCAGGTCTACTGGCCGATCAATCACAACCACTCACGCAACTGTGCAACCTATTTCTAATGCTGACCTGAACGATACCTGAAAGACGTTTCCAGGGGTCACTGCCCCCGCTGCCCGGGCCCAGACCAGGCCTCCTGGAGAATCAAGGTCAGATCGACCGACTGATACTGCTAGCCGCACACGGTTCAACGTATGTACCACAGCCAGGCTGGTCAGTCATTGATTTTAGGAACTTGTCCAGTTCTCTCTTGAAGACAGCCAGAGGTTTGTGGGTAATTCCCGTTAAGCATGAAAGGATGGCGTTGAAAAGAGTCGGGGATCTCTGACACTCATTGCGCCCCTGCTTTTTAGTGAAGGTATTTTGTACCGTCCGCCAAGTCTCTTTCATACCGAGTGATTTCGGTGTTTAAGTTTGAAGCCAGTTCCTCCAAGATTTTCCCGGTGTACATTATTATGTACCTTTCTCGCCAACGCTCCAGGAAATACAGTTGAAGGGGCTTCAAGCATTCCCAGTAGTTCAGGTGCTTGATTGATTGTATACGAGTAGTGAAGGCTTTCTGTACATTTTTCAGCTCATCACTTTCGTCTGTCTTGAAGGGGGCCGTCAGAATACAGCAGTATTCCAGCCTGGAGAGAACAAGTGACTTAAAAAGTATCATCTTTGGCTCAGCATCTTTTGTCTTCTAGTTATCCAGCCTATCATTTTCCGTGCTGTAGCAAGTATTTAAGCAGCATTCATGGGCATGCATGCTGCTTGGAGTAGCATGCATGGGCATGACGTCAATGGCTTCTTCGAAGTCAACTGAGGAAAGGGCTACGTCGAAAATTATGGAGATGTTGGCAGGGTTTTGAGTCTCGTTCATGGAAAAACTCATTTGGGTCATTGATATGTAAACCGACGAGTAACTCACTGAATGCAAATTCATATCGTGACTTCAGTCTTTCACTCATTTAATTATTGTCATCATTGTGTGTTTCATCACTTTAAGCAAAGGACCGACATCGGATGTGGTTTTCGACCTGGATTTTGCATTAGAGAAGAAATATTTGGGATTACTAATTTCATTTATGGCTCTCTGCTTCCTCTGAACTATATATGATGCAATAAGTTTGTGCTCTATCTTCTCCATTTCTCTAAACTGAGCTTTAGAGATTCGTCTGCCCTTGAGGAGATCTGATATCCGTCGTCTTCTCCTGTGGAGTTTGCATCTTCTTTGCTGTCAAGGTACGTGTCTGGAACATACTTCGAACAACAGAGAGCTCATTCTCTCGAACAACTGATTTAGATCTTGGATGGTGATGTCGTCCTCCCAGCGTGTGTCGCTAAACTGACGATTTATTCTATCCCAGGTGATATTGTTCTTGATGAAGTTGAATCTGTTAGTCTGCACGAAGGTTTATACGTCGATTATGTTGTCTAAAGTTACAGTTTCATCACAGTTATGTCCCAGACTAAGTCCTCATTCTCAGTAAATATAACGTCTAGGGTGTTTCCTAGTCTGGTCCGTTCAGCAGTCTATTGGTTTAAGGCAAATTTATTGCAGAGATTTAATAATTTTCTTGTGTGGGTCTGTTTTTCCAAGCTAGCTCAATGGACTCTCTGCAATTAAAGTCCTTTTTAAAGTCTTCCATTTAATATGTCTCAGACTGAAGTCACCCAGCAGCAAGGTATTTGAGGCTGGGTTTGATAGGCTCGACTTCCAATAACTGGCGCTTGAACTGCTGGGAGGTTGTGTCCAGTGGTTTATACACAAGCACAACGAATAGTTTCTGGTTTTCACTTTTAACTGCCAGAACTTCGACTATATTGTTAGTGATGTTGAGTAGCTCAATGTATATGAGTGACTCTTAACATGCAGGTCGAACCCTCCCTTCCCTTGTTGCTTTGCGAAAGCTTCAAACACTGCATTTGATTCCATGAACGGTATTGTGTTGTTCTTCCTCAGTTTGTGACCTTGTACTTTTGCCAACACATTGATACATTGCTAGTTGCTGTGCTGGGGGGGCTTGTTGGTTGGACTCAGTGGCTCAGGAGCTAGCCACTGACTTAGATTCTAGTGCGGCATGGCTCCTAAGAGGTGACACAGTCTTAGCGTTTTTTGCCATTTTGTTGTGCAACTAAAAATTCCTGCTGATTGAATAATTCTAATTTTTATGGTCATATTGGCGTTCATGAGGCTTTATACACCTCGTTTCTTTCTTCCGGTGGCCTCGACCGTTTTAAATCTTATAAAATTCTTTATTTACTGAACTACTTGGAGTGACATGTACCTTTATTCAGGAGAGATTTCGCCATTTTTTTTGGGGGTGGGGAAGTTGTATATGCAGGTTCCCTTTTTGTTAGTCTCGGTAGAGCGTGTTTATAGATGACCTTAAGTAGATAATTTGTTCTTTTCTGGCTTCCTTTCGCCGTGTTTTTGGGGCTCCGAGATGCAACTAGTGTAATTTCTGGTTCAGTACCAGAGCGAGAGGCAACACTGACAGCAGCAGTGGTACCAGAGCCAGAGGCAACACTGATGGCAGCATCAATACCAGTGCTGCCACCAGCTTCGCTAGTACAAAAATCTACGCAAACCTTCGAACCATCAGGGTCGTCAGCACTAGCATGACCAGTACTGCTGACAGTCAGGGTCAAAAATTTCTCCGGTATCACCGGTAACAGCTCATACCCACCAGGACCACCAGTTTCGGTACTGGGAGCCAGGATGTGCCTACCTTCCACAAGGGTTATTCCAGTAGTGAAGTTCTAATATCAGTTTCCCTTTGGTGGTCTATACCAAATTGTTCTTGGTATGTGTAGAACTTTGCTAAGTCAGACACGCCAGACATAATTGACTCCTTATTTGATGCTATCCAGTGCTTCTGTGTGCCTTAAAAATTAACAAATGTCTTTCTCTCATATCCAGAAAATAATTATTTTGTATTGCAGTCTCTTTATCTCCTTCATATAGATAAATACATTTTAAATGCATCCTCGTTCCGCATATCTAACACGAAATACAACGAGGTTATTCCATATGAGTGGCAGGACGGGGACAAACACCGTCCTGGTTTTCCATATCTTGTGGGGGTTGATGGGGTGAGGTGTCTGGTGAAGGTGTGGAAGTGACGGTAACGGTGGGAGAGTGAGTGTGGTGCCCCTGGTGGCCTGTAAGTTGTTTATTTAGGTACAGGTACACACAAGTTTAATTATCATACATAGCAGGATGTGTGTAAATTATTTAGGATAACCCAAAATGTCAAGACACGGTGACTTATTTGGGTTATCTAGGCTTTAAATAATACCCTGTCCTAGGTATTATTTAAAGCCTAGCAGTAAGTTACAGTAGAGTTGCTGTGTCACCAGCAATTCCTCAACAAAGCTTGCTACTTTTCAGTTTATCCACTATTCTTGCTCCCCAGTGTTCTGGCTGTGTCCCGCTCATCCACAACTCCACTGCCAAACTAGTGCTTTAATAAATGAAGGGGTCAGTCACCCAGCCCTTTCTCTCCCCACACCAGAGGATATCAATACTGTGTACAGACCCGTCATTGATGGAGCGAAGAGTCAGGATAAATATTACCACGATATGCAATATACTCAGATACACTGACAGGGTGAGGAGGGAGAGAGACAACCAGCAGCTGATTATGGAGTAATAATATGACCAGGAGCTATGTCTCCACTACCTGAGAATACGGCCTGGTATGTGAGGTACCACAGACTACTTACTAGAAGAAAGATGTGGGAGTAAACATCGCATCTAACATATCACCTGATGTATATACCATCCATAAACATCAGCTCCATAGGCAAAAATTAGCTCACTCGAAGAAACTAATTCACACTGGGATAGCAGGACAAAGATAACAGAAAAGCGGTTTCACTTGTTTAGGGAACGCTTGAGAGAAAGCCATGGGCGTCTTTACCTTCTTAGATATTTTCTCACTTATATAAACAAAATATTCTATTACATGTATAAGTTTAAATGCGACATTGTTGTTGATAAAGAGACTCGAAACTTTAAGACAATACTTCGCTCACGCAAAGTTTTTTCCCGGTCTGGTGCTAGGTGTCTCCAGACGTAAGTAACATGTTTTGTTACGTAATATACATGACAAAACCATTAGCGTTTAACATAATTTTTCTTATGATCTCTCAACAAATGGTATTTAGGTTAGGTCAGATCAGGTTAGATTTGATTATCGTTAATTCATGATTATCATTTTGGGAAACAAGCACAGTCAGTATAACAGCAGACAGCAAGTTGAAAATCCCACTTATGTTGGTATAAATATATGTTGAAATTACTGCTGATGATAAGTATGAAATTAGCAATATGATGGCTGGCTGACGACGACGACAGACTCAAGGATCCAGTCTTCACCACGGCAGACTGGAGGAGAATCAGAGAGAGACAATCGCCACGTACTTTGAAGATATCATAGAGCAGGAGTTAGCCAGGCGCATAGATGGCAGATAAAGAAACAAATAAGTGGCAGGGACGTCAGGAAGTACTTAATGTTTGAGAGTGGTTAGGAAGAGGAAGCGGGTTCCAGACAGGATTTAAGAATATATATGGAAGGGAGCCTCTTCTAATCTTAAGAATATATAGAAGGGAGCCTCCTGTACTTGCAAGTGTGGGGACACAACCTCGGAGAAGTAAATAAAAAAGTCTTCAAGGAACAGCACTTCAATTTCTACTGGAGGTTGTTTGAATATTCTCCTCCTACCACCCAAGGATTTTTGCGTAAATAAGAATATACGATTCACAGATAACTCACCATTTAGAGAGGAAACGTTAGATGTTTCGGTCAGTCCTGAACCATTATGAAGTCGCTAGTGGAATTTTATGAATATATATTCTATAGGAGACCAGGAATTTTGTTTGACCATACAGTAATAGTTGAGAACCGGCCCGTAAGTGGACACTCGACCCCCATGAAATAAACGAGATAAATACACACCCACACGCCAACCCATGCACACACACACGCACACACTCACACACGCACACACTCACTAGAGTCGAACACTCAAGACAATTGGAGAGTCACTGTACCTTAAGAGAGCCTCAAAATGTGTGATGAAGGGGAAAGCCTCTTGGATTAGCGGGAGGGAGGGTGGTGACCTATTGATGGTGACCCACTGGTGGTGACCCATTTGTGGTGACCCACTGGTGGTGACCTATTGGTGGTGACCCACTGGTTGTGACCCATTGGTTGTGACCCACTGGTGGTGAGCTGATGGAGTCTTAAGTAAATCATCCTGGTGAGTCCTTGACCCAAGGACTCCCATTAATGGTGCTTTTCAAGAACGTTCTTGTAATTCCGACAAGATAAAGCTTTAAAAACAGTCGTATGAAGTTTGTAAGTTCCTCAAGTTAGCTTCCTCATCAGCCGGGCTGTGGTGCCTACGTTGGATTGTGTACAGCTAGCACCAACAGCCTGATTGATCTGGCCTTCAATGCGGAATCCTGGTGAGGGACCGGGCCGCGGAAAGCGATGACTTCAGGGGGTCGACTGCAGGCAGAATAATGGTAGTTGAGATCAAAGACGCACCAAATGAGCCTGGCCCATGGCCGGGCTCTCAGAGTAGCAAAACTCGGAACTCATCGAAGGTATATCAAAGATATTTCAAAGGCATATCAGAGGTATACTTCCAGCGTTATAAAGTTATATTATTGTGTGCGGAATGGAGAAAAAAAATACGTCTCGATTTCCTCACTGTTTTTATTAGTGAAGCCTTTCAAGTGAGGCCAGTCCTGATCTTTGTTGTTGTTGTTGTTGTTCTGATGATATAGTAAGTCTCTCATAAATGTAGTACTGTGAAAGTGTTGTCAGGCGCTGTTCACTTTGGTGTGATGTTTCCAGCACATGAGTGATGTTACAGTGGACGTGACGGATGACTACAGTGTTGTGACGGGTTCTGTCAGACACCACCAAGTTCTGAGCTTTTGTCTTGTTGCAAGGTAAACATGAAGCAACACAGTGCGATAAAGAAAACTCTGTTACACACGATTACTCGCTGAGTGATCGTGTGTAAAGAATTAGTGCGCAATGTGGGAAGTTTGTCCCCGTGTGAAGTTATGGGTGACTCGTGTAAATAGTTTAGAAAACGGACAAGTTGAAGAATGAGGGACAGATTACCTCAAACTTCCCCTCATATTTCTGATCTCTTCCAACCGCCTCTACCATTGGCACTCCCCAGAAATTTTGACTGAGCATATTTTTTTTTTTTGGGGGGGGGGGAGGCGGAGGGTATTGTGGTGGACCTGCACCCCTCATACAGCTGCTGGGAGTTTCGAGTCTTGTTTTTGGTAAAGACGCCAATCCAGGCAGGAAAGTGACGAAGCATGTGTGTGTCACAGCAGGAAGAGGAGGATCGATCCTTCACGACTGTGGTTGGTAGAGTGAAGATGGTCATGAGAATGTTGCAGGTCTGAAGTGAAATACTCAACCTGTCCAGCTACACACGCGGTACAATGACGCTGAGGTACTGTGTGGTAGTCCAGCTACACACGCGGTACAATGACGCTGAGGTACTGTGTGGTAGTCCAGCCACACACACGGTACAATGACGCTGAGGTACTGTGTGGTAGTCCAGCCACACACACGGTACAATGACGCTGAGGTACTGTGTGGTAGTCCAGCCACACACACGGTACAATGACGCTGAGGTACTGTGTGGTACTCCAGCACACACACGGTACAATGACGCTGAGGTACTGTGTGTATCCAGCTACACACGGTACAATGACGCTGAGGTACTGTGTGGTAGTCCAGCTACACACCCGGTACAATGACGCTGAGGTACTGTGTGGTAGTCCAGCTACACACGCGGTACAATGACGCTGAGGTACTGTGTGGTAGTCCAGCCACACACACGGTACAATGACGCTGAGGTACTGTGTGGTAGTCCAGCCACACACACGGTACAATGACGCTGAGGTACTGTGTGGTAGTCCAGCCACACACACAGTACAATGACGCTGAGGTACTGTGTGGTAGTCCAGCCACACACATGGTACAATGATGCTGAGGTACTGTGAGGTAGTCCAGCCACACACATGGTACAATGACGCTGAGGTACTGTGTGGTAGTCCAGCCACACACATGGTACAATGGCGCTGAGGTACTGTGTGGTAGTCCAGCCACACACATGGTACAATGACGCTGAGGTACTGTGAGGTAGTCCAGCCACACACATGGTACAATGACGCTGAGGTACTGTGTGGTAGTCCAGCCACACACATGGTACAATGACGCTGAGGTACTGTGTGGTAGTCCAGCCACACACATGGTACAATGGCGCTGAGGTACTGTGTGGTAGTCCAGCCACACACTGGTACAATGACGCTGAGGTACTGTGTGGTAGTCCAGCCACACACATGGTACAATGACGCTGAGGTACTGTGTGGTAGTCCAGCACACACAGGTACAATGACGCTGAGGTACTGTGTGGTAGTCCAGCACACACACGGTACAATGACGTTGAGGTACTGTGTGGTAGTCCAGCTACACACATGGTACAATGACGCTGAGGTACTGTGTGGTAGTCCAGCTACACACGGTACAATGACGCTGAGGTACTGTGTGGTAGTCCAGCCACACACATGGTACAATGGCGCTGAGGTACTGTGTGGTAGTCCAGCCACACACATGGTACAATGACGCTGAGGTACTGTGAGGTAGTCCAGCCACACACATGGTACAATGACGCTGAGGTACTGTGTGGTAGTCCAGCCACACACATGGTACAATGACGCTGAGGTACTGTGTGGTAGTCCAGCCACACACATGGTACAATGGCGCTGAGGTACTGTGTGGTAGTCCAGCCACACACATGGTACAATGACGCTGAGGTACTGTGTGGTAGTCCAGCCACACACATGGTACAATGACGCTGAGGTACTGTGTGGTAGTCCAGCCACACACATGGTACAATGACGCTGAGGTACTGTGTGGTAGTCCAGCCACACACACGGTACAATGACGCTGAGGTACTGTGTGGTAGTCCAGCCACACACACGGTACAATGACGCTGAGGTACTGTGTGGTAGTCCAGCTACACACGCGGTACAATGACGCTGAGGTACTGTGTGGTAGTCCAGCTACACACATGGTACAATGACGCTGAGGTACTGTGTGGTAGTCCAGCTACACACATGGTACAATGACGCTGAGGTACTGTGTGGTAGTCCAGCACACACGGTACAATGACGCTGAGGTACTGTGTGGTAGTCCAGCACACACATGGTACAATGACGCTGAGGTACTGTGTGGTAGTCCAGCCACACACTGGTACAATGACGCTGAGGTACTGTGGGTAGTCCAGCCACACACAGGTACAATGACGCTGAGGTACTGTGTGGTAGTCCAGCCACACACATGGTACAATGACGCTGAGGTACTGTGTGGTAGTCCAGCCACACACGGTACAATGACGCTGAGGTACTGTGGGTAGTCCAGCCACACATGGTACAATGGCGCTGAAGTACTGTGTGGTAGTCCAGCCACACACTGGTACAATGACGCTGAGGTACTGTGGGTAGTCCAGCCACACACGGTACAATGACGCTGAGGTACTGTGTGGTAGTCCAGCCACACACTGGTACAATGCGCTGAGGTACTGTGGGTAGTCCAGCCACACACATGGTACAATGACGCTGAGGTACTGTGTGGTAGTCCAGCCACACACATGGTACAATGACGCTGAGGTACTGTGTGGTAGTCCAGCCACACATGGTACAATGGCGCTGAGGTACTGTGTGGTAGTCCAGCCCACACATGGTACAATGACGCTGAGGTACTGTGTGGTAGTCCAGCCACACACATGGTACAATGACGCTGAGGTACTGTGTGGTAGTCCAGCCACACACATGGTACAATGGCGCTGAGGTACTGTGTGGTAGTCCAGCCACACACATGGTACAATGGCGCTGAGGTACTGTGAGGTAGTCCAGCCACACACATGGTACAATGACGCTGAGGTACTGTGTGGTAGTCCAGCCACACACATGGTACAATGGCGCTGAGGTACTGTGAGTAGTCCAGCCACACACATGGTACAATGGCGCTGAGGTACTGTGTGGTAGTCCAGCCCACACATGGTACAATGGCGCTGAGGTACAGTGAGGTAGTCCAGCACACACATGGTACAATGGCGCTGAGGTACTGTGTGGTAGCCCAGCCACACACATGGTACAATGGCGCTAGGTACTGTGAGGTAGTCCAGCTACACACATGGTACAATGACGCTGAGGTACTGTGTGGTAGTCCAGCACACACATGGTACAATGGCGCTGAGGTACTGTGGGTAGTCCAGCCACACACATGGTACAATGGCGCTGAGGTACTGTGTGGTAGTCCAGCCACACACATGGTACAATGGCGCTGAGGTACTGTGGGTAGTCCAGCCACACATGGTACAATGACGCTGAGGTACTGTGTGGTAGTCCAGCCACACATGGTACAATGCGCTGAGGTACTGTGTGGTAGTCCAGCCACACACATGGTACAATGGCGCTGAGGTACTGTGGGTAGTCCAGCCACACACATGGTACAATGACGCTGAGGTACTGTGTGGTAGTCCAGCCACACACATGGTACAATGGCGCTGAGGTACTGTGTGGTAGTCCAGCCACACACATGGTACAATGACGCTGAGGTACTGTGTGGTAGTCCAGCCACACACATGGTACAATGGCGCTGAGGTACTGTGAGGTAGTCCAGCACACACATGGTACAATGGCGCTGAGGTACTGTGTGGTAGTCCAGCCACACACATGGTACAATGGCGCTGAGGTACTGTGGTGAGTCAGCACACACATGGTACAATGGCGCTGAGGTACTGTGAGGTAGTCCAGCACACACATGGTACAATGGCGCTGAGGTACTGTGAGGTAGTCCAGCACACACATGGTACAATGCGCTGAGGTACTGTGTGGTAGTCCAGCCACACACATGGTACAATGACGCTGAGGTACTGTGAGGTAGTCCAGCCACACACATGGTACAATGGCGCTGAGGTACTGTGAGGTAGTCCAGCCACACACATGGTACAATGGCGCTGAGGTACTGTGTGGTAGTCCAGCCACACACATGGTACAATGGCGCTGAGGTACTGTGAGGTAGTCCAGCCACACACATGGTACAATGGCGCTGAGGTACTGTGTGGTAGTCCAGCCACACACATGGTACAATGGCGCTGAGGTACTGTGTGGTAGTCCAGCCACACACATGGTACAATGGCGCTGAGGTACTGTGTGGTAGTCCAGCCACACACATGGTACAATGGCGCTGAGGTACTGTGTGGTAGTCAGACAACAACTTTACAATGGCGCTTGACTTGTGTGACATGGTAACGACTGAGTTGTAGTTCACACCACTTCATACCGCTTAGGTACGTGTCATCACCAGCTTATGCAGCTTCATCACCTGCTTCTAACAGCTTCATCACGCTTCATCACCTGCTTCATCACCAGCTTCATCACCAGCTTCATCACCAGCTTCATCACCAGCTTCATCACCAGCTTCATCACCAGCTTCATCACCAGCTTCATCACCAGCTTCATCACCAGCTTCATCACCAGCTTCATCACCAGCTTCATCACCAGCTTCATCACCAGCTTCATCACCAGCTTCATCACCAGCTTCATCACCAGCTTCATCACCAGCTTCATCACCAGCTTCATCACCAGCTTCATCACCAGCTTCATCACCAGCTTCATCACCAGCTTCATCACCAGCTTCATCACCAGCTTCATCACCAGCTTCATCACCTGCTTCATCACCAGCTTCATCACCTGCTTCATCACCAGCTTCATCACCAGCTTCATCACCAGCTTCATCACCAGCTTCATCACCTGTTTCATCACCAGCTTCATCACCTGCTTCATCACCAGCTTCATCACCAGCTTCATCACCTGCTTCATCACCAGCTTCATCACCTGCTTCATCACTCACTTCATCACGCTTCATCACCAGCTTCATCACCATACAGCTTCATCACCTGCTTCATCACCAGCTTCATCACCTGCTTCATCACCTGCTTCATCACCGCTTCATCACCGCTTCATCACCAGCTTCATCACCAGCTTCACCAGCTTCATCACCTGTTCATCACCAGCTTCATCACCTGCTTCATCACCAGCTTCATCACCTGCTTCATCACCTGCAGACTGAGCTTCGATCTGCTGACTATACGTGGACCTTCCAGTTCAGGTTAGTTCTGCTGACTCGGCTGGGTCTGCCGACTAAACCTGGACCTGCCAGCTATGTTTGAATCTGCAGTAAGATTGGTCTTACAATGAAATTGGACCTGCAGTAAGATTAGACCTGCAGCCAGATTAGTCCTGCAATAAAACTGGTCCTGCAGTAAATATAGTCCTGCAGTAAGATTGATCCTTCACTATACAATGTGTAATGAAGGCTCGCTGAATGCCACACCTACAGCAAGGGCGGTGCCACACACACACACACCAACAACTTCACAGCCACAAAAGTTACAAATGGAAGCTGGGACACAAACTTGTTCTCAGAAGCTGCCATGGAAAGCCTCACTAAGCACTCTTGACGACCTCGGACTGCTTAAGTATTCATTAAAGTTGAAGACATCGTTGATGTTTCTGTCACAAAAGTTCAGTCCGGGGTAACACGGACCAAATATATGTCGTTATGGGAGAGTCACTGTTCTGTCTGACCAAGGACTATGTGATACCACATTCATTAAGTGTTGCTGTGATGAATAAGACAAGTGCGCACAACATAGGTAGCTTTATTGATTAAACTCTTCGCCTGCGCATCAGGCTTCATCGTTCGAATATAGAGGTGATTACAATACGAAGCAGTAAAAATAGGGAGGTAATTTTGAAGCTATCAGTCCCTCAGCCCTGATAGGTGGTGGTCAGTCCCTCAGCCCTGATAGGTGGTGGTCAGTCCCTTAGCCTAAAATAGAGGAACATTTTTTCATTAAAACTCAATTCGTTACATAGATTTTTGCAGATAGATAAACAGTATTTGCAGTGTGTGAAGAGGGAGAGAAGGTGTAAGGAAACACGCCCAGTGTCTCCACCCGTACGGGGGATCGAACGACGGACACTCAGTTTGTGAGCTGAATGAGCTACCATCCAAGCTACGGGGACACTCTTAGCTTGAGGTAGTGGGTTGGAGTTCCTGAAGAAGAGGAGGACCTGCGCCAGTCACTCTTTACCTAATGGCGGCTGGGGGAGGAGGGGATGGGGCAGACATCCAGGAGAAAACCTGCCCCTGTTGCCTTACCTAAGGGAAGGGTTAGGTTAGGTTTGTCAGGAAACAGGACAAGTGTTTCCTGGCGCAAGTCTTAGTCATATGATGACCCACCACTGGAGCTTTTGGTCATCTGACCGAGGCCTTCCGCTGGCTTATCGATCCACCCCTTTAAAAATTATGGTTATTATTATAACCATTTTTACCTAAGGGGAGGGGGGCAGGAGTTCCCTGGTGGGAACACCCGCCTTCCCTCCTGATGGTGGGATTCAAGGTCAATGTATTGGATATATATAATTTATACCTTAGCGTGCTGCCACCGTGCCTCCAGTATGGATTAATATAACCCCTGCACACAAGAATATACCTTTATAACGCTGGAAGTATATAATATATCCCATTTTGCAAGAGAACATACCTTTATAACACTGTAAGTACATAATATATCCCCGTATGCACCAGAGTATATGCCTTTTTAAGGCTCAAAGTATACTCATACATTGTTAGCTGAACATGCGGGCCTTGATGAGTGTGGTATTACTGTAGGTCACCTTGCTACGTCACACTGGCAGAGTAGGTCACCTTGCTACGTCACATTGGCAATGTAGGTCACCTTGCTACGTCACACTGGCAGTGTATGTCACCTTGCTACGTCACACTGTCATTGTAAGTTACCTTGCTACGTCACACTGACAGTGTAGGTCACACTGGCAGTGTAGGTCACCTTGCTACGTCACACTGGCAGTGTAGGTCACCTTGCTACGTCACACTGACAGTGTAGGTCACCTTGCTACGTCACACTGGCAGTGTAGGTCACCTTGCTACATCACTGGCAGTGTAGGTCACCTTGCTACGTCACTGGCAGTGTAGGTCACCTTGCTACGTCACACTGGCAGTGCAGGTCACCTTGCTACGTCACACTGGCAGTGCAGGTCACCTTGCTACGTCACGCTGGCAGTGCAGGTCACCTTGCTACGTCACACTGGCAGTGCAGGTCACCTTGCTATCCTACGCCTCCCATCATATGGGAAATTTATGGTACGCTTCTTTGCCTTGTTTAAAACCTGACTACTTCTCTTTCTAAACTATGATTCCTGCGGATTTATTGCTTTCCAGTAATAATAATAATAATATGTCCTGCATGTATCTGCATGTGCCAGATATATAGACTGAGGTTATGAGAGTCTGGCATGACAAACCTTCGTGTACATTTGCAGGGGTCGTAGCTCCTGGCCTCGCCTCTTAACTTACCTCTTTGTCAGATTCACATCCTTCTGCCACGTGGGAGCTATCGTAAATGCTTTTAATAGTATATATATGTATATGTGTGTGTGTGTATTTTCGTAGGTCGAGACCCAGATCATGACCCAGCTTCCTAGATCAGTCTGATCGGAAGAACTGATTTCTAACCTCTCGGGCTTTGTCATACTTACTCTTGAAGCTGTGTATTAAGTTTCCCTCCACTATTGACACATGAGGGTCATTCCTCTTTTCACTCACACTGAGAGTAAAGCAATACTCCTTTACACCTCTTGGGCGCATTTCTGGATCAAGGTGACAGTTTCCGCTAGTGCCTCTTTGATCCTCTTAATTCAGACAGGCTGCTCTTATCTGCCCTATCAAGTTCCTCTTAGAATGTTGAGTTGTTATATCTTCCTTTGTCCTTCTCTCCGCTAAGGTCGTTAAGTTTAGTACCTTCAACCTCTCCTTATAGTGCACCTCATACAGTTCTGGTACTAGCATGCTTGCAAGCATTTGCATTCTTTCGAAATCCCTCACATTGTTGACGAGAAGTGTGTTGGTCATGGTGGAGCCGCGTACTCAGTGATTTGCTTAACATACGTCGTGTATAAGGTTCTGAAGCATCTTTAAGTTACTGAATGCTGTTCTGAGGTTTGCTAATCTTACATGTCGCTGATATACGATCTATGGGGATTTCTGGTGTTATATTCATCTTCAGATCTTTTCACTGAGATTTCCCAGCATCTCTCCGCTGATCGTGTACTGTATGTCAAACGTGTGTGTACTCACCCAGTTGTGGTTGCAGGGGTCGATTCATAGCTCCTGGCCACGCCTCTTCACTGGCCGCTACTGGGTCACTCTCCCTGCGCCATGAGCTTTATCATACCTTTTCTTAAAACTATGAATGGATCCTGCCTCCACTACATCGCTTCTCAAACTATTCCACTTCCCGACAACTCTGTGACTGAAGAAATACTTCCTAATATCCATGTGATTCTTTTGAGTCTTCAACTTCCAACTGTGTCCCCTTGTTGATGTGTCCCATCTCTCGAACATTCTGTCTCTGTCCACCTTGTCAATTCCTCTCAGTATTTTATATGTCATTATCATGTCCCCCCTATCTCTCCTGTCCTCCAGTGTGGTCAGGTCGATTTCCCTTAACCTCTCCTCGTAGGACATACCCCTTAGGTCCGGGACTAGTCTTGTTGCAAACCTTTGCACTTTCTCTAGCTTCTTTACGTGCTTGGCTAGGTGTGGGTTCCAAACTGGTGTTGCATACTCCAGTATGGGCCTAACGTACACAGTGTACAGGGTCCTGAACGATTCCTTATTAAGATGTTGGAAAGCTGTTCTTAGATTTGCTAGGCGCCCGTATGTTGCAGCAGTTATTTGGTTGATGTGCGACTCAGGAGATGTGCCTGGTGTTATACTCACCCCAAGATCTTTTTTCTTGGGTGAGGTTTGTAGTCTCTGGCCCCCTAGACTGTACTCCGTCTGCGGTCTTCTTTGCCCTTCCCCAATCTTCATGACTTTGCACTTGGTGGGGTTGAACTCCAGGAGCCAATTGCTGGACCAGGCTTGCAGCCTGTCCATATCCATTTGTAGTTCTGCCTGGTCCTCGTCTGATTGAATTCTTCTCATCAACTTCACATCATCTGCAAACAGGGACACTTCGGAGTCTATTCCTTCCGTCATGTCGTTCACAAATACCAGAAACAGCACCGGTCCTAGGACTGACCCCTGCGGAACCCCGCTCGTCACCGGCGCCCACTCTGACACCTCGCCACGTACCATGACTCGCTGCTGTCTGTGTGTACTCACCTATTTGTACTCACCTATTTGTGGTTGCAGGGGTCGATTCATAGCTCCTAGCCCCGCCTCTTCACTGATTGCTACTAGGTCCTCTCTCTCCCTGCTCCATGAGCTTTATCAAACCTCGTCT
Source organism: Cherax destructor (assembly GCA_009830355.1). Taxonomy (NCBI): domain Eukaryota; kingdom Metazoa; phylum Arthropoda; class Malacostraca; order Decapoda; family Parastacidae; genus Cherax; species Cherax destructor. The sequence goes on along the minus strand of WNWK01000617.1, from coordinate 44,509 downwards.
TAAAACTATGTATGGTGTGTGTGTGTGTGTGTGTGTGTGTGTGTGTGTGTGTGTGTGTGTGTGTGTGTGTGTGTGTGTGTGTGTGTGTGTGTGAAAATTTGAAATTATTAAAACTATAAAATAAACTTAACGATCATTAAAGCACAGATGCAGTCAATCCACACTAAGCTGACAGGAAGGTACAAAGCAATTAACTCTTGCATGCAACAATTCCAAGGCTTGCAAGAGCAGTCATGCAACGCTGTAGGTGACGAGGAAAGAAGAATCAAGGTAGGAGGTAGGTAGAATGTTACTACCTTGATGCCAGGAACTGAGGCAGGCTCCCTGCTGACCCTTCTCCTGACTTGTTGTAATATTATTATATTAGGGGTAAGCGTTAAAATCTAATGGGTCATTAAACGCCTGGGAATGGGAGGCAGCCAGGCTTGATCCGAGGAGGGGCGATATACCTTAACTCTGATATACCTTTGGCCCTGGGCCAGGCTTGTCTAGTGTTTGCCTGGTCAACCAGACTGTTGCTGCTGCTGGTCCGCTGGTCCACATATCTATCATAACAGCCTGGTTGATATTACACTTGGTAGAGGTACTTGTCGAGTTAGCTCTTGAAGACTACATTTGTCCCAGCAGTGTTTCTGATATCTTCTGGTAAGATATTGAACAGTCTGAACCTACGAATGTTGATACAGTGTTCTCTTAATGCACCTAATGCGCCCCTGATTTTTGCTGGGTCTTTTTGACATTTTCTCCCATATCTCTCTTTTATGGCAGTGTACAGATTTTGGACTAGACACTCAAGGACTTTCCACGTATATATTATCATGTATATCTCCCTCTTCTTTACTCTAGCGAGTACTTATTTAGGACTTTGCGGAGTAATTTAAATGTTTTATTTGCTCATGCGGTCCGTAAATGATTTCTTTATTTGTTCCAGCTCGTATATCTCTATTTAAATCACTTAGAATGGTTTAGTGTCACCGTGGATGCTATATTACTTGTTTTGAAAGGGCTCGTTATCCACCCTGACATTTCCTGGCTGTCGTGATATTTGACTTGTGTTCTTTGAAATAAAAGTCAGCTGACATAATTACTCCAAATGCTTTCATGTTTTCTTTTCGCTTTATTTGGAGTTCCTCTTGGGTTTTATATGCAGTGACCCTTTTGGGTTCTTCATTCTTTCCATATCTAAGCAGCAGAACTTAACACCATTGAATATCACGTCAGACTAAGGCTCTTGTCAGACAGACATTTGGCATGGTGTGTGTGTGTGTGTGGGCCTCTCTCCTTCAGTCATATATTGGCTGGTGCCACCGCGCTACCATACTCTTAAAAAACTTACCCTATTTCTCCTGTTGCTGCCTTGCAACATTGCACAGCTCCTGATGACGCACTGAGAAGTGTGAAAATACTTGAGCTAAAGATTTCCACCCCCGTAGCTTGTCTTGCATATATATATATATATATATATATATATATATATATATATATATAATATATATATATATATGAATATATATATATATATATGAATATATATATATATATATATAATATATATATATATATATATATGAATATATATATATATATATATGAATATATATATATATATATATAGATATATATATATATATATATATATATATATATATATATATATATATATATATATATATATATATATATATATATTAAACATTCTCAGCTCACAGGCAGGATTCGAACCTGCACTCTGCATCAAAGTACACAGTACTTTTGCCACAGCCACTGGGGTCTGGCTAAGTGGCTGAAGTACTGTGTACTTTGATGCAGAGTGCGCACGTTCGAATCCTGCTGTGGACTGAGAAATAGTTTGTAAAGAATTTTGCCCGTTTGCAAACTGTTAAAACACACACACAGACACACACACGGAGGGCCCGGGTTCAATTCCCGGCGGGGCCGAAACATTTCGAAGTGTTTCGTTACACACACACACACACACACACACACATACAACAGGCCTAGTGTCTAATCGACATGTGCCTAGGGCAAAATGGTAACTAAACACACACACACACACACACACACACAGGCAGGGATAACAGGGAAGGCACTGTAATGGATCAGCAAATACCTGTCAGGAAGACAACAGCGAGTAATGGTACGCAGAGAGGTGTCAGAATGGGCGCCTGTGACGAGCGGGGTTCCACAGGGGTCAGTCCTAGAACCGGTGCTGTTTCTGGTATTTGTGAACGACAGGATGGAAGGAATCGACTCAGAAGTGTCCCTGTTAGCAGATGATTTGAAGTTGATGAGAAGAATTCAGTCGAACGAGGACCAGGCAGAACTACAAAGGGATCTGGACAGGCTGCAGGCCTGGTCCAGCAACTGGCTCCTGGAGTTCAACCCCACCAAGTGCTAAGTCATGATGAAGATTGGGGAAGAAACTACAAACCTCACTCAAGCAAATGGATCTTGGGGTGAGTATAGCACCGGGCACATCTCCTGAGGTACATATCAACCAAATAACTGCTGCGGCATACGGGCGCCTAGCAAACCTAAGAACAGCATTCCGACATCTCAATAAGGAGTCGTTCAGGACCCTGTACACCGTGTACGTTAGGCCTGTATTGGAGTATGCAGCACCAGTTTGGAACCCGCACCTAGTCAAGCACGTAAGGAATCTAGAGAAAGTGCAAAGGTTTGCAACAAGACTAGTCCCGGAGATAAGGGGCATGTCTTACGAGGAGAGGTTAAGGGAAATCAACCTGACGACGCTGGAGGACAGAGATAGGGGAATATGATAACGACATAGAAAATACTGAGAGGAATTGACAAGGTGGACAGAGATAGTATGTTCCAGAGATGGGACACAGCAACAAGGGGTCACAGTTGGAAGTTGAAGACTCAGATGAATCACAGGGATGTTAGGAAGTATTTCTTCAGTCACAGAGTTGTCAGAAAGTGGAATAGTCTGGGAAGTGATGTAGTGGAGGCAGGATCCATACATAGCTTTAAGAAGAGGTATGATAAAGTTCATGGAGCAGGAAGAGTGACCCAGTAGCTACCAGTGAAGAGGCATGACACGACATATATATATATATATATATATATATATATATATATATATATATATTATATATATATATATATATATATATATGTCGTGCCGATTAGGTAAAACTGGTCAATTAGCAAGAACTCATTTAAAATTAAGTCCTTTCTCAAATTTTCTCTTATACGTTTAAAGATATATATTTTTAATTTATGTTAAAGTAAAAATTTATAATTTTGTACCAAGAGAAACTTTGAAAACCTACCTAACCTTATTACAACAAGCGCAATTTAATTTAGCCTAACCCAACTAAATATATTTTAGATACGTTAACATTAATTTAATAATAAACAAACACAATCAAATATATTTTTTTCGTTAGGTTCAGAATGATTTTTGCGAAATTATTGCATACACAAATTTTCACTTGTCTTATATGGCAAGAAGAGCATTGCTATTTAAGCCAAAATCGCAAGTTTTACCTAATCGGCACGACATATATATATATATATATATATATATATATATATAATTACAATATAAGCGTGAATACTTGTAGCGCAGGTGAGGGGAGGGAGGGAGCGCGTACTCTTTATCACACTACCTCTCATTTACCTGTGTTAATTAAGTTCCCGTGCTACTCTGGGCTCCTGTTGCCAGGGCTGCCAACCACCTTACCTGTGTTGCTCTTACCCTCGCTGTTTTCAGTGTTACCAACCATCGCGGTAGCCTCCTAACCCTCGCCAGAAAAGCTAGACATCCACAAGGCGACTCGTGGCAAGAGAAAGCGGCGGTCGCATTTCCCGAAAAAAGACCGGAAGCAAAACTGAACTGTCAGTCAGTCGCACGTGTTCCTGTGTGGCAGGAGAAATGGAAACCTGTTAAAATGTTTGTACTCCGGCAGTAGTATTGATCTGTTATTTCCGTCTCGTAGAAATGTTAGATGACAGATAAATTTTTGCGAACTTTTACTTTCACTCTGTATGCACATACTTTCACTTTCTTCTTTAGTCGTAAGGACAATATTCCCCAGAATCACTGACAGGGAACTAATAGATAAGTGATTTTGTATTGTGCCCACGCCACCCCAGCTTTTCACTAGGACTAACACTTTCTGCCGTAATTCTCTCTGCAATATCTTGTTATGGTAGTGTTTAGGTTTGGGACTAGACTGTCACATATCTTCCATGTATATATCATCCGGCGTCTCTCTCCTTCACTGCAGAGAGCACATTTGACTCGTTCCCAGAAGTTGAAGTGCTTCATTGACTCTACACGGGCAGTCAGCGATCTCTCTCTACCTTTCCGAGGTCTTATATCTCTCCTGCTTTGAAGTGAGCCATCAATCAATACCGAATAATATTCTAAGCGAGAGAGAGAACTCTCTCTCTGTTTTTTTAAGTTCTCATTATCAACCTTGTCATTTTTTCTGACCTTCACTGTATTGTCCTTAGTGTTCTCCAAATTCCAAGTCATCTGACATTGTTCTGCCAAAGTGCTTTGCATGTCTTTCTATGACATAATCCTCCTGCTGTGTCATATATCCAGTGCTCATTCTGAGTTCTTCAGTCAACATTGCATTTCAATTGTAATTTGTCACCATTGATCCTCATGTTATTGTCTCTTGCACACTGGAACACTTCATTAATATCTCTTGGCAATTTTAACGCGTCTTTTGCCGAGGTGAATTTCATGCTTCTCTTGGTATCGTTCGCAAATGATAGTAAACTGTGGCTAGTTTGTTTTTTATCTATATTTGCTATGAGGCTGAGAAACAGTGAAGGCGTCAAGCACCGTGCCTTAGGATACTAGTCATTCTACTATCCTAAACCTAGATTTTGCTTTGCTATTTTTTATTGTTTTACTCGGGTTGTGTGTGTATTCTTTAGTCAGTACCTGACCAGCCGGGCTGTGGTTCGTACGTTGGATTACGTGCGGCCGGCAGTAACAGTCTGATTGATCAGGCTCTGATTCACCGCGAGGCCTTTGTCATGGACCTGGCCGCGGGGGCGTTGACTCCTGGAACACCTCCAGGTCTTTGTAGATGAAATTTCCTTTCTAGTTTTCTCTGAAAGCTTCGTAATATTATGAGTCTAGTACTTGTGACAAGCATGATCTTCCAGAAGACTTGTGACGTGCGATGTTAGTGCTGCTGGTCTGTAATTGTGTGATAGAACTCTACTGCCGCCTTTGTAAAGAGGAGCTATGTCTGCATTTTTTTTTTTTGAGACATCTGGGATTTCACTTAAATGTAGGCTTTTTCTCCTAAGTATACTGCACACTCGTGTTAGAAGTATTTTGCACTTCCTTATGAATAGAAATGTCCATGAATCAGGTCCAGGTGCTGCATGTTTGGTCATTCTTTCTACTTTTCGAATTCTGGGGAGATCTGTACACTTGTCAGATACGTGATTTGTAGGGTGGGCAGAAGTAACGAAAAAAACATGGATTCTCTCTGGTCTTTCAAAATTTCGCTCATTTCTTTCTTTTGTCAATGGTGTGTGAACCTCCTGTGAATGACGGGCCAATTCATGAGATGATTTTTTTTAACCTTAATTTTGTGTATGTGTCGAAATATTTAGTATTTAAAGCAGTTTTCTAAAGTGCATTATATTGCCCTTGTACTTTTTTTTCCGTCTGATATGAACGTTTTTTTACTTTGATTTCGCATATGTGTAGAAATTTTTAGAATTTAAATAAGCTTCGTGAAATGCATTATATTGCTCTTGTGTTACTTCCGTCTGCTATGAACGTTTCTGTCTCTGTAATCTCTCAGAATGGATTATCTTTACTATGTTGTGACATGCTCGTTTTTTAGCAATTCAGTAACCCATTTCCTCATGTTTTGTACATTCTTGTTAGATAAAAGGACACACATGCAAGTAATTCCTAACGGCTTGAAAAAGCTCCTGGAGGGCGAAACGTTGCCACAATAAAATGTCTCATTATTTTCACATGTGTCCTTTTATCTAACATATTGTCGGTAATTCTACCAACATTCTTGTTCATTCTTGTTTGTTTCATTCAAATATTCGATGGCCTTGTAGTCTTTCTCAGCGCAACATATTTCATACAGACTTAGTATGCCTTTTCGTATTCGGCCTTTCCAGGCACTAGCAATGGTTGTGCCCAGGACCGTGTTCCAGGCACTAGCAATGGTTGTGCCCAGGACCGTGTTCCAGGCACTAGCAATGGTTGTGCCCAGGACCGTGTTCCAGGCACTAGGAATGGTTGTGCCCTGGACCGTGTTCCAGGCACTAGCAATGGTTGTGCCCAGGACCGTGTTCCAGGCACTAGCAATGGTTGTGCCCAGGACCGTGTTCCAGGCACTAGCAATGGTTGTGCCCTGGACCGTGTTCCAGGCACTAGCAATGGTTGTGCCCACGACCGTGTTCCAGGCACTAGCAATGGTTGTGCCCTGGACCGTGTTCCAGGCACTAGCAATGGTTGTGCCCTGGACCGTGTTCCAGGCACTAGCAATGGTGTGCCCACGACCGTGTTCCAGGCACTAGCAATGGTTGTGCCCTGACCGTGTTCCAGGCACTAGCAATGGTTGTGCCCTGAACCGTGTTCCAGGCACTAGCAATGGTTGTGCCCTGGACCGTGTTCCAGGCACTAGCAATGGTTGTGCCCTGACCGTGTTCCAGGCACTAGCAATGGTTGTGCCCACGACCGTGTTCCAGGCACTAGCAATGGTTGTGCCCTGGACCGTGTTCCAGGCACTAGCAATGGTTGTGCCCTGGACCGTGTTCCAGGCACTAGCAATGGTTGTGCCCTGGACCGTGTTCCAGGCACTAGCAATGGTTGTGCCTACGACCGTGTTCCAGGCACTAGCAATGGTTGTGCCCTGGACCGTGTTCCAGGCACTAGCAATGGTTGTGCCCTGGACCGTGTTCCAGGCACTAGCAATGGTTGTGCCCTGGACCGTGTTCCAGGCACTAGCAATGGTTGTGCCCTGGACCGTGTTCCAGACAATGACTGATAGGTTGTTCATCTTGATCCAGTCAGTTCTCTGAGTGTTGAAGATAAGTTTAACTGACGTTCCTTCACGTTGACTGTTTCTTAGGTTCTTTTCACTGTTCCATAATATTTCTTTTCTAGGACCGGACTGCAGGAGTGGTGATTCCCAGAAACATTAATAGATGTAACTGACGTACATTGGACTGAGAGTCTGCCAGCACCAACAGCTTCAGTGATCTGCTTGGAGACTTGGTAGACTGATTAATGATTGGGTGCCCTCTAGTGAAGGTTACATGTAGTCAATTCTGGAGGTCAAGACCCCAGCGGCCTGGTTTCAGACCAGGCCCTCTGATTGATAGCCTGATCAATAAGGCTGTTGGTACTAGCCACACAAACTTTTCTCTACAAATCTTATCAATTTAAATCATTCGCATAGTGTAAATGAGGAAAGCTTTGGCTAGTGAATCATTTTAAAGTGGAACCGCTTTAGCAAGTCAGGTAATATAAATGAGAGACTATTTTACCACTGCATATTTCACACGATAAACGAGCTGTAAGTGAGAAACGTTTAAACCAGTTCCTGAAAATTTAAACCCGTCGAGCACCGTTAATGAGAAACGTTTAAAACGGTCATTCATCGCAACGTTGAAACCCGTTGCATGTGCCGTAAAAACTATCGTTTCAACACTGCACTTGGTGAACATAAACCACGTTTATTCCTAGTTTTAAATAAACCTTGCTACATTCAAAGCTTTTTCTCTGAGCACCAGATAAAAGACTAACCTCTTAAGATCTCTCTTCCCTTTGTACGTTAAGGCACGGAGTTGGTAAGGTGGGGAGGGGGGATGCTGGGAGTAGCGTTCGATTATATCATGGTTTATCGACATTCACATTATCTGCAGCGCCTCTGGGAGGGAGGGAGGGTTGGTGTGTTGGGGAGGTGTGTGTGTGTGTGTATGTGTGTGTGTGTGTGTGTGTGTGTGTGTGTACGGTATATATATGAGCTTTTGTTTTCGGTACAGCATGTTAATTTGCGTTTTATCAGTCGACTTTGTCAACAAAGGTTCATTTTTACCCTGCTGGGAGGTTCATTAGAGCTGATTGACTGATAAAGTAGTGGTGGCAGTGCCGGGCTGCTGTGAGGGCGGTGGTGATAGTCGTAGTGGTGGTAGAGGGGGTGGGGGCAGCTGAGAGGGCGGCGGTGGTGGTGGTGATAGTCGTAGTGCTGGTAGAGGGGGTGGGGACAGCTGTGAGGGCGGTGGTGGTGGTGATAGTCGTAGTGGTGGTAGAGGGGTGGGGAAGCTGTGAGGGCGGTGGTGGTGGTGATAGTCGTATTGGTGGTAGAGGGGTGGGGACAGCTGTGAGGGCGGTGGTGGTGGTGCTAGTCGTAGTGGTGGTAGAGGGGGTGGGGAAGCTGTGAGGGCGGTGGTGGGGGTGGTGATAGTCGTAGTGGTGGTAGAGGGGGTGGGGACAGCTGTGAGGGCGGTGGTGGTGGTGCTAGTCGTAGTGGTGGTAGAGGGGTGGGGGAAGCTGTGATGGTGGTGGTGGTGGTGATAGTCGTAGTGGTGGTAGAGGGGGTGGGGACAGCTGTGAGGGCGGTGGTGGTGGTGCTAGTCGTAGTGGTGGGGAAGCTGTGAGGGCGGTGGTGGTGGTGCTAGTCGTAGTGGTGGGGGAAGCTGTGAGGGCGGTGGTGGTGGTGGTGATAGTCGTAGTGGTGGTAGAGGGGTGGGGACAGCTGTGAGGGCGGTGGTGGTGGTGCTAGTCGTAGTGGTGGTAGAGGGGGTGGGGGAAGCTGTGAGGGCGGTGGTGGTGGTGATAGTCGTAGTGGTGGTAGAGGGGTGGGGACAGCTGTGAGGGCGGTGGTGGGGGTGCTAGTCGTAGTGGTGGTAGAGGGGTGGGGGAAGCTGTGAGGGCGGTGGTGGTGGTGCTAGTCGTAGTGGTGGTAGAGGGGGTGGGGGAAGCTGTGAGGGCGGTGGTGGTGGTGGTAAGAGGGGGTGGGGACAGCTGTGAGGGCGGTGGTGGTGGTGATAGTCGTAGTGGTAGAGAGGGTGGGGACAGCTGTGAGGGCGGTGGTGGTGGTGCTAGTCGTAGTGGTGGTAGAGGGGGTGGGGGAAGCTGTGAGGGCGGTGGTGGTGATGGTTGTAATGGTGGTACACTGGGGGTAAGGGGGTAGCAGGAGAGGTGGTGGAAATGGTAGCTGAGGATCAACTTACCTTCCTACAGCTGCAGGAGGGTTGAGAGAGGAGCCTCCCTGGCTCAGTAAGGACGTGCTACGACACAACGTTCTTGCCTCAGTGTCAAGCTGACATCGTTCACGACTGTGTTCTATGGTGTAAACAACGAATACTTCACAAGTCTTCAGCTTAACAATATAATTATGGTAATGCCACGTTGAGCGGCGTCCTGTACTTATAAGAATATTAGTTAAGCTTGAGTGTCGGTGAGACATGTTGGTAGACTGACTAGAAAATGCTTCCATGTCAGTGATCTCACCTCCTGAGTTGAGCAGAGATGTCCCGAGCATCAGTTGACTCAAGATGCTGTGTGTGTCATCTTGGAGTGACAGCACATAAAATAAAGACAATAGATATAACATGAGGGGGGAACTAGAAAAAAAACTGATATTCTAGAGAATAGAACACGAAGAGCAGTAGTAAGCAAAGTACAATGTTGGCTGGGCCAAGCCCTGGTGCTGGTGCCTCGGTGTCTCACCCTCACTGCTTTCTTCAACGTACAGTCAGCTTAAGCTTGTGTCCAAAGTTTGTTGTCATTCATGAACTATTCATGTTGTCTGTTTTCACAATGTATTTTCAATATCGCTGATGACTTATAATTCTCTCTCCCTCCCTCTCTAACTCCTCCCTCCCTCCCTCCCTCCCTCCCTCCCTCCTAAGTCTGGTGGTTCTGCGATCATGTATAAAAACTACAAAAAATATTTTTTGAGTTCTATAATAGGTATGAATTTTAAAGCGATTTTGAAACATTTTTTGTATATATTAACCATAAACCAGCACCCTCGTATTAAAATATTACTATGAAAATATACGCTATATGAAGCTCCCACCAATGGACAATAAAAAATTATATATATATATATATATATATATATATATATATATATATGAGTTTTTGCATTGTGTTCCTTTATTATTAATTATTGTAAACTTATGTAAAATATACACCCGTCAAGGGACGCTGGTGAGGGGCTCTTCATCTAGGGAATTTTATCTGTGCTCCGGTTCCCTGAATTGAGCCTGAATACCTTCCATCCCCCCACAGGCGCTGTATAATCCTACGGGTGTAGCGCTTCCCCATTATTATAATAATCTAAAATATATTTAGTTGGATTAGGCTAAATTAAATTGCGCTTGTTATAATAAGGTTAAGTAAGTTTTCTAAGGTTCTTTTGGTACAAAATTATTGATTTTTACATTAACATAAATGAAAAAAATATATCTTTAAACGTATAAGAGAAATTTTTTGAAAGGACTTAATTTTAAATGAGTTCTTGCTAATTGATCAGTTTTACCTATTCGGCACGACATATATATACCAACACTCTTATATGGGTGTGAAGCATGGGTTGTAAATGCTGCAGCAAGGAGGCAGTGGAGATGTCATGTCTAAGGGAAGTGTGTGGTGTAAATATTATGCAGAGAATTCGTAGTGTGGAAATTAGGAGGTGTGGAGTTACTAAAAGTATTAGAGGGCAGAAGAGGGGTTGTTGAGGTGGTTTGGTCATTTAGAGAGGATGAAACAAAGTAGAATGACTTGAAGAGCTTATAAATCTGTAGTGGAAGGAAGGCGGTGTAGGGGTCGCCCTAGGAAAGGTTGGAGGGAGGGGGTAAAGGAGGTTTTGTGGGCGAGGGGCTTGGACGTCCAGCAAGCATGCGTGAGCGTGTTTGAAAGGAGTGTATGGAGACGAGTTGTTTTTGGGACCTGACTGAGTTGTTATAGTGTGAAGGGATTTAGGGAAACCTGTTAGCCGGACTTGAGTCCTGGAGGTGGTAGGTACAATGCCTGCACTTTAAAGGAGGGTTTGGGATATTGGCTGTTTGGAATGACATCTAAACTGTCGTATCTGAGCGCCTCTGCAAAGACAGTGATTATGTATGAATGTTAGTGAAAGTGTTGAACGATGATGAAAGTTTTTTCTTTCTTTTTGGTTCACGCTGCCTCGGTGGGAAATGGCCGACGTGTTAAAATATATATATTATATATATATATATATATATATATATATATATATATATATATATATAATCATTTGTTCTGCGTACCTTTTAAGGGACGGTTAGCTTGGCTCCTGCTCTCTCTATGCAGGCCCTGGCGTGGGCTTGCACACATTATACACACGTTGTACAGAACCCACAATAAATATATTGCATGCCAGATGTGTGTTAATCTTGCACCCTTGTTCCCATCAGTTTCATCTGTTGAAATATAAATGGTGGCAGCGGTGGGATTCGAACCCTAGAGGCCTTACAAAATGCAGAATGAGTCCTTCACAAATAGATCAGCAGCAATGTTAGTGCTACAGACCAGTAGCACTAACATTGCACACAAAAACCTTTGAAATTCTTCTGAGACAACAAATTACTGACTTTATGGAGAAACATCAGTTCCACAGTCAAAGGCAACTTGGCTTTACAACAGGATGATCCTGCCTGTAACAACTATTAGAGCACTATGACAAAATTGTAGAGGGCTTGGAAAGAAAACAAAGCCTACAAGACTTTTTCCAAGGCATTTGCCAAATGCGTTGCAAAAAAAATTTTAGTCTTAGTAACGTTGAGTACACTAAGGCACGGTTGTAGCACCATTTGTGTTTCTGATCCTCATAGCAGACATAGACAAGTACAGTAGCCACAGCTTTGTAATATGTTTTGCAGACGATACCAGATTATGTATGAAAAATCACCTTACTGGAAGACAGTCAAACTACAAGCAGATAGCAACATAGCCTTTTCATGTGCAAACAAGAAACAATGATTAAACTTAAAAACGAGCCCAGTATGCAGAATCCAGGTAGACCACATATAAAATAAGGTGCAGGCACCTTATTTTATATGCTCTCCTGTCATTAGAACACAATACGGCAAATACAGTACAAGCCAGGAAAATGACGGGATGAATTGTGAGAACTATCAAAACATGAGACGCTACTCCAGTAATAGTACTATTCAAACCACTTGTGCTCACACAACATTAATATTGTTGTGGTGTCAAGCTCACTTCAAAGTGGGAGAGAGAGCAGAGCGGGTAATGTAAACGGGTCGTATACTGCCTGCATAGAATCAATAAAGCATCTAAACTACTGGGATCGACTCGAAGCACTGTGATTGTTCTGTTTGGAAAGGAGAAGAGAGAGAGAGATACTTGAGAGTCTGGTTTATGAACTGTTGATTGGTATAACAGTTTAACTGAGTTAAATATAAGAGTGTGTGTGGAATAAACTAGTAAAAGTAAGGAAGAGTGTGTTAACGTCAGTGAACCAAGACTCTTCATCATATTACCAGCAAACATTAGAAGTAATGCCGAAACGGAGACCAGTAGTTTTCAAGAAGCTGGGGAACTACTTGCTACAAATTCTGTATTAGGCATGATATGAAGTCTATGTGGGCCGCTATCGCAAACAGCCTGGTTGAGCAGATGGTCAAAAAAGGAAGCCTGGTCTCAGGCCAGGCTACCGTAGTAGAAAAGGTTCCGATATTTGTCACATTTAAACCACAGGCAAACACTGGTAATTTAAATATTAAGAAAACAAGCACTTAGCCTGAGACTGACATTAATATTCAGCTCTAAGAAACACTCCTTAAGAGGCAGTTTACAAGTTCCTCTGGGAAGTTCCTCATCAACCGGGTTATGATACTTTGAAATGCGTGCAAAGAGCACCAACAGCTTGGCCAGGCCGTCGACCAGAAAGCCTGCTGTAAGACCGAGCATTTAGGGTGATGACTCCTGGAACCACCAGGCATGGTAAACAAAACACACTCCAGCTGCTGGACCAATGTTATGACGGGTTCTAGATCGTGTGCGCAACACTGGAAAGGCCCAAGAATTTTTAGGGAAACTAATTTTTAATTCAGGAAGAAAAATTCGGCTTCTTCCTGCTCTCTTTTTTTTTTTAGTCTAGATTTGTGGAACTTTATGATTCTCGTGAGCGGGTACAAAAGGCTTATTTTAATGTTATTTTAATGTTGAGGTCGGATTTGTGGGAACTTATTGCGAGGCCTCGGATAGTGCCCGGAATTTTGTAGTGGATTTGGAGTGTGTGTGTTATGAATAAATAATCTGCTTTTGCTGGGATAATTGTAAGTTACTGTGATTAATGTTGTTTGAGGAGAGAATCGTGTGTGTGTGTATTTGTACGTATGTGTTAGTTACTATTTTGTCATAGGCACTTGTCGATTATGTGTGTGTTCATGTATGCATGTGTGTTCTCACCGAATTGTGCTTATGGAGTTCTATACTCAGCTCATGGCTCCGCCTCCTAGATTACTTTCCCTTGCAGCTGTGTATAAGTCTGCCTACACCACTGCCTCATCCAAGACATTCCACTTGTCAACCATCTTGGAACTGTAGACACATTGCCTTGAATCCCTATGACTCACCTGTGTCTTCAGCTGCTACTCGTGTCTCCTTGATTCCTGTCAGTTCCTCTCACTGACACTGGCTTGGTGTGTTCAAACTCATGGAAAACCATTGCTAAAAGTAATAGGCCTGTTCACTATCCACTCTACCATGCTGGTTTAATAAGATTCATTCAGATAAGTACATTTCTACACACACACACACACACTAGGAAGGTTAGCATGGGCCACCGCCATGCAGTTTTTTTAACAGACGATTCTTACACCAGCATGACTGGCAAGCTTTAACTCGAGTTCCTTCAAAGTTGTTATGAATGACTCCCGAAATATTAATGGCACGTTCAGTGAGTTGTTTACAGTCGTGACTAAGATGCTATTTCATTTTCAAACTGTCTTTCAGCTTCCTTTCTTTTCCCAACTCATTTCTTATAGCTCTACTATCTTGTTTTCTATTTCATGTGGTTTGATGTGATTTGTATCTCTTACGATCTCTCGTTCACCTCCCGTTGGCTTCTGTCTATTCCTTGTTCAACCACTGGCTCTGTTTTATTATTTTTTTATACTGTTAATGGTTAGTATGGATCTTTCTTTTTCTTCTTGGCACTTGTCTTTATTACCTCCATCATATCTTGTAAGATTTGCCCTCCAGTCTCTCTTTTCATTGAACTGATCTCGGAAGTTTTCTCGTCTTGTCATACTCCCGTCTTCTGTAATCCCATTTCATTTTACTAAGTTTCTCCATTTCTTTCTCTACTCCCCATTTCCACCAGGTATTCAAAATATTAGTATCATATGATCGTTGGCACCAGTGGTTCTCCATAGATGATTTCAATTTTGTCATGTTCCTTTTGTTCACGAACCAGACCGAGTCTTGCTGGCTCATCTCCCGTCACTCTTGTTCCTTTAAGTGTTGGCACATAAAATTACTTCTACTACTACCAAAAACTTTGCTCTCCATGTTTCAGGTCCTCCATGAAGGACCTTATTTTGCCAGTCAATCTCCTTATGCTTGAAGTCTTCTACAGAAGTACTTGTAGTTTATCTTTTTCTTTTTCTTGTATTTTCTCTCACTGTCTGAGTATCAGTGTTTTAACTCATTTGTTTTCATCTTCTTTACTTATTATCAGGTAGCCAGCTGGAAGTATTGCATTTGATGTTATTTTCAAGTTTCACTTCCATATTGACGTGAATATCAGATTTTTCCTTACTCTTTCTTTCATAACATCACTTTTCTTGGTGACACCATCTACATTCGAATACCACACTATGTTCTATATCTTACAGGTTTCCTGGTATACTGTTTTCTAATGTCGTTTCTGGAGCTGCTGGGCCAGGAGTCTCTGTGGAGTGATTGCATCATTTTCAATAGTCTTCCCTGTTAAATCACCTCTTCCGAGATAGGTTGGTGCTACCTCTAGTGTTCCTCAGTTGCTTTCTTCTCCATGTCTGCCTTTCTGCGTTTGGTGCATCCTCCGTTTGGTGTTTGTCTGAGGTGTGTGTGTGTGTAGTGGTTGTGTGTGTGTGTAGTGGTTGTGTGTGTGTGTGTGGGTGTGTGTGTAGTGCTTGGGTGTGTGTGTGTGTGTGTGTAGTGCTTGGGTGTATGTGTGTGTGTGTAGTTCTTGTTTGTGTGTAGTGGTTGGGTGTTTGTGTGTAGTTGTTGGGTGTTTGTGTGTGTGTGTGTAGTGCTTGTGTGTGTGTAGCGCTTGTTTGTGTGTGTAGTGTATGCGCGCTTGCTTGCGCGCGAGCGATAATAAATATTGCTAGAAGCACTAGTGATTTTCACATTAAACATTTTGCCTTCATCGTACCCAGGAACCAGGTATTGTGAGTGGGGACTCAGGAACCAGGTATTGTGAGTGGGGACTCAGGAACCAGGTATTGTGAGTGGGGACTCAGGAACCAGGTGTTATGAGTGGGGACTCAGGAACCAGGTATTGTGAGTGGGGACTCAGGAACCAGGTATTGTGAGTGGGGACTCAGGAACCAGGTATTGTGAGTGGGGACTCAGGAACCAGGTATTGTGAGTGGGGACTCAGGAACCAGGTATTGTGAGTGGGACTCAGGAACCAGGTGTTTGAGTGGGGACTCAGGAACCAGGTATTGTGAGTGGGGACTCAGGAACCAGGTATTGTGAGTGGGGACTCAGGAACCAGGTATTGTGAGTGGGGACTCAGGAACCAGGTATTGTGAGTGGGGACTCAGGAACCAGGTATTGTGAGTGGGGACTCAGGAACCAGGTATGAGTGGGGACTCAGGAACCAGGTATTGTGAGTGGGGACTCAGGAACCAGGTATTGTGAGTGGGGACTCAGGAACCAGGTATTGTGAGTGGGGACTCAGGAACCAGGTATTGTGAGGGGACTCAGAACCAGGTATTGTGAGTGGGACTCAGGAACCAGGTATTGTGAGTGGGGACTCAGGAACCAGGTATTGTGAGTGGGGACTCAGGAACCAGGTATTGTGAGTGGGGACTCAGGAACCAGGTATTGTGAGTGGGGACTCAGGAACCAGGTATTGTGAGTGGGGACTCAGGAACCAGGTATTGTGAGTGGGGACTCAGGAACCAGGTATTGTGAGTGGGGACTCAGGAACCAGGTATTGTGAGTGGGGACTCAGGAACCAGGTATTGTGAGTGGGGACTCAGGAACCAGGTATTGTGAGTGGGGACTCAGGAACCAGGTATTGTGAGTGGGGACTCAGGAACCAGGTATTGTGAGTGGGGACTCAGGAACCAGGTATTGTGAGTGGGGACTCAGGAACCAGGTATTGTGAGTGGGGACTCAGGAACCAGGTATTGTGAGTGGGGACTCAGGAACCAGGTATTGTGAGTGGGGACTCAGGAACCAGGTATTGTGAGTGGGGACTCAGGAACCAGGTATTGTGAGTGGGGACTCAGGAACCAGGTATTGTGAGTGGACTCAGGAACCAGGTATTGTGAGTGGGGACTCAGGAACCAGGTATTGTGAGTGGGGACTCAGGAACCAGGTATTGGAGTGGGGACTCAGGAACCAGGTATTGTGAGTGGGGACTCAGGAACCAGGTATTGTGAGTGGGGACTCAGGAACCAGGTATTGTGAGTGGGGACTCAGGAACCAGGTATTGTGAGTGGGGACTCAGGAACCAGGTATGTGAGTGGGGACTCAGGAACCAGGTATTGTGAGTGGGGACTCAGGAACCAGGTATTGTGAGTGGGGACTCAGGAACCAGGTATTGTGAGTGGGGACTCAGGAACCAGGTATTGTGAGTGGGGACTCAGGAACCAGGTATTGTAGTGGGGACTCAGGAACCAGGTATTGTGAGTGGGGACTCAGGAACCAGGTATTGTGAGTGGGGACTCAGGAACCAGGTATTGTGAGTGGGGACTCAGGAACCAGGTATTGTGAGTGGGGACTCAGGAACCAGGTATTGTGAGTGGGGACTCAGGAACCAGGTATTGTGAGTGGGGACTCAGGAACCAGGTATTGTGAGTGGGGACTCAGGAACCAGGTATTGTGAGTGGGGACTCAGGAACCAGGTATTGTGAGTGGGGACTCAGGAACCAGGTATTGTGAGTGGGGACTCAGGAACCAGGTATTGTGAGTGGGGACTCAGGAACCAGGTATTGTGAGTGGGGACTCAGGAACCAGGTATTGTGAGTGGGGACTCAGGAACCAGGTATTGTGAGTGGGGACTCAGGAACCAGGTATTGTGAGTGGGGACTCAGGAACCAGGTATTGTGAGTGGGGACTCAGGAACCAGGTATTGTGAGTGGGGACTCAGGAACCAGGTATTGTGAGTGGGGACTCAGGAACCAGGTATTGTGAGTGGGGACTCAGGAACCAGGTATTGTGAGTGGGGACTCAGGAACCAGGTATTGTGAGTGGGGACTCAGGAACCAGGTATTGTGAGTGGGGACTCAGGAACCAGGTATTGTGAGTGGGGACTCAGGAACCAGGTATTGTGAGTGGGGACTCAGGAACCAGGTATTGTGAGTGGGGACTCAGGAACCAGGTATTGTGAGTGGGGACTCAGGAACCAGGTATTGTGAGTGGGGACTCAGGAACCAGGTATTGTGAGTGGGGACTCAGGAACCAGGTATTGTGAGTGGGGACTCAGGAACCAGGTATTGTGAGTGGGGACTCAGGAACTAGCTGTTGTAAGTGGGGACTCAGGAACCAGCTGATGTAAGTGGGGACTCAGGAACCAGCTGATGTAAGTGGGGACTCAGGAACCAGCTGATGTAAGTGGGGACTCAGGAACCAGCTGATGTAAGTGGGGACTCAGGAACCAGCTGATGTAAGTGGGACTCAGGAACCAGCTGATGTAAGTGGGACTCAGGAACCAGCTGATGTAAGTGGGACTCAGGAACCAGCTGATGAAGTGGGGACTCAGGAACCAGCTGATGTAAGTGGGGACTCAGGAACCAGCTGATGTAAGTGGGGACTCAGGAACCAGCTGATGTAAGTGGGGACTCAGGAACCAGCTGATGTAAGTGGGGACTCAGGAACCAGCTGATGTAAGTGGGGACTCAGGAACCAGCTGATGTAAGTGGGGACTCAGGAACCAGCTGATGTAAGTGGGGACTCAGGAACCAGCTGATGTAAGTGGGGACTCGAAAACTAAGTTTTGTGAGTTGGTACTTAGAAACTATGTTTTGTGGGTGGAAACTCAGGAACCAGATATTGCGGGCGATAATTACTTTCTCTGACATGACACACTATAATTTCTCTGCTGTGGCACTATAATTTCTCTGCTGTGACACACACTGTAATGTCTCGTCTGACACAAGCATGTACATAGTTTCGCATCACAGACTTCCTGTAACAGAAACCTAACAGGTAAGTGCTCTAAACCCGATAGTGCATCAGAGCTGATGACCCCCTACGGGTTTAGCGCTTCCCTACTAAAAATATTGATCTAAACCCATAAAACAATCAACTGGCATGTCAGGGTTTAATAATTCTCGTCAACTCGGTACTGGGGAAAGTTGAAGCTGCAGTTGCAAGTTCATGACACTCACTGCAACAATAAGAGTTGTAGGATACTGCTGCCGCTGTGTGTGTACTCAATTGTGGTTGCAGGGGTCGAGACTCAGCTCCTGGCCCCGCCTCTTCACTAATCGCTGCTAGGTCCTCTCTCTCCCTGTTCCATGAGCTTTATTATATCTCGTCTTAAAACTATGTATGGTTTCTGCCTCCACTACATCACTTGCTAGACTATTCCACTTCCTGACAACTCTATGACTAAAGAAATACTTTCTAACATCCCTTTGACTCATCTGTGTGTGTGTGTGAGGGGGGGGGGTCACAGCACACTGGGTGTGGGTAATGAAGGCAGTTCTCATACTTTCTTAATTTGCTGTTTTAAATAACTTGTTCCTCTCTACTGATCCTATAATAATAATTATTATTATTAGTAGTAGTAGTAGTAGTATTAGTATTATTATTAGTATTATTGTTTTTATTATTTTGATTATTATTATTATTACTTTGATTATTACTATCATTATTATTTTAATTATTACTATTATTATTTTGATTATTACTATTATTATTATTATTTTGATTATTATTATTATTATTATTATTTTGATTATTACTATTATTATTATTATTTTGATTATTACTATTATTATTTTTGGTTTTATTCTTATTATTTTGATTTATTATTATTATTGCTTTTATTCTTATTTTGATTCCTATTATCATTATTATTATTGAAGGTATTTTATTAAATTCGTAAGGATCGTACAGTCCCTGGGAAACTGAAGGTAATGTACTTTTGATCCGAGGAAGGAGATTGTAGCTCCAGTTTCTTGGATCAAGAGCCCTTCATCAGCATCAAGGTTCATGTACATGCTTCCCTCCCTTGAGGAGGGAACTGTATTATAGAGAAGGTATATCTAGAGGGATTTAATGGAGGGAAGTATATCTAGAGGGAGTTGATGGAGGGAAGTGTATCTAGAGGGAGTTGATAGAGGGAAGCGTATCCAGAGGGAGTTGATGGAGGGAAGTGTATCTAGAGGGAGTTGATGGAGGGAAGTTTATCTAGAGGGAGTTGATGGAGGGAAGTGTATCTAGAGGGAGTTGATGGAGGGAAGTGTGTCTAGAGGGAGTTGATGGAGGGAAGTGTATCTAGAGGGAGTTGATGGAGGGAAGTGTATCAGGTAGTTGGAGAAGGGATCAGAGGTAGTTGATGGAGGAAGTGTATCTAGAGGTAGTTGATGGAGGGAAGTGTATCTAGAGGTAGTTGATGGAGGGAAGTGTATCTAGAGGTAGTTGATGGAGGGAAGTGTATCTAGAGGTAGTTGATGGAGGGAAGTGTATCTAGAGGTAGTTGATGGAGGGAAGTGTATCTAGAGGGAGTTGATGGAGGGAAGTGTATCTAGAGGGAGTTGATGGAGGGAAGCGTATCTAGAGGGAGTTGATGGAGGGAAGCGTATCCAGAGGGAGTTGATGGAGGGAAGTGTATATAGAGGGAGTTGATGGAACGAAGTGTATCTAGAGGGAGTTGATGGCGGGAAGTGTATCTAGAGGGAGTTGATGGAGGGAAACGTATCCAGAGGGAGTTGATGGAGGGAAGTGTATCTAGAAGGAGTTGATGGAGGGAAGTGTATCTAGAGGGAGTTGATGGAGGGAAGCGTATCTAGAGGGAGTTGATGGATGGAAGCGTATCCAGAGGGAGTTGATGGAGGGAAGTGTATATAGAGGGAGTTGTTGGAGGGAAGTGTATCTAGAGGGAGTTGATGGAGGGAAGTGTATCTAGAGGTAGTTGATGGAGGGAAGTGTATCTAGAGGTAGTTGATGGAGGGAAGTGTATCTAGAGGTAGTTGATGGAGGGAAGTGTATCTAGAGGTAGTTGATGGAGGGAAGTGTATCTAGAGGTAGTTGATGGAGGGAAGTGTATCTAGAGGGAGTTGATGGAGGGAAGTGTATCTAGAGGGAGTTGATGGAGGGAAGTGTATCTAGAGGGAGTTGATGGCGGGAAGTGTATCTAGAGGGAGTTGATGGAGGGAAGCGTATCCAGAGGGAGTTGATGGAGGGAAGTGTATCCAGAGGGAGTTGATGGAGGGAAGTGTATCTAGAGGGAGTTGATGGAGGGAAGCGTATCTAGAGGGAGTTGATGGAGGGAAGCGTATCCAGAGGGAGTTGATGGAGGGAAGTGTATATAGAGGGAGTTGATGGAGGGAAGTGTATCTAGAGGGAGTTGATGGCGGGAAGTGTATCTAGAGGGAGTTGATGGCGGGAAGTGTATCTAGAGGGAGTTGATGGAGGGAAGCGTATCTAGAGGGAGTTGGAGGGAAGTGTATGTAGAGGTAGTTGATGGAGGGAAGCGTATCCAGAGGGAGTTGATGGAGGGAAGTGTATATAGAGGGAGTTGATGGAGGGAAGTGTATCTAGAGGGAGTTGATGGAAGGAAGCGTATCTAGAGGGAGTTGGAGGGAAGTGTATGTAGAGGGAGTTACATACCTTTGTACTTTATCTAATTTAAGTTGGTAGTGCCTCTTCTCTCAGTTTACAGTCGCCTCAGTTCCTGGACCAGTCTGGTTGAAATCCTTTGGATGTTCTCCACTTTTACTTAAAGCGCTTGATTGTGTTTGGCCCAGATTCACTGTTTAACACACAAGTTCACTGTTTAACACACAAGTTCACTGTTTAACACACAAGGCAAAGACCTCTGTAAAGTCTCGTTCAACCTTTATGCCAGTCACTGGGTCAGAAACACTACGTACTCCTGCCTTATATTCTTACTGTTTTTTAGCTGTTATTCCTGATGGTATTCCTCCCGCACGTGGCCAGAGATGTGGGTATGTCCACTGTATGAGGAATAACACGTGTGAGATTTAACCACGTGTATGGAGGATATAACCCACGTGTATGGAGGATATATCCACGTGTAGGGGGATATAACCCACGTGTAGAGGAGATATATCCCACGTGTATGGGAGGATATAACCCGTGTATAGGAGATATACCCACGTGTATGGGAGATATAACCCACGTGTATGGGAGATATAACCCACGTGTAATAGGAGAGAGATATAACCCACGTGTATGGAGGATATATCCCACGTGTATGGGAGGATATAACCCACGTGTATGGGATGATATACCCACGTGTATGGAGGATATAACCACGTGTATGGAGGATATAACCCACGTGTATGGGAGGATATAACCCACGTGTAGGAGGATATAACCCACGTGTATGGGAGGATATAACCCACGTGTATGGAAGGATTTAACCCACGTGTATGGGAGGATATAACCCACGTGTGAGCATGGAGGATATAACCACGTGTATGGGAGATATAACCCACGTGTATGGAGATATAACCCACGTATGGAGGATATAACCACGTAAGAGAGGATATAACCCACGTGTATGGAGATATAACCCATGTAGAGATATAACCAGTGTATGGGAGAGATATAACTCACGTGTATGGAGGATATAACCACTGTGTATGGAGGATATAACCACGTGTGAGGAGATATAACCACGTGTATGGGAGATATAACCTCACGTGTAGGGGATGATAACACGTGTATGGAGATATAACCACGTGTATGGAGGATATAACCCACGTGTATGGAGGATATAACCCACTGTATGGGAGATATAACCACGTGTATGGGATGATATAACCCACGTGTATGGGAGGATATAACCCACGTGTATGGAGGATATAACCCACGTGTATGGGAGATATAACCACGTGTATGGGAGGATATAACCCACGTGTATGGATGATATAACCCACGTGTATGGATGATATAACCCACGTGTATGGAGATATAACCCACGTGTATGGGAGATATAACCCACGTGTATGGAGGATATAACCCACGTGTATGGGAGGATATAACCCACGTGTATGGGAGGATATAACCCACGTGTATGGGAGGATATAACCCACGTGTATGGAGGATATAACCCACGTGTATGGGAGGATATAACCCACGTGTATGGGAGAATATATCCCACGTGTATGGGAGGATATATCCCACGTGTATGGGAGGATATAACCCACGTGTATGGGAGGATATAACCCACGTATGGAGGATATAACCACTGTATGGGAGGATATAACCCACGTGTATGGGAGGATATAACCCACGTGTATGGGAGGATATAACCCACGTGTATGGGAGGATATAACCCACGTGTATGGGAGGATATAACCCACGTGTATGGGAGGATATAACCACGTGTATGGGAGGATATATCCCACGTGTATGGGAGGATATATCCCACGTGTATGGGAGGATATACCCACGTGTATGGGAGGATATAACCCACGTGTATGGGAGGATATATCCCACGTGTATGGGAGGATATAACCCACGTGTATGGGAGGATATATCCCACGTGTATGGGAGGATATAACCCACGTGTATGGGAGGATATAACCCACGTGTATGGGAGGATATAACCCACGTGTATGGGAGGATATAACCCACGTGTATGGGAGGATATAACCCACGTGTATGGGAGGATATATCCCACGTGTATGGGATATAATCCACGTGTATGGGAGGATATATCCCACGTGTATGGGAGGATATAACCCACGTGTATGGGAGGATATATCCCACGTGTATGGGAGGATATAACCCACGTGTATGGGAGGATATAACCCACGTGTATGGGAGGATATAACCCACGTGTATGGGAGGATATAACCCACGTGTATGGAGGATATAACCCACGTGTATGGGAGGATATAACCCACGTGTATGGGAGGATATATCCCACGTGTATGGGAGGATATAACCCACGTGTATGGGAGGATATACCCACGTGTATGGGAGATAACCCACGTGTATGGGAGAGATATATCCCACGTGTATGGAGGATATATCCCACGTGTATGGGAGGATATAACCCACGTAGGAGGATATATCCCACGTGTATGGGATGATATAACCCACGTGTATGGGAGGATATATCCCACGTGTATGGGAGGATATAACCCACGTGTATGGGAGGATATAACCCACGTGTATGGGAGGATATATCCCACGTGTATGGGAGGATATAACCCACGTGTATGGGAGGATATAACCCACGTGTATGGGAGGATATAACCCACGTGTATGGGAGGATATAACCCACGTGTATGGGAGGATATAACCCACATGTATGGGAGGATATAACCCACGTGGAGACAACTGGAAAGGGGGTTTGTGTATTTTTTCCTCAAACTGAGGTTCTCTTCAGCAGATACGATCTCACTTGCAGGTCGAAATATACAGAGAAACTTTGTTGTTTTTTTAATGTGCGTCATATTTTATGTGTGTATACATAATGCAGTGTGTGTGTGTGTGTGTGTGTGTGTGTGTGTGTGTGTACGTGATGCAGTGGTAACTTTATATGCACAAACGAAGCTCGAGTTTGTTAGTAATTTTAATCATGGTACGTAATGTAATTAAAGCAGATAGCGCGTTAGTGCGCGCGCGCGCGTTCGTGTGTGGTGCGTTCATGTGTGTGCGCGTGCGTGTGTGCGTGCTTCTGAGTTGGCATGTGTGTCTGTGTTCTAGTTGTTTGCAAGAGTCGAGTCATAGCTTCCGGGCTGGGGATGTGGCATGTGGGGGGATTAAAGGAGTGGGTGAGGGAGTGATAATGTTAGAGGATCTCACTTTCAGAGATCACAACAATGTGTCCACCACATCTGCTAGAAAAATGATAGGATGGATAATGAGAACCTTCAATGCCAAGCCATGATGATTCTCTTCAAATCGCCTTTCAAGGCAAATGAAGTTGCTGACCTAGAGAATGTACAGAGAACTTTGACGACACATAAATACGATAAAACACCTAAATTACTGGGAACGGTTGAAGTTTCTTGTATTCCCTGGAACGCAGGCGAGAAAGACACATGATAATATATACTTGGAAAATTCTATAGGGATTAGTATCAAATTTGTACACGAAAATCATTCCCTACGAAAGCAAAAGACTCGGCAGGCGGTGAAAAATACCTCCAATGTAAAGCAGGGGCGCCACGAGTACGCTAAAAGACACAATAAATGTTAGGGGCCCTAGACTGTTTAACTGCCTCCCAGCATCCATAAGGGGAAATACCAATAGACCCCTGGCTGTCTTCAAGAAGGCACTGGACAGGCACCTAATGGTCAGTACGAACCGGCCGGACTGTGGTTCGTACGTCAGTTTTCGTGCGGCTAGCAGTTGATGAGACCCTGATCCACCGCGAGGTCTGGTCACAGATCGGCCGCCGAGGCGTTGATCTCGAAGCCCTCTCTAGATATACTCCAGGTATACAGACCTCTCGGTAATTATGTGCTGAAAGTTCTCCGAGGTATGGACAGGCACCCCGGTAATTCTGTATCCACCACGTAAGCGAAAAGAGCAAAGCTGTGGGCACGCTGTCGAACCATAGCTATCAGTCACACACCACAGGTACTACAGAGAGTGTGGTTGTGGGTTACAGGGAGTGTGGTTGTGGTGGTGTGGTACAGGGAGTGTGGTTGTGGTGGTGTGGTACAGGGAGTGTGGTTGTGGTGGTGTGGTACAGGGAATGTGGTTGTGGGAGGGTACAGAGCGTGTGGGTGTGGGGGGATTTAGTACAGAGAGTATACTACAAGTAGTGGGGTTGTGGAGGTGTGGTACAGAGATTATGATTGTGGGGGGTGTGGTAAGAGTGCGGTTGTGGGGGTGTAGTAGAGGGAATGTGATTATTGGGTGTGGTTGGTGGAGTATGTTAAGGGAGTGTGGTGGTGGAGGGAAGAGGTGTGCTGAGGTGTAGTGTCTGGGTAATGCAGGTATGAGAATGCAATTGAGGAGGGAGGGAGGGGTGATGTGGCAGGGGGTGTTGGGTGTGCTGCGGTGTGGGTTGTAGCTGGGGTGAGGGTGTGGCTGGTGGTGTGGGGTGTGGCTGGTGGTATGAGGTGTGGCTGATGGTGTGGGGTGTGGCCGGGGTGTGGGATGTGGCTGGGGGTGGGTTGTGGCTGGGGTGTGGGGTGGCTGGGTGGGTGGGTTGTGGCTTGGTGTGGCTGCGGGTGTGTGTGTTGTGGCTGAGGGGGTAGGTTGTGGCTGGGGGGTAGGTTGTTGCTGGGGGTGGGGTGGGGGTGTGGGGTGTGGCTGGGGGTGGGGGTGAGGTGTGGCTGGGGGGTGGGGTGTGGGGGTGTGGGGTGTGGCTGGGGGGTGGGGGTGGCTTGGGGGTGGCGAGGTGTGGCTGAGGGGGTAGGTTGTTGCTGGGGGTGGGGTGGGGGTGTGGGGTGTGGCTGCGGGTGTGGGGTGTGGCTGGGGGTGTGGGGTGTGGCTGCGAGTGTGGGGTGTGGCTGCGGGTGTGGGGTGTGGCTGCGGATGTGGGGTGTGGCTGGGGGTATGGGGTGTGGTCACTCAGTATGCCAGCCACACTCTCTTAGGATAATACTGAAATAACCGCCTCGTTTTATCTCGCTCCTGGGGCTGTTGGGGAGCTGAGGGAGAGGTAAGTAATGGTGGGGAAGGCGTGTGTTGGGGAGCTGAGGGAGAGGTAAGTAATGGTGGTGAAGGCGTGTGTTGGGGAGGTCTGCAAGATGGGAAAGTGTTGGGGAAGACTTATGGTGGAGAAGTGTTGAGAGGCCTGTTATGTGTTGAGTCATTCTCAACGTTGTAATCAAACTATTATTGATAATTGTTGCACGAGTTAAATGAAGTCTAAACTATCAGACTATCAGTCATGAACTAAAGCTATGGAAAGTGTATACAAACTTGTATACGTTCAACAAAAGACGAACAATTTTTTGATAATCTAAGAAAAGTTTCCCATGTGTCTGGTGCTGGGATGAACACCACGGCTTGCAACGACAGCCAGGAAG
Organism: Cherax destructor; assembly: GCA_009830355.1. NCBI lineage: Eukaryota > Metazoa > Arthropoda > Malacostraca > Decapoda > Parastacidae > Cherax > Cherax destructor. The sequence continues at coordinate 18,120 of WNWK01000617.1, read as the reverse complement.
GTTACTGCTACTCGATTTGCAGGAGAGAAAGAAGGATTTATTATGGAAGAGGACTTGTGGTTTATATACAAGTACAAAAACCAGATTCTGATTTTTCAAATTTACCCACATAGACTTCGAATACATCATTAGTGGTGTTGAGTAACTCAGTGAATACGAGCGACTCTTCAAGATATAAGCCAAATTTACCTCCCCCATCCCCTCCCTTATTGCCTGTCTTTTTTCTGGTAACATCTAAACGGACTGTGACCAGGATATTCGTTATCGAAGTAGTCTTTTTACGTTGATCTTGGTAAGGAAACCGCTAATAAACAACATTTTTATATATTGTTCATTGCCATGATGGAGTTTATTTGTTGTTGTTGGGCTTAATATCTGTGGCTCTGACGAGCCAGTCCAGCATGGCTCTTAAGTGCCGGTAAACTCTTGTCATTCTTTTTCGATTCCTGGCACTTAAAAATATCTATCTCTAAGGTATAGCTATCATGTTCGGTTTGACGTTCTTGATGTCTTATGCTCTTTGTTTCACTTATATGGAATTCAGATATTAAATGGAAGATAGTAGACAAGAGCATTTTACCAGATATAGTTCCAGGAAGAACGTTGGCACAACACCAGATATAGTTCCAGGAAGAACGTTGGCACAACACCATATATAGTTCCAGGAAGAGCGTTGGCACAACACCAGATATAGTTCCAGGAAGAACGTTGGCACAACACCAGATATAGTTCCAGGAAGAGCGTTGGCACAACACCAGATATAGTTCCAGGAAGAACGTTGGCACAACACCAGATATACATTTGGACTCTGAAAAGTTTGCTTTGAACCAACAGCTAATAGAACCTACGATAAATAACAGTACACTTACAACGATCTTCATGAACCTTGTCCGTGAATGAACCTCCAGTCCAATTCTGATGAAAGTAGAAGCGTGCAAGGTCTATATAAAATATATTTACAATGAAAAAGCCTACAAGGCGATCATATATTGGAATAGAACGTTGAAGCATGTACAGATGAAAAAGAATAAATGAAATCCTGATAAACGAGTATATGTCACAACAAAGGAAAGATAATGTACAGTGAGATATTAACGATATAGAGCAGAAACACTAACATTCATACCTGACCGAAGAAACATGAGAGGAACGAAGAGCCTTTCAGATATTTGCCAAAAAAATCCAAAATATTTGTACATATATATACGAATAATGCCAAAAACCACTTTTATAATTGACCCACTACTCAACGATAACGAAACATAAAGACGAGTATGACTAAATGGTCAATAATTCACTTAAATAACTTTTTACTCTGTAAATCATGTATCTGACATATGCATAAATATCCCAGAATTCGAAAAGAAAAACCTAGACCTAATTCATGAAACTCGCTATGTATAAAAATGTATTAATTACCACTTGCACGAACACTAAATATTCCACCAAGAAACATGCTAAATCTACAGGAAGTTCTATTCAAGACAGGTTTCTTGACGCCAGTCAGTAGCCTTGATCTTAGTAAATGTATCTTCCCCTCTTTTCCATGGATAGATCATGAATACTTCACATTTCCCTAGACGCTATATGGCCCCAATGGGTTTAGTGCTTCCCCGTGAATGTAATAATAATGAAAGGTAAAATCCCAGAGGCCTTAAAAAGTGCAGACACAACTCCTGTGCACAAAAGTGGCGGTAGAGCCCTGGCAAAAAATTAAGTACCAGTAGCACTAACGTCACACATCATAAAAGTCTATGGTAGGGCGATGAGACGCCACATTTTTTTTTTGTAAATTCATGGTCTACACAACCTAAATCAACATAGATTTAGAGCAGGAAACTCATGCCTATCACAACTATAAACTACTATGACAAAATTACACAAGCTTTCTAAGAAAACCAAAACACAGCTGAGGTCCACACGACCTTCGCCCAAGCTGTTGACAAATGCGATGGTGGAGTGACAGCGCGTTAAACAACATCACTAGAGTGACAGCGCGTTAAACAACGTCACTAGAGTGACAGCGCGTTAAACAACATCACTAGAGTGACAGCGCGTTAAACAACGTCACTAGGTATAACCGGAAAAGTAAAAAAAAAATCTAACGAAAGGAACACAAAGAGCAGTAGTACACAAAGCTAAATCTATCCTTAGAGAAGTAAAAAAAAAAATCAGTGCCCCAAAGCATTGTCCTCCCACCTTTCCAGTTTCTCATTCTCATAACATAAAGAGAAAGAAAAACACTAGCAGCTGGTTCCTATATCACCATAAACATGATAATCTTCTCGATAGAGGACACTGTAAATTTACAAGCAAACATTGACAAGATCTTCCATTGGCCAACCGAATATAAGCTGTTCATTGATGACAGATTGCCATCAATGTAAAAGACTTCGGCGTAATTATGTTGGTTGACTTATCACTTAGAGAACACCATAAGGCCATTGATTCCATAGTCACGAAAAGGAGTGTGGTGAGCGAGCCAGAGAGTAACTGAAACATGAAGATGTGTGGCCGTAGACTTTATTGTCTCAGTGCCACCTAGGAATAAATGTGTTTATACTGAGAGGTTTATGCGCGTCTCCCTCTGCATATACACCGACAGGTGTATATTTTTCTGTGCTGAGAGGAATGCGTCTCTCGACGTATATACGTTGAGAGCTACATTTTAATACCTATTATACTCGTTAAAGTATCTCTGGTGGTATACAGTGATATGCAGCCATAATGACCATCCTGTAGTCAGTTGGCTTGAAAAACAGTTGTTGCTGTTATTGTTGTGGTTATTTTTTTGGGTTCTTTTGTTTTTGTTCGCGTTTGATGTTTTTGTTGTCAAAACTAAGCACCAAATCCGAAAGGGTCATACTCTTGATAATTGAGTGTTTGTTTTTCTGTTTACACATTTGTTGCTAATTGTATATTCCTTCTGTGTTCTTTATACTTTATTCTGCGTTTATTCTTTGTATATTCTTTATATCTTCATTGCATATTCGTATATTCTTCGCATATTTTTATATATCCTTTAATTAGTCTGTGTGTTACAGGTATGTCTGGTGTGTCACGAACATCATCTGCGATAGTGTGAGTATTCCTTGACAGATTGAACGTTCACGTGGTGTACACAGATTGAATGTTCATGGGTGTACACAGGTTGAACGTTCACGTGGTGTACACAGATTGAATGTTCACGGGTGTACACAGGTTGAACGTTCACGTGGTGTACACAGATTGAATGTTCACGGGTGTACACAGGTTGAACGTTCACGTGGTATACACAGATTGAATGTTCACGGGTGTACACAAGTTGAACGTTCACGTGGTGTACACAGATTGAACGTTCACATAGTAAACACATTTGAGCGTTCTCATGATGTACACAGATTGAAGGTGGAGTGAGGGAAGGTGGAGTGTGAGGGAAGGTGGAGTGTGAGGGAAGGTGGAGTGTGTGAGGGAAGGAGTATGTGAGGGAAGGTGGAGTGTGTGAGGGAAGGTGGAGTGTGTGAGGGAAGGTGGAGTGTGTGAGGGAAGGTGGAGTGTGTGAGGGAAGGTGGAGTATGTGAGGGAAGGTGGAGTGTGTGAGGGAAGGTGGAGTGTGAGGGAGAGATAATGAAGAATCATCGGAACTAACAATGAAAGTGGGAAGAATAATGAAAGGTGTGAGGGCAAAGTTAGTCAAAGGTTTAAGGGGAGAGTTGACCAAAGGTGAGAGGGAAGGCTAAAGAAATAAATAAAAGAGGGAGGAAAGCAACACATGGATTACAAATGAAAAAATAATATTCGCTCCACACAATTGAGTTAACTTTGTTAGGGATTATTGGCTAATGAACCCGGCCGGTACAATTGAACGTATTACGTCAACACAGTGATTACTTCTGTTAGTACACCAGTAACTGAGCAATGATTGGTTCAATCACTACAGAGGTCATTCACTCAACAGTGATTGGTTCCAGCACTACACAAGGTCATTCACTGAACAATGATTAGTTCCAGTAGTATACCAGTAACTGAACAATAATTGCTTCCAACACAACACAAGGGCTGAACAATGGTTCCACAACCCAGAGAGTAGTTGTAAACAGTGTGAAGTCGGAAGCTGCCATAGTGAAAAAGTTTGGTTCCTCAAAGCAAGGTACTCGTCCTGCGTCTGGTTCTCATTACTATATCCGACACAGATAAGTTCATAAATCATAGCACTATAACTTATTTTATTGATGACACCAGCACCTCCATAAGAGTGGCGTCTATTGTGCAGACAGTGAATCTTCAAGCGAATATAAATTAAGTCATCCAGTGACCTCAGACAACAATATGATGTTTAACGAGGACAAGTTTCATCTGCAACACTATGGAAGAATGGGGGAAAATAAAGACTGTAACGGAGTACAGGACAAATTCAAATCTTTCAGTAGAGCGAAAGTTTCATGTGCGAGACTTGGGAGTGATGATGATAGCAGATCTAGATTCAGGATCACAACAATGTTGCTGTTCATACCCAAGGAAAATAATGAGTTGGACACCTAGAAAATTCAAGACAAGAAATGCTCAAGTAACTTGCTCTCTCCAGGCTGGAATACTGCTTTATGCTGACGGCAACTTTCAAGACAAGCGAGATTGCCGAGCTGAAAAACCTTTAGATGCTTGATTGAGTTGATACAAGCAGTAAAAGTTCTCTGAGGGTTTTGCAGCTCAGCAGTCTCGCGTGTCTTGAAGGGTGCCGTCAGCATCTGCATTCCCTGGAAACGTTGGCGACGAAGGTACACAATTTATTCCTGGAAAAATCTGAAATTGCTGGTTCCTAACCTGAACACTGAAATCACTCCGAATGAAGACTTGCCGGACGGTGCAAAATACCCTACTGAAAAAGCAACCCTGGACAGTTGACAGGCAAGTGATATGGGATTACACATGTGCAGCCACAGTGGCTGACGGTTGTCTTTGACACAGCGGGGATGAAAGACGGGGGTGACAGCTCTCAGCTTCAGAGAGTTTCAAAAGTTTAGGAAAAAAAATGAAATTGCTCATCATTACCCTCGCGTCATGGGAAGAGTTAGGCAAGACTCATCACAATACGTTTTGCATTTTGAGTTCGCGTCCGAACTCTGAGAAGCTCAACGAAGTATTTCAAATATTGTTGACAAACACATCTGTGTACTTGTAATACTTTTTACGCCGCAGTACTTAATGATATTATATATATATATATATATATATATATAAACACTGATCTCTGGCCGACGGAGACTCGAACCTACGAACCTCATGACAAGGTACGCAGTGCTTTACCGACCGTACCACACTGGTCCAATACCTTGGCATCCAGCTTTCGCTAGACGTTATTCCAAGGCAGCCAGCTTTCAGGCAGGAAGGCTTACAGCTTTCATCTCATCCCCTGCATGCATCGACACAACTAGAGATTTTTACAATGCTAGAATTCGCAAGAGCAGGCGAAATATTCACAAACACTGAGGTTCGTAGGTTCGAGTCTCCGTCGGCCAGAGATCAGTGTTTGTGAATATTTCGCCTGCTCTTGAATTCCTAGCAATATATATATATATATATATATATATATATATATATATATATATATATATATATATATATATATATATATATATATATATATATATATATTAGGATGTATCGGATATCCGCATCCGCATCCCCGGAGCATCCGCATAAATTCTTACATCCGCATCCGTATTTTTTCTAAATGAGACATCCGCATCCGTATTTTTCTAAATGAGACATCCGCATCCGCATCCGTATTTTTCCTAAATGAGACATCCGCATCCGCGTCCGCATCCGTAATCACTATTAAATAAATATCCGCATCCGTGCCAAACAAAGCGGATGTGGCGGATATTATAACCTAAATTACAGAGCTTGCATGTTTGTTTCCCACAAACTTGTTCTTATGATTTATAAATTAACATTACAGATTCGAATATTATAACTTAATGACCTGTGCAGAGAGAGAGAGAGAGAGAGAGAGAGAGAGAGAGAGAGAGAGAGAGAGAGAACATAAGAACTTAAGAAAGGAGGAACACTGCAGCAGGCCTCTTGGCCCATACTATGCAGGTCCTTCACAATCCACCCCACTAACCTGGAGTTTACCTGGAGAGAATTCAAGGGGTCAACGCCCCTGCGGCCCGGTCTGTGACCAGGCCTCATGTTGGACCAGAGCCTGATCAACCAGGCTGTTACTGCTGGCCGCTCGGAGTCCAACGTACGAACCACAGCCTGGCTGGTCAGGTACTGACTTTAGGTGCCTGTTCAGTGCCTGCTTGAAGACAGCCAGGGGGTTGTTGGTAATCCCCCTTATGTATGCTGCCCAACCAAATTTTCAATTCTATCCAAGAAATAAGCTTTGACAATTCTACCCACTCATGTGCGAGTCCCACTCAAATCCAACCCCTCTCACTCATGAATTTATCCAACCTAAATTTAAAACTACCCAAGGTGCTAGCTTCAATAACCCTACAAGGCTGATAAATTACACACATATGCAATGGAAATAAATTATAAATTATACTGCTTATGTGTTTATTAGACACATATGCATTGAAAATTAGGTTGAGCAAATATTTTGTTAGTGGGATGGATTGTGAAGGACCTGCCTAGTATGGGCCAACAGGCCTGTTGCAGTGTTTCTCCTTTCTTATGTTCTTATGGAGGAACACTGCAGAAGGCCTACTGGCCCATGCAAGGCAGGTCGTTATCAAAATCACCACTACCCAAAGCTACCCAAAAATTCACTCCCGCACCCACGACACCAATCAAACCCATTCTCCTTTGTATTGGACTGAGATCTGTTTGTGACCAAAAGATCTCAGTCACAAACAGATATGAGATGTGTTTGTGACTTGATAAAGCCCAACAAACGAAAACGACTTCTGGCAGAAAATACAGAGAAACTGTTATTCTTGAAGAAAAACCTTCCAATCATAAACTTTAAGTATTAAGCAAATGTCAATTGATTATGTAATAAAAGTATTATGTATTAAAAGTATTATGAACATGAAAGTATTTGCCATGTAATAAAAAAACAAAAATCAGGTGTTTTATGACTGTCTTGCAAAATCCGCATCCGCATCCGCCCGGATGTCAAGATGTGACATCCGTAATCCGCATCCGCATTTTACTGTAAGCAGATATCCGCATCCGTATTTTACTGTAAGCAGATATCCGCATCCGCATCCGCAAAATAAGCAAGTAAGACATCCGTATACACATCCGCATACCGGATATCTAAATTTTCACATCAATACATCCTAATATATATATATATATATATATATATATATATATATATATATATATATATATATATATATATATATATATATTTAACATCGGCCGTTTCCCACCAAGGCAGGGTGGCCCGAAAAAGAAAAACTTTCGTCTTCATTCACTCCATCACTGTCTTGCCAGTTACAAAACTGCAACATTAACACCCCTCCTTCAGAGTGCCGGCACTGTACTTCCCATCTCCAGGAATCAAGTCCGGCCTGCCGGTTTCCCTGAATCCCTTCATAAATGTTACCTTGCTTACACTCCAACAGCACTTCAAGTCCTAAATCCCATTTATCTCCATGTGATCCTATCTAACACGCTCACGCACACTTACTGGAAGTCCAAGCCCCTCGCACACAAAACCTCCTTTACCCCCTCCCTCCAACCTTTCCTAGGCCGACCCTTACCCCGTCTTCCCTCCACTACAGATTTATACACCCTCGAAGTCATTGTATTTCGTTCCATCCTCTCTACATGTCCAAACTATCTCAATAACCCCTCCTCAGCCCTCTGGAAAATAGTTTTGGTAATCCTGCACCTCCTCCTAATCTCCAAACTACGGATTCTCTGCATTATATTCACACCACACATTGCCCTCAGACATGACATCTCCAATGCCTCCAGCCTTCTCCTTGTTGCAACATTCACAACCCATGCCTCTCACCCATACAAAATCGCTGGTATAACTATAATCTCATAATATTATATATATATATATATATATATATATATATATATATATATATATATATATATATATATATATATATATATATATATATATATATATATACGTCGTGACGAATATGTAAAACTGTCCATTAGTAGGAACTCATTTAAAATTAAGTCCTAAAATTTTCTCTTATACGTTTAAAGATATTTTTTTTTCATATATGTTAATGTAAAAAATAATTTAATTTAGCCTAATCCAACTAAATATATTTTAGATAAGTTTACAATAATTTAATAATAAACATACACAATGAAATATATGTTTTTCTTTAGGTTCAGAATTATTTTTGCGAAATTATTGCATACACAAATTTTCTTTTGAATTATTCTACAAGAAGACCGTTGCTATTTAAGCCAAAATAGCAAGTTTTACCTATTCAGCACGATATTAATATATATATATATATATATATATATTATGCAAATATCGCAAACCAAGCGATACAGGATGAAAAAAAAAAACACGGGGGAGCAGAATGATAGCTCTAGTAGTAGCAGAATGATAGCTTAAAAACATGGAATGGCGATGGGTAATCCGTTGTCCCCTTATTGAGCAATCTGTATATGGAATTTTTCGATCCTAGACTGTTGAAAGATATCCTGCCATGTAGAGCTAAATGGTTCAGATATGTGGATGACTTATTGTGTCTTTGGACAAATGATATGACCCTTGATACATTTTTACCAAGACTTAACACTTTAGTCTCGTCTATTAAATTCACCATGGAGAAAGAGGTGGACTGTAAACTTCCATTCTTAGATGTGTTGATACACCGAGTTGATAGAAAGTTTAAGTTTACAGTATATAGGAGGAAAGCCACTAATGTGTGCTCATACTTTCACTACTATTCCAACCATGAGACTAGAGTCAAAAGGAGTGTATACCATCTTCGCCCCCTGACACGTATTATTTGTTTCTCTTAAGTGTACTCACCTCTCCATTTCATTGGGGGGATGTTGCACAATCTACCGAGTCTTTTGCTTTCTTAGGGAGTGATTTTGAGAGCCTATAGAGTGTGCAGTCCGGAGTTTCTAGATGAAGAAATTAAGAAAATATTTGACATTGGAACGAAACTGCGATATCCAAATGTGTTTGTGGAATTGGCCTTGTTGGCAGCTAAGAAAAATTATTATAGAACAGAACTTAAGATAACACCTCAGACCAAGAATGTGCTGGTCCTCCCATATAACGAAATTTATCTATCCTGCCGAATGCTCTTAGAAGATTTAATATACAAGTGGTATTTAAAAATTCACGGACTGTTAGAAGCATCCTGATAAAGAATGCAACACAACAACGTGTTGGTGGTGTCTACAGAGTTGGTTGCAATGGTTGCAGTCTCTTCTATTTGGGACAAACAGTAAAATCATTGGAGGTGAGAATGTCCCAGCACCGTTATTAGATATGTATAGCACAGGAGTCGAACGCGATGTTCAACCATATTAGAGCTTGTAATAACCCGACAAACTGGTGGGAAGCAAGAGTCATCTTCCCTTGTTCCTCCTGACTTGAAAGTAATATTGTAGAATCGGTAATTATTAATCATGATAGGCAGTGATTATACATTATCAATGACGGGTTGTTCAAATTAGATGCGTTTTTAGTTAAGGCAATAATACACAGTTTAAAATTGGGCTCTATATGAATGCATTAGACTGTCTTAAATGTATTGCAACACCAAGGAATTAGGGTCTATTTTTTCCTGCAGTTTCTGAAGGTTGAACCAGAGTTTGCCTCAGAATTATGTGGGTTGAATATCTTTGGCCGTCTTTCTTGTTATTGAGTTTATTTTAATGAGCCCAGTTTCCTTTACATAACTTTTTAGAAGTCTCCCCTCTAAATGTTATCGTTTTGTCGCCACTTTAAATAGACACGTTGTCCCTTGGAAGGCTTCCCTATAGTTGCCAGAGACTTCTATATCACTGACAATATATTTATGTGTGTAAAGTTATTGATGTCATAGCGGAATATGATCGATTTTTTTATTACTGCCAAGTTAATTTCGTTCAAGCTATTACAATATCAAAGCTTGTGGGATTTTTCTAATGCTATAATATTCATCCTTCTGGCTGTGGGCACTGTTGTGCCTGGAGGCACTTCCTGTATCCTCCCTCACTCACTCCAGTGAAGACGGTCCTCTGGGAACGTACTTGCTTGGACATCCTCCTCTTTTCTGCAATTTTACAAGGTCCTGATGATGTGTTAATTGCAACAAGAAAGGCCTAGAGCTATCATTCTACTCCCCGTCGTTGTTTTGCATATATATAAATATATATATATATATATATATATATATATATATATATATATATATATATATATATATATATATATATATATATAAGTGGAAGAGAAAATTCTTCCTCCATTAGCCATGCATGTCGTAATTGGCGACTAAAATGTTGGGAACAAGGAGCTAATAACCTTCTCCCGTATATATTACTAAATTTAAAAAGATAAACTTGGGTTGTCCTGCCCCGGTGAGATACGGCCGGTTTGTTGAAAGAAGAAATTTTATATATATATATATATATATATATATATATATATATATATATATATATATATATTTTTGGGATAAACTTCACATCAAGCATATATTTAGCTTCTTTGCACAGTAAATCTGCACACAATATCAACATGTGTAAGGCTCCAGCTGGGGTCGTTGAGATTGAAAGTCGGCAGCCAGGACGACCACGCCACTGAGCGCCCAATAACTCCCCTCTCAGGGGACAATCTCCCCCACTCCCAGCTACTTTTCCACATTGAATGCAGTATTTCTTTTATCCCTGGGGTTTAATTTCCAATTCAGAAGGCTACCAGAGCCAGTTTTTGTCTTGGAGATATTTTTCTGGAAGTAGGGAAAGTTGAGAGGCGGGGCGGCAAAAATGGAAGTCTTAGATTGTACAATTTAGATTATTTTTATTTTTATTATTATTGTTATTATTTTATTACTATTTCATTATTATTTAAGGTAAAGCTTTAAATTAGTATTGGTCGCACAGCTCCTGGGAAATTAAAGGCAATGATGTTCTTTCCAGAGAAGGAAATTGGTGATTCACTTCTTTAAGGTCAAGCAGAAGAAACTTCAACAGTAATGATATGAGTTGGGATCAGTAATAAAACTACAACTGCAGTGGATACGTTAACACATCGTTTCGCCCACATAGTAAATTATATCTACAGAGAGATTTTATCAAGCTCGTACAGGTGCTTAATAAAGCAGCTGTAGGCGACATGTCATTAATAAACAATGTACGTTAAGAGGAATAAAACTGTGTTAGGGGGCTGTGTTAGGGGGCTGTGTTAGGGGCTGTGTTAGGGGCTGTGTTAGGGGGCTGTGTTAGGGGCTGTGTTATGGGGCTGTGTTAGGGGCTGTGTTATGGGGCTGTGTTATGGGCTGTGTTATGGGGCTGTGTTAGGGGCTGTGTTAGGGGCTGTGTTATGGGGCTGTGTTGTGGTAAAAATGGTACTTGATGCCGACAGGTTGTTGGAAAAAGACAAACCACAAACACCAAGATATTTTAATCGAAGCGTTTCCGTCCTGGGACTATGGCTACTTTAAATGTGTCTAGTGTTGAGGACAAGTTAATTTTAACAACAATTGTGAAATACCGTAATTGAGCTTCTTTTCGTATTTGCCTCTCGTGCACTCTGTGGTGCACTCTGCTGACCCTGCCTGGGAGCCACAGCTCCAATATTTTCCTTATCCGACTAGCTAACACCACTTGATTCTTCGATGTATTTGGCTCCTGATGATGGTATTGTACCGAAAGCACTGAAATTACTTGCATCCTTCTTCCCCCCAACAACTACAAACAGTCGCACTGGGATGGCGCAGTAGTGGAGAATATAGCCTCAACAATGCTTCAGAGTGTGTCAGGGAAGGAAAAGGCCTGCCTCCTGGCAGTGAGAACTCCTCATGCAGAGGACTTTCTGTTGGCTGTTCCCAACTCCAGCCTTGACACACGCCTCGACCCACAGACCATCCGCATTGGTGTTGCCCTTCGACTTGCCGCCCCTATTCTCGCCGAACACAGGTGTATTTGTGGCAGTGAAACAGCAGACCGATTCGGGTACCATGGTCTTGTGTGCCGTAAATCCGAGGGAAAGATTGCAAGACATGAGGAGGTTAATAACATTATCAAGAGGAGCCTCACAACAGCCGGGTGCCCAGCAGTAAGGGAGCCACCCCAACTATGCAGATCTGATGGCAGCATCTACCTTGGCTGATACTTATCTTCAGCACACCAGGGAGGAAGGAAGGGCAGCCGCCAGCTTCAGTGAGTCCCAAAAGTCTAGAAAATACGGAGAACTTGCCCTTCATTATATTGTTGTTCCCATAGGCTCGGAGACCCTTGGCTCATGGGAAAAGAGTGCATCTAAGTTCCTTAAGAAGCTAGGCAAAAGACTCATCAGGGTAACTAGGGATCCCAGGGCAGCTAGCTTTCTATTCCAGCAACTCAGTGCTGCTTTTCAGAGGGGGTAATGCCTGCTGTATTTTGGGCACGTGCCCAGCTCTGAGGAGCTGGATGAGATTTTCGCATTATAATCAGTGACAAACACGTAATATATACTAAACATGTTTCACTCATACCTCATGTACTGTATACGCCATCTTTATATCAACAATGTATCTCTCTCTCTCTCTCTCTCTCTCTCTCTCTCTCTCTCTTATATATATATATATATATATATATATATATATATATATATATATATATATATATATATATCGTGCCGATTAGGTAAAACTGGTCAATTAGCAAGAACTCATTTAAAATTAAGTCCTTTCTAAAAATTTCTCTTATACGTTTAAAGATATATTTTTTCATTTATGTTAATGTAAGAATTTATAATTTTGTACCAAGAGAAACTTTGAAAACCTACCTAACCTTATTACAACAAGCGCAATTTAATTTAGCCTAACCCAACTAAATATATTTTAGATACGTTAACATTAATTTAATAATAAACAAACACAATGAAATATATTTTTTTGTTTAGGTTCAGAATCATTTTTGCGAAATTATTGCATACACAAATTTTCGCTTGTCTTATATGGCAAGATAAGCGTTGCTATTTAAGCCAAAATCGCGATTTTGGCTTAAATAGCAACGCTCTTCTTGTCGAATAAGGCAAGCGAAAATTTGTGTATGCAATAATTTCGCAAAGGACTTAATTTTAAATGAATTCTTGCTAATTGACCAATTTTACTTATTCGACACACACACACACACACAGGTGAGTCACGGGGATGTTTGGAAGTATTTCTTTAGTCGGAGTTGTCAGGAAGTGGAACAGTCTGGCTAGTGCCGTGGTGGAGGCAAGAACCATACACAGTTTCGGGACGAGGTTTGATAGAGCTCATGGAACAGGGAGAGGACCTAGTAGCGACCAGTGAAAGGGTGGGGCCAGGAGCTATGACTCGACTCTTGCAATCACAAATAGGTGAGTACAAATAGGCGAGTACACACACACACACACACACACACACACACACACACACACACACCACCACCTACCTACCTACCTACCTACCTACCTAATAATCCGAACTCCCTTAAAAATTATATTACAGAGTAAGATTTTTTCATTGAGAATGATATAAAGATCTTTATTTTTGATCCAAAACTTAGAAACCTCACTTAAACTAACACAGTTTCTTTTTAGCTAAATTTTGCAATATCATAGATCAGTTTACATTTATTTAATATTACTTAGAATAAATGATAAACATGTTTTTCGTTAAGTCCAGAATAGTTTCCGCTGAGTTATGGTAAAACAAGTTTTCATTCTGCTAGTTCGGCACCGAACACCCTTGTCAAATACACCAAACTCACCTGTTCGCTTTTTATATATATATATATATATATATATATATATATATATATATATATATATATATATATATATATATATATATATATATATATATATATATATATATAATATATATATATATATACATATATATATATATAAAATATATATATATATACATATATATATATATACATATATATATATATATACATATATATATATATACATATATATATATATATACATATATATGCAAAAAAATCACAGTAAACAGGTGATATCAAAATATGCAAGACAACCACTATGAAAAATAGAAGAATTCCAAGCGCTTTCGTGACTACTCACATTATCAAGGAACTATATACATATATATATATATATATATATATATATATATATATATATATATATATATATATATATATATATATACATATATACAGTGGACCCTCGGTTTTCGTTGAAAATTCTTTCAAGAATGCTGTTTGAGTGCCGTTACCGAACGAATTTGTTCCCATAAGGACAAATGTAAATTAGATTAGTCATTTCAGACCCTCAACAATACACTTACAAAACCACTTACGAAAATATACTTACATAATTGTTCGAGTTTGGAGGTGAACGAAAACCGAGGGTCCACTGTATATGTATAAAACCGAGGGTCCACTGTATAGTATGTATATATATAATATGTCGTGGCGAATAGGTAAAACTTGTGATTTTGGCTTAAATAGCAACGATCTTCTTGCCAAATAAGGCAAGCAAAGATTTGTGTATCCAGTAATTTCGCAAAAATCATTCTGAACCTAACGAAAAAAATATGTTTCTTTATGTTTATTATTTAATTATTGTAAACTTATCTAAAATATATTTAGTTGGATTAGGCTAAATTAAATTGCTCTTGTTATAATAAAGTTAGGTAAGTTTTCTAAGGTTCTTTTGGTAAAAAATTATTAATTTTTGCATTAACATAAATGAAAAAAAATATCTTTAAACATATAAGAATTTTTTTTATAAAGGATTTAATTGTAAATGAGTTCTTGCTATTTGACCAAATTTACCTATTCGGCACAATATATATATATATATATATATATATATATATATATATATATATATATATATTATATGGAGGTCCACCTCTAGTGCAAATTGTGGGACCCATAGCCTCGGAGAAGTGGATAAAAAGGCTTCAAGGAAGAATATTTGGATTTCTTACTGAAGCCCTTTGAATATTCCACTTCTCCTACCACCCCATCCTATATACACACATACATGCATATAAATGCTTTATTAATAGACAGAATACATTTATAGAAAACATAAACATGAATACAATGGTACAATATGTCAAAGATTATGAATCTCCTCCAGTTCCTCCGCTGAGACGCTGGAACATGAACGTGGCTGCCCTTGGGTCCCTGGTGGTGTCGATGAGTCTGGAACCCAGTTCTTTAAGGAAACGTGTTGCATTATATATATATATATATGTTTATATATGTGTGTGTGTGTGTGTAATTGCAACATAAAATATATATATCCGTAAAATGTTAATAATAAAAATATTAAAAGATTGTCATTGCAAGCTTAGCGAAAGGTACAAATTACTACCGTGAGCTGACTGGCGCAAGTCGTAAACACCACAACGCCGCCGCTGACGTGGCTTTATACCTAACAGGCCCGACGGTATGAAATGCAGCCTGCTTAAAGGGGATTTTCAGCCCTCGAGTGCTTTTCCGTATGCTCGTCCTGTGATATCTTAGGGACACACTCATTGTAACATTACATAGAGCCTTGATTCCCGTAGTGAAAGATGGGAGTACCACTCATACGGTGAGGCGGTGCTTTGTAGGGGCGGCACTGTCTTGTCCCGGGGGTACAGTATGTGATAGTCACGTCATGGTGACGGTGGTGGGAAGGGGAGGGAGGGAGAGAGAGGGGCAATGGGAAAGAAATGGAGGGAGGTGGGTATGGGGCTGAAGTAATGGGATGGAGAGGAGTGAGTGAAAGGCAGTGGGATGAGGGAGGGAAGGAAGAGGCTTTGATGGTGTGTGTGTGTGTGTGTGTGTGTAAGACAGGTGTGGTGGCTGGTGTCGTCAGACTCACAGTAATACGGGTTGGAAGTTGATTACCTGAGGGGAAAATCTTTACATTAATTCAACTTGCGGAAGGGCACCCGTGCACGTTATATATATATGTATATATATATATATATATATATATATATATATATATATATATATATATATATATATAATACACGCTCGTGACGTATATATATTATAGATTACTGGACTAGTACTGATCTTAGTGGATTTATTGAAAACTAATATAGAAAGAAATATTATATGATCTATATTAAGAATAATGACCTTCATCCAAGAGCTTGAGACTAAAAAGTATCATAAGAAATAAGAATGGAGAACACTTAAGGCTATGGCCTACAAGGAGTCTTATCAAACCACCACTACCTGAAAATTTATTCTCTACACAATCAAGCTCATCAAATTGTCCAATTCTTTAAGCACCAAACATGTCTTCAAATGAAGGAGCGAGAGAGAGAGAGAGAAATAAAGGAGAAGCCGAAGTTGATATTTATCTCACATGCATCAGAAGATATCAACTAAGCCTCTGGATGTCAGCGTCCACGCAGTGGAAAAATAAACACATAATCAGTATAATGTGATCCTTTATTGACAACGTTTCGCCCACGCAGTGGGCTTTATCGAGTCACAGACAGATCTACCTGGAAAATGAGCGACATGGAGATATATATAGGGTACAGTCAGGTGGAGAATGCTGGGTCAGGTGGAGAAAGCTGCATGTGAGTCTTAAAAGTAGTGTGATAGTTAAAAACATAGTGTGACTTAAAGGACCTGCAGTGTACCATTCTTGAGTTCTAGGTGGGATAGCGTTGAAGAAGTTTCTTGGCAATAGGTTCAGCTATGTTGTAGAAGCCGTTGTTCTGGTTGAAGTTGTTGGATATACAGATGAGTGATGATTCTAGGATTCTTCGGTATTGCGTGTTGTCTTCTCTGGCGATGAGTCTTGCGTTTCTGTAGTTGATTAAATGGTTGTGTAAATTTCGGTGTTGAACACAGGCATTTCTTGAGTCGTCAGATCTGCCTGCGTACTGGTGTTCTGAAATGCGTGTTTGTAGGTCTCTGGATGTTTCGCCAACGTATAATTTGCTGCAGCCATTACAAGGGATTGTGTATACCCCTGCCGTGGATTGAAGCTTTTCCTGTCTGTTACTGGTAATGTCCTTAATGGTGGTGGATGTGGAGGTGGATACTCGGAATGAGGTCTTAGAAAAATGTTGGAAACTTGTTTGGAAATGGAGTTGGTGGGAAGGACTATGTATCTCTTCTCAGCAGTGTCTTCTCTGGGTGTGTTGAAGATGTTTAATGCCCGTCGTCTGCAGTCTCTAATGAAGTGACGAGGATAGTGAAGTTTGGAAAAAAAACTTGTTCAATGAGGGAGCATTCTTCTTCAAGGAACTCACTGCTGCAGATTCTGAGTGCACGCAGGAAAAAGCCTATAATTACACCACGTTTAATTTTGGTGTCGTGGTGAGAGTAGAAGTGGAGAAGATCGTGTTGGTTGGTAGGTTTTCGATAAACTTTAAAACGAAGTTCATGGTCAGCTTTGCAGAGAAGAACATCAAGGAAAGGAAGAGTGTTGTCGACTTCTTCTTCTAGTGTAAACTGGATTGATGGCTCAACCTGGTTGAGTTCGCAAGACTCATCGCCAGAGAAGACAACACGCAATACCGAAGAATCCTAGAATCATCACTCATCTGTATATCCAACAACTTCAACCAGAACAACGGCTTCTACAACATAGCTGAACCTATTGCCAAGAAACTTCTTCAACGCTATCCCACCTAGAACTCAAGAATGTTACACTGCAGGTCTATCACACTATCACACTACTTTTAAGACTCACATGCAGCTTTCTCCACCTGACCCAGCTTTCTCCACCTGACCCAGCATTCTCCACCTGACTGTACCCTATATATATCTCCATGTCGCTCATTTTCCAGGTAGATCTATCTGTGACTCGATAAAGCCCACTGCGTGGGCGAAACGTTGTCAATAAAGGATCACATTATACTGCTTATGTGTTTATTTTTCCATTGTGTCGGTATTTTATACCATTTATTTTCGTCCACGCAGTCTTAATCTTAGAGTGCTGGAGCTACCGGAAAATGAGAACGTCTTTGAGAACTGAATAGATGATTCAAGTTGTTTCATGAGATGTCCTCT
>WNWK01000616.1:412500-425379 GCA_009830355.1 Cherax destructor | reverse complement strand
AAAGAGAAAGAAACAAGAACGGATAAGCAAGATAGAAGGAACATGGAAGAAAGAGTAAGAAGGAAGGATCTTGTGGTAAGAGCTCCCCTCTGGAGTATCTTGGGGCATCAGGTGTCTGGATATTCTGACCTATTAATTTTTGAGTGTGTGGCGGGCCGGGTGTCCTCAGCCGCTCCATTACCTTATTAATCAACCTTCCTAAATATGTCAGTAATTAATAGCCAGGGCGGGGAAGATATCGAGGTGAAACAGATACAGATATCATTTTCTGCCCGCGTAGACCAGTAAAACATTGGTATCAGTGGAACCCTCTATTAGAGGCCCCCGCCTCACTAGAGCGGAGGAGAGACACATGACTGTATACTGAAAAGTACTTGAGGGTCTGGTCCCAATGTGCACACTAACATAACATAGTGGAGTGAAGGATATGGAAGTAAGTATAAAATAAACCCAATGGAAAGCAGGTCGCAGTCCCACAATAGGAGAACAATGTATCTGTACCCATGGTTCCAGGTTATTTAACATCTTGACAGACAATATCAGAAACACTGCTGGGACAAGTGTAGAAGCCTTCAAGAGGAAACTGGGCAAGTGTCTTCACCAGGTGCCAGATCAACCAGGCTGTGATGGATAGTGGGGCAGCTGGCCTCCAGCAGCAACAGCCTGGTTGACCAGGCAAGCACCAGACGAGCCTGGTCCATAGCCGGGCTCAGAGAGAGAAACTCTCGAAGCTCTTCAAAGGTATATCAAAGGTATATACGGTCAGATCAATCAGGCTTGATAGATATGTAGGCCAGCGGCCACCAGCAAACAGCCTGGTTGATCAGGCAACAGTAGACAAAGTTAGCCCAGGGTTTCCTCCGAAGTGGTCTTCATAACCCTGCTGTTGATTGACTTGTTTATTTGATTTTGCCGCGAAGCAGGTAGTTCATTGTGAACCAGCTACTAGCTACTTATAGACTAGCTAGTTGGGAGAGTTGTAAAGTGTTGTAAATGACCACCACCATGAAAATCTGTGTAGTCTGCAGAAAGGGTAACAGACGAAGTCATGCCTGGATTGCATGCAATCTCTGTGGTAAATGGTCCCATGGGTCATGCAGGAACTTTAAACCAGCGACCACTTTTGATATCAAATCAGAGAAATGCTTTTGGATCTGCCCAAATGAGATACACCT
This sequence comes from Cherax destructor, assembly GCA_009830355.1. Lineage (NCBI taxonomy): Eukaryota > Metazoa > Arthropoda > Malacostraca > Decapoda > Parastacidae > Cherax > Cherax destructor. The sequence goes on along the minus strand of WNWK01000616.1, from coordinate 424,204 downwards.
GTATGAGAAAATTACATCAATATTAAAAGACAAGGACACCAATAAAATATCCTTCTTGAAAGACATGTCAGCATGGTATGACAGCTGGGAAAATAAAATGGGTGGGTTGGATGGGGCTGTCTTGAAGACAGTGCTCCAGAGGGTGCTAGTGTTGTCCTGGAGGACAACGCACCAAATGGAGATAGTGGCCCTGGTGATGAAACAGGTAAAGAGAACGTTATTCAATTTACAGAGGTACAAAGTAGTGATACTGTTGGAGATGGAACAAAAGGGGATGATGCCTCAGGGAATAGTGTTGACACATTACCAGTAAAAACTGGTGGAAGCACTGGCGGTTGGTAGTGGGGAAACAGAAAAAATGCACCAGCAGGGAATGCAGCCACAAAATATCCTAGCAAACAAAATTCCAATCTATTCAAATTCTATGCCTTGGGTATCTGCAGGCATCGTATATCTGGTAAAACAGGTGGGGCATGCACCTTGACCATCCCCAAAATGCCGCACCCACATGACATGAGGATGCAACTCCCTTCCTGTAACTTATTTCACCCCGAAATGTGTCACTCGTCACTCCATGAAAGAAAATGCTACAACGTATACTGCCAGGCACATCTAATGGGGACAGAAGACAGACTAGCCGGACTATGGGAAACAAAAGAAGGGAGCCATAACCTCTCTAGAGAAGGAGTTTTTAGTGCCAGGAAGGAAAAAGACTGGCAAGAAATAACAGAAATCTTACACCAACTGAAAACACTTCTGGATCAGAGGCACAGTCATTGGCCTCCACTCCAGAACAACAGATATTAAAGCCAGAAAATAAAAAAACTAAATTCCATCAATATAATAACATTTATCTTTGCAAACATACAGGTTCTAAAGCTCAACAAACAACAAAATTCCTTACATCAAAGAACTGCTCACGGAGTCAAATGCAATGTTTGGAGCTCTACAGAACATAAGAACATAAGAAATGGAGGAACACTGCAGAAGGCCTACTGGCCCATACAAGGCAAGTCCTTATCAAAACCACCACTACCTAAGAATTTATTCCCGTACTCACGACACAAATCAAACCCAGCCCCTCCCACTCATATATTTGTCCAATCTCTTTTTAAAGCCACCCAAGGTCCTAGCCTCTATCACAGTACTCGGAAGATTGTTCCACGCATCTACAACTCTGTTCGAAAACCAGTACTTGCCTATGTCCTTTCTAAATCTAAATTTATCCAATTTAAATCCGTTATTTCTGGTTCTTACTTGGTTCGATATCCTCAGGATCATTTTGACAACGAAATATGGATCCCAGGTTATAATCTATTCAGATGTGACAGACTAAACAGGCAACAAGGAAGGAAGGGGGTGGCTTTGTACATCACAGAATCACTCATTTGCTCAGAACTACTAAACACCTCAAATGATGTAGTTGAAGTTTTGGCAGTAAAGATTGAAAACCAAAATCTCGTCATTGTGGTTGTATACAACCTCGGATGCAACTTCCCAGCAATTCCAGGAACAGCTTTTGAAAATTGACCCCTGTCTGGAAAATCTCACAACTCCTGCCCCAAACATTTTGTTACTGGGAGATTTCAACTTGAGACACCTAAAATGGAGGAGTGTAGCAAATAATATTTTAGCAGCTCAGATGAAAATTCACACACACACGAGCTATTAAATCTCTGCACCAAATTCACTTTTAACCAGCAAATATTAGAGCCTACAATACTAGAAAATACACTGGACCTCATCTTCATAAACAACGATGATCTGATACGTAATACAACTGTATCAAAGACACACTCAGATCACAACATATAGAGGTACAGACATGGATGCACAGGGCTCCTGACCAACAAAATGTGTTCAGTCATGAGGGTGTCTTCACAAAATTCAACTTCAATAACAAAAACATAGTGGGAACAAGTCAACCATGTCCTAAATGAACAACACGGATCCGAACCTTTGCCTAGAAAAAAAATAACTCTGTGGCTCTTGAGGTCTGCTCAAGGCACATTCCATTAAAAAAAGTAAGAGAAGATGTAAACTAGAAAGACGCTCCCTATACAGACGAAAGTGAAGAATCACAGAGCTGCTGAGAGGGGCCAATATATCTGAAATACGAAGGGAGGCACTGGTCAGAGAAATGGCAAATATCGAACTTAAGCTTAAGGAATCTTACAGGAGACAATCTTAGGTAGAACTAAAAGCCATAAAAGAAATTGAAAACAAAGCAAAATACTTCTTCTCTTATGCCAAATCTAAGGGTAAAACAACCTCCAATATTGGGCCCCTGCTTAGGCGAGATGGGACCTACACAGATGACAGCAAAGAAATGAGTGAGATACTAAAGTCCCAGTTACCCAGACTAAGGGTCGACAATCTAAATGAATTCTTTATGAACGAGACCCAAAATTTGGTCATCTCAAAAATCTCTGATATTATCCTAACACCACAAGACTTTGAAAAGGCAATAAATGACATGCCCATACACTCTGCCCCAGGCCCAGACTCATGGAACTCCGTGTTCATCAAGAACTGCAAGAAGCCCCTGTCACGTACCTTCAGCATTCTATGGAGAGGGTGCATGGACATGGGTCATCCCACACTCAATAAAAACAACAGACATAGCCCCACTTTACAAAGGAGGCAGTAAAGCAATTGCAAAGAACTACAGACCGATAGCACTAACATCCCATATAAAAATCTTTGAAAGGGTTCTAAGAAGTAAGATTGCCAGCCACCTAGATACCCATCAATTACACAACCCAGCTACTGGACCACTATGACAAGGTCCTGGATTCTATACAGGATAAACAAAATGCAGATGTAGTATACATAGACTTTGCAAAAGCCTTCGACAAGTGCGACCACAGTGTAATAGCGCACAAAATGCATGATAAAGGAATAACATTAAAAGTTGGTAGATGGATCTATAACTTCCTAACAAATAGAAAACAAAGAGTAATAGCAAACAGTAAAGTCTGAGGCAGCTACGGTGAAAAACTCTGTTCCACAAGGCACAGTACTCGCTCCCATCCTATTGCTCATCCTCATATCTGACATAGACAGAGATGTAAGCCATAGCTCCATGTCTTCGCAAAGGATGGCACCCAAATTTCCATGACAGTGTCATCCATCGAAGACACCGCAAGACTCCAAGCGGACATCAACCCAATCTTCAAATGGGCCAATCAAAAAATATGAAGTTCAATGAAGAGAAATTTCAACTACTCAGATATGGAAAACTTGAGGAAATTAAAACTGTATCAGGGTATACAACAAATTATAACCCTACAATAGGGCGAAAAAGTAATGTGAAGGACCTGGGAGTGATAATGTCAGAGGATCTCATCTTCAAAGACCACAACAATCTACTGATAGGATGGATAATGAGAACCTTTAAAACTAGGGACGCCAAGCCCATGATGATTCTCTTCAAATCTCTTGTCTCTAGGCTGGAATACTGCTGTATCCTTGTTGTGGGGTTGCCTGTGTCCGTCTGTCCTGCCCTGAGTCTGGATGGTAACTGAACACTAGGCCGCCTGGCGCTGAGGCATTCAAAAGGCAGGCCTATCATTGGCTGATGCCAGATCACATGGGCAGAGGTTGGAAATCACGTGAACAGCCGTGATGCAGCCGTTATAAGTACAACCCGTACATCCTAACTGCCCCCTTCAAGGCAGGCGAAATTGCTGACGTGGAGAGTGAACAAAGAACTTTCACGGCACACACAACTACGATAAAGCGCCTAAATTACTGGGAACGGTTGAAGTCCCTTGATTTGTATTCCCTGGAACGCAGGCGAGAGAGATACATGATAATATACACTTGGAAAATCCAAGAGTGATTGATACCAAACTTACACACGGAAATTACTCCCTATGAAAGCAAAAAACTCGGCAGGAGATGCAACATTCCTCCAATGAAAAGCAGGGGCGCCACGAGTACACTGAGAGACAACTCAATAAGTGTCAGGGGCCCAAGACTGCCTCCCAGCATACATAAGGGGGATTACCAATAGACCCCTGGCTGTCTTCAAGAAGGCACTGGACAGGCACCTACAGTCAGTACCTGACCAGCCGGGCTGTGGTTCGTACGCCAGTCAGCATTAACAGCCTGGTTTATCAGACATTGATCCACCACGAGGCCTGGGCCGCGGGGGCGTTGACCCCCGAAGCCCTCTCAAGGTATACAGTACTACATTCTAGCACTACAGTCCACATCCTGTGAACTGGAGTGCTAGAGCATATGGATACACAAAAGGCCTAGGAACTTGGCCCCAAAAGGGTTAACAGGAGTACATCTGGATTTATATCTACAGTTAACGTATCTGTTGCAAGCTAATTTAGGAAATTTACTTAATATACCTGGTATCTTATTTGCATAAGATATCTTAACATATCACATAGCTTATTATACTATCTCTATATTCCTTAATAAATGGACAATTAAGCAGTGTGTTCAATATAGGGACCAGAGTGCTGACCACATATTTTGCATTTAGTTTGATCATCTGTGTCTACCAAACTGCCAGAAGTACACGTAACCAAGCCTAAGCCTGGCTACAACAACTTCAGCCTGTTCACATTTCAAGTTGGTCCATATACGTACTTATTTACATTCATGTTATCAGAGTGAGTTATAGATCTACTAAGGCTTTTAACTGCATTTCTATAATATTGTTTCATTATTTACTTCTCTCCTAATATTATTCCTAATGCTAGACACAGAGACACCGAAGTTATATTGTACATTTTTTTTCTTTGGGTACTTTGGCTAACTTATTAACTTTATCATGAAAGTTTGATCCTGTGTGTGATGAAATTCATAAAAATTGTACATTAATTTCTTTTTCCAAGATTTTTTAGTATCTATATTTGGCTTCTCCAACGAGCATGTTGTTAGTCAAGACTTTTCAGTGATGGCATAGAATCAGTAATAATCATACAGTCAGGCTCAGTGTTATAAGTTAACTTTACTGCCATTAGGATGGCAAACAATTCAGTTTGCAGTGTAGACGCCCAGTTAATTTCTGTGCCTAACTCAACATAGTTCCTATCGTTTTTATTTAGGGAGGTGACAACAACAGCAGATGCAGCCCTGCCAGGAGACGCCTGCTTAGTTCCATCAGTGGAATGTGAGCAAATAACATTTATGAAGGGATTCAGGGGAAACCGGTTAGCCAAACTTGAGTCTGGAGAAATACTGTGCTTGCACTCTCAAGGAGTGGTGGGTATGTTGCAGTTCAAAGGGTCATCTGAGCTGTGATGTCAGCACACTTCTGGCAAGACAGTGATTGAATGAATGTCGGTGAAAGCATTTATTGCTTGTTGATTTATCCTACCTCGGTGGGAAACAGCAGGCGTATACATGGGCCAGACAGGTCGCAGTCTGGAAAAAACGAATAGTGAACTACAAGAGGTGAATGGGGAATGCACAGGAACACAGCTACACTATAAAATTTAAAGACTCAAATATCATACACACTAAACAAATTGCCAATTCAAGTAAACATAATCACCTTTGCCTTTGATTAGCTACTTTTGATGAGTTTCGAGAGTCTCACTACTTTCGGAGCCCGATCATGAGCCAGGCTCGTCTGGTGCTTGCCTGGTCAACCAGGCTGTTGCTGCTGGAGGTCCGCTGCCCCACATATCCATCACAGCCTGGTTGATCTGGCACTTGGTGAAGATACTTGTCCAGTTTCCTCTTAGGTTAGGTAAGGTTCGTCAGGAAACAAGACAGGTGTTTCCTGATGCGGGTTTTCGTCATGTGATGACCCACCGCTGGAGCTTTTGGTCGTCTGACCGAGGCCTTCCGCAGGCTTACCGGTCCACCCCTTTAAAAATTATGGTCATAATTATAACCATTTAGATTCGTCTTGAAGACTTCTACACTTGTTTCTGATATCTTCTGGTAAGATGTTGAATAGTCTGTGGCCACGAATGTTGATATAGTGTTCCCTTATTGTCCCCACAGCACCCATGCTCCTCGCTGGATTTATTTTGCACTTCCTCCCATATCTCTCACTCCTGTATGTTATGGCAGTGTGTAGATTTGGGACCAGGCCCTCGAGTATTTTCCGAGTATATATTATCATGTATCTCTCCACCGCTCCAATGAGTTCATGTTCAGTGGTGACCTGTTCTTAGCTCAGTGAAGACGTGTCTAGTGTACTCCCTGTGGACTGAATCAAGATGCCCACTATTGAGCAACTTTACCAGCAGCTTAAGGAGGAATTGAAAGTAGCGAAGCTTGAGATACGGCGATTGACGGAGGAAAACAAGAGGATTCGTAGTAGTCCTCCTGTTGTGAGTCCTCAGGTCAAGAAGGTAACCTGGGCAGTGGCCGGACAGCATGGGACGAAGTTGAAGATCAAGAAGACGAATGGAGAGGTAGTAACGACGAAGAAGAAAGAGACTGCTGTGGAAACTTCGAACTCCTTTTCTGTGCTTCCAGACGAATGTGAGTCGACTACTGGGAACGTCACGACGAACTGTACCAAGGAAGGTAAAAACATTGTTGTTGTTGGGGATAGCCAAGTTAGATATATGGATAGGGCCTTCTGCTTGAAAGATAGGAGTAGGAGACAGAGGGTTTGCTTTCCCGGGGCTGGGATGGAAGACATTGTTAGCCGACTTGACAACATCATGCATGGTAATGGGATCAATCCTATTATCTGCCTCAGTGCTGGAGGCAATGATGTATCCAAGCGTAGAAGTGAGGATTTAGTTAGTAGGTATAAGGCAGCAATAGACATCATTAGGAAGAAGGGAGGGAGCCCTGTTATATGTGGCATTTTGCCAAGAAGGGGTGTTGGAAATGAATGGCTGTCCAGAGCGATTGGTATAAATTGCTGGCTGGACAAACACTGTAAGGATAATGCAGTCCCATTCATTGACAACTGGGACCACTTCTATGGCCGAAATGACATGTATGCCAGGGATGGGGTTCACTTATCCAGGGCAGGTGTAGAATTTCTCTCTAGCTCAGTTGAGGATGTTGTTAGGGCTTTAAACTAGGATTAGTTAGAGGTATGGGTTTAGGAATGGTAAATAATGAGGGCCAAAATATTGATTCAGGCTTTGATATCATAAATCATAACAATAACAGTAATCGAGTGACACAGGGTAATGATAGTAACAGAAATTGTGTAAAACAAAAGCTGAAAAAGGTTCACAAGAAGATACATATCAATGTATTTTATACTAACTGTCGAAGCGCCAGAAATAAAATTAACGAATTACGTTTGGTAGCATGTGCTGGAACTTTGATGTCATTGCAATAACTGAAACATGGTATAATACCAAGAGTCGGGATATGATTGCTGAGTGTCATATACAGGGGTTTAAGTTGTTCCATGTAGATAGATATAATGGGAAAGGGGGTGGAGTTGCATTGTATGTACGAGAAAATATAAATTGCTGCATAAAATCAGGCATAAAAATAGATGGATCATTAACAGAATCTGTTTGGGTAGAGTTTCTAGAAGGTCAAGAAAAACTGATTCTAGGTGTAATATACCGACCTCCAGGCTTGGATCACGATAGAGGGAGACTTCTTTGGGACGAAATTGTTAGGGCTTCTAGGCACAATAACGTAGTGTTAGTAGGGGATTTTAACTTTAGTCAAATTGACTGGACTTCTTTGACCGGTAATCTGGAGTCCAGTGACTTTATGGAAGTAGTTCAGGACTGTTTTCTGAAGCAGTGTGTGACGGAGCCTACCAGAGGTAATAATTTGCTCGACCTAGTCTTGTCAAATAAAGAAACTCTTGTAAATAATCTGGAGATCACTGAAGAGCTTGGAGCTAGTGATCACAAATCCATTACTTTTAATATTACATGGAGTACGAGAATAGGGATAATACGGTAAAAGTTCCTGATTTTCGTTCTGCCGATTATATTGGACTTAGGGAACACCTGTCTAATCTCGACTGGGGTAATCTAGCTAACGATTACGATGGGATCTGCGTTTATGATTTTTTTCTTAATAATGTACAACGTGCACAGAGTATGTTTATTCCCAGAGAGAATTTAGGTCAAATAATAACGATCCCAAATGGATTAACAGGAGGCTAAAACATCTATTAGGGGAGAAAAGAGGAATTTATAGGCGCATCAAAAGAGGAGATGTTAACCTTATTGACCAATATGTTCAGTTGAAAAGAGAAGTAAAAAGGGGATTAGAAAGGCTAAACATGACTATGAGATTAAGGTTGCTAATGAATCAAAGACTAATCCAAAAGGGTTCTTTCAAGTGTACAGGACGAAGGTGAGGGAAAAGGTAGGACCTCTGAAAATTGGGAATGGACAGCTGACGGATAACGAACTGGAAATGTGTTCTCTATTTAATGACTATTTTTGTCAGTCTTTACACAAGAAGATGTAAATGAGATTCCAGAAATTAACAATTATTCAGTTCCTGAAGAATTCAAATTAACTAATATTACTGTCACGAGGGATATGGTTATCAAACAGATAGATAAACTGAAGCAAAATAAGTCCCCAGGACCCGACGAGTTGTTTTCCAGGGTACTTAAAGAATGCAAGATGGAACTTAGTCAGCCATTAACGAATGTGTTTAACACGTCCATCCTAACTGGTGTTGTGCCAGAGATGTGGAAGATAGCTAATGTAGTTCCTATATTCAAATCAGGGATAAGTCCAGTCCATCAAATTACCGTCCAATAAGCCTCACGTCTATAGTAGGCAAATTATTAGAATCAATTATAGCTGATATTATCAGAAGTCACCTTGAAGAACATAATTTGATTAATGAATCTCAGCATGGGTTTACGAGAGGTCGTTCCTGCCTGACAAATTTACTGACGTTTTTCAATAAAACATTTGAGGCAGTAGACAGTGATAAAGAATATGATATAGTTTACTTGGATTTCAGTAAGGCCTTCGATAGAGTACCTCATAAGAGACTCTTAAGAAAGGTGGCAGCTCATGGTATAGGAGGTAAAGTTCTAGCATGGATAGAGGCATGGCTTACCAATAGAAAGCAGAGAGTTTCCATTAATGGGGTCAAATCTGAATGGGGATTTGTCACCAGTGGCGTTCCACAAGGATCAGTTTTGGGCCCATTGTTGTTCATAATTTACATAAATGACCTTGATGAAGGAATTGCAAGTGACATGAGTAAATTTGCTGATGATACAAAAATAGGCCGTATAATTCATTCTGAGGAGGATACCAATGAACTCCAGGAGGATTTGGATAAATTAATGTCTTGGTCTGAAAAGTGGCAGATGAAGTTCAATGTGGATAAGTGTAAGGTGCTAGTCGTTGGTAATGAAAATATCCCTCGAATTTATAAACTAGGTGAAGTTGAGCTTGATCATACAGAATGTGAAAAAGACTTGGGAGTCATGGTAAGCAGAAATCTAAAGCCAAGACAACAGTGCCTAAGTGTGCGCAATAAGGCTAACAGATTACTAGGATTTATTTCAAGAAGTATAAGCAACAGAAGTCCAAAGTTATTTTACAGCTCTATACATCACTAGTGAGACCTCATTTGGATTATGCAGCTCAGTTTTGGTCTCCTTACTACAGGATGGATATAGATTCATTGGAGAACATACAAAGAAGAATGACTAAAATGATTTACAGTATAAGAAATCTCCCGTATGAAGATAGACTTAGAGCATTGAATCTCCACTCTCTGAGAGACGTAGAATGAGGGAGATATCATCGAGGTGTACAAGTGGATGATGGGCATAAACAAAGGAGATATTAATAAAATACTGAGGATATCGAACCAAGTAAGAACCAGAAATAACGGATTTAAATTGGATAAATTTAGATTTAGAAAGGACATAGGCAAGTACTGGTTTTCGAACAGAGTTGTAGATGCGTGGAACAATCTTCCGAGTAGGGTGATAGAGGCTAGGACCTTGGGTGGCTTTAAAAAGAGATTGGACAAATATATGAGTGGGAGGGGCTGGGTTTGATTAGTGTCGTGAGTACAGGAGTAAATTCTTAGGTAGTGGTGGTTTTGATAGACCTCATCTATGATAAAGTAGGCTCTGCAGTTTCCTCCATTCTTATGTTCTTATAAGAACATAAGAACATAAGAAAGGAGGAACACTGCAGCAGGCCTGTTGGCCCATACTAGGCAGGTCCTTCACAATCCGTCCCACTAACAGAATATTTGCTCAACCCAATTTTCAATGCTACCCAAGAAATAAGCTTTGACAATTCTACCCACTCATGCGCGAGTCCCACTCAAATCCAACCCCTCTCACTCATGAATTTATCCAACCTAAATTTGAAACTACACAAGGTCCTAGCTTCAATAACCCTACTAGGCAGACTGTTCCACTCATCAACTACCCTATTTCCAAACCAATACTTTCCTATATCCTTTCTAAATCTAAACTTATCTAACTTGAATCCATTATTGCGGGTTCTCTTGGAGAGATATCCTCAAGACCTTATTTATATCCCCTTTGTTAATACCCATTTTCCACTTGTATACCTCGATCATGTCTCCCTCATTCTACGTCTTACAAGTGAATGTAATTTTAGGGTCTTCAATCTTTCTTCGTAAGGAAGATTTCTAATGCTATGTATTAATTTAGTCATTCTACGCTGAATGTTTTCTAACGAATTTATGTCCATTCTGTAATATGGAGACCAGAACTGAGCTGCGTAATCTAGGTGAGGCCTTACTAATGATGTATAAAGCTGTAATATAACCTCTGGAATTCTGTTGCTAACACTTCTTGATATAAATCCCAGTAATCTATTTGCCTTATTACGTACGCTTAGGCATTGCTGTCTTGGTTTAAGGTTGCTGCTTACCATCACCCCCAAGTCCTTCTCGCAATCTGTATGGCTAAGTTCTACGTTATTTAACTTATAAGTGCTTGGGTCACTGTGAGCTGTAAACGATCTCTGTATTTGATCAAGCTCTGATCAGTATTCTAAATCAGAGGTCACTAGCGATTTGAAGAGTGTCACCATTGGCAGGTCAGCATTGTTTGAATCCACAACAAATATTAACATATCAAAAAGACAGTGGCGATCAAATAACACTATGAAATGTGCACTGAAAGAAACGCATTCTGATACTCAGTCTCACAGAAATAGGTTAGCAATTAGCTGTATCCTTCGTTTGATAGTTTTTGACATGACACCTATGAGTTAAGTACCAACAAACATGAGTTATAAAATGGGCCAGCAGGCTTACTGCAGTGCTCCTTAAAACTGTTATATGCTAAATTTTTACCCTCACCTGACCTGCTACCAATTATGGCCTCATCCTCTCACTTTTACACTCTCTTATTTAATTCATTGTAAACAAGTGGGTTTTCTATCTACTCTAACCAGATATATAGTACTGTGTACTATGTAGGGCAACCCTGCACCCCCAAAACAACCTGAAATATTCATAGCATGGATTCAACAAGGTACTGAAAACTTTCCTTAGAGATCCTGGTCCATGTTGACATGATAGCATCGTGCTGTTGCAGCAGATTTGTCATCTGCACATTCATTCTGCAAATTTCCTGTTCCACTGCATCCCAAAAGTTTTTGCTAAATTGTGACCCTACCATCTGCACGTTGCAGCAGAAAACGCGATTATTAGACAGGCCAAGTTTTTCCAGTCTTCAACTGTCCAGGTTTGGTGAGCCTGTGCCCAATGTAGCCCGGTGAGATCTGCTGCTGTATTCCATCCACTTCAGGGTTCGATATAT
>WNWK01000616.1:340000-410000 GCA_009830355.1 Cherax destructor | reverse complement strand
CTACTGGAAAACAAAATGCAAATGTACTCACAAACCTTGCAAAAGCCTTTGACATATGTAAAAGGATTAGCAAGAACAGTGGGCAGATGGATGATTATCTTTCTAACAAATCGAACCCAAAGAGTAATAGTTAACAATGTAAAATTAGAGGCTGCCGCAGTGAAAAGCTCTGTTCCTCAAGGCACAGTACTTGCCCCAATACACAAACTCGACAAATCATAGATAGCGCTCTAACATCCTTTGAAGACGATACGAGTAGTTGTATGGCAATGGCATCCGTTTGAGGACACAGTAAATCTCAAACTAATATAAGCCAGATCGTCCATGGGCAATGGGCAACATGATAATCAATGAGGACAAATTTCGGTTACCCCTCCATGGAAAAATTGAGGAAATGAAAATAAAACTTGGAATGGGGTATAAAAAAACCTCAATCTTGAACCCAGAGTGCAAGATTAGTACGAAGGCCTTATGTCAGATGACCTTTCATTCAAGATTACACCAGTGATGCTATCACAGATAGAAAGAAAAGGATTGGCTGGATAACTAAAATGTTCGAAATCAGATATGCCAAGCTAATGATGGTACTCATTAAATCAGTCGTTCTCTCAAAACTGGAATATTTTAGTATATTAATAGCTCTTTTTTACGGCATGCGAAATCGTAGATCTGAAAAATGTAAGAGAACCTTTAATATGTGTATAAACTCAGCTAAGCACCTTATTTGTTGGAAAAGCCTGTGATCCTGTAAACTGTACTCCCAGATATGTAGGCGAGGAAGATATGTCATAATTTACACCTGGGTGATTCTGGAGGGATTGGTCCCAAATCTGCATACTGAAATTACTCCCTGCGAGTGCAAGAGATTCGACAGACGGTGCAATGAGTACACCAAGAGAGAACAAAATAAGATAACGCCTGTAAAGTATTTAAATTACTGGGATCATCTCAAATCTCTGAATATGTAGTCTGTGGAGCGGAAGGGGGACGGAGACGAATTAATATAAATGTAGAAAACATTTGAGGGCCTAGTTGCAGATCTGCGCACTACCATAAAAATGAGATATGGGAGAAAATGTAAAATTAACCCAATGAAAAGCTGGGCTCCGTTGGCACAATAAGAGAACATTGTATCAACATCGTGATCCCAGACTTTTACATCTTACCAGAAGATATTAGGAACACTACTACCCTTCCTTCATATATCTTAATTTACACTTGGAAAGTCGAGAGGGACTGGTGACGCCTTCGCACGCTAGCAAGATGGCAGACGGTGCAAAATATCCGCAATGAAACAGGGCTATCATGAGTAAACTAAGGGGTAACAGTAAGTGTAAGAGGCCCGAGACTCTCGAACACCCTTTCATCATGCATAAGGGATTACCAACAGAATCCCCTAGCTGTCTTTAAAAGGGTAATTGATAAATTCCTCAAGTCAGTTCCTGATTAACCTGGCTGTGATATTTACGATGGACGGCGTGAGGTCGGCACCAACAGCCTGGTTGATTATATTACTCGTTTAACTATGCACCTCTCCTTCCTCTCTTCATTGTGTCGTTTTTGTAGTTCCTCTCTCCCATCTTCGTCTCCCTGCATCCACCTCTCTCTCTCTGGTCTGGGACCGAGCCGCGGGGGCGTTGACCCCGGAAACGTCCTTTAGGTATCCCATCTTCCCCTATATCTCTGTCTATCTACCTACCCTCATTTCCCTACACCCCCTTCTCGTCCCCTGTCGCCCTCTTCTTGTTTACTACTCTCCCTCCTTCACTCCCTGCTTGCTTATTTCTCTCCCCTCCTTCGCTCCCTGCTTGCTTATCTTCTCCACTTCACTCCCTGCTTCTCGTTCTTTCCCTATTTCATTACCTCTCCCTCTCGATATCTATTTACTCCCCTCCTCTTCCACTTCCTTCCTTCACCCATTTCCATCTTGCATAAACCTTCATTCTCTCCTATAGCCATTCCTTTACTCCTTCCTTTCCTTTTCTGGATTTTTCATTTTTTCCTTGCCTCCGTTCCAACCCTCTCATCCATTCCTCACAACCTCCGTTATCCCATTCCTCTCTCCATTTTTTTTGGAACAGGAATGGAGAGTTTGAGTTTATCGTCTTCCTGGATTTATGGGATCAATAGTTTGAGCAGTTTTGGATTGGCCTTATGATGTTCCGGAGAGAGGAAGATCAAGGAGGGGAAATTATGAGAGAGAGAGAGAGAGAGAGAGAGAGAGAGAGAGAGAGAGAGAGAGAGAGAGAGAGAGAGAGAGAGAGTGGGAAGGGAGGGAGAGTGTGGAATGAGATGGAAGAGGGAGAGGAAAGAGATTATGAACGATTTGGTGATGAGTAAAGATAGCCACACATTAGGATAGTGTGGGGGGTTCATGTGATAGATTCATGGGGTAGTTTGGGGTATCATAGGGGTAGTGTGGGGGGAAGTAAGAGAATATTGTGTCAACATGTGTGGTCCAAGACTATCCAACCTGCTGCCAGCAGATATTAAAAGTATTGCCGGAACACGTGTAGAAGTTTTCAAGCGGAAACAGAATCACTATATACACTGAGTGACAGATTAACCAGTCTGTGATGGATGTGTGGGCCGCCAACAGGAACAGCCTTCTGGACCAGGCCATCAGCAAAGATGACTTGCGTCAGGTTGGGCTGCGATGGTAGAAACACCCTCGAAATAGGTCACAGGTAAATTATCATTAAGTGGGGTGGTATAGGGGAATTGGGAAGTCTGGCTGTCAAGTGAAGGGAGACACGTCTCCATGGAGGCTGGCTGGCTGGCTGGCTGGCTGGCTGGTGGACAGTATTACTTACTCATAATTGGTTTATTGCTGGTGTTGTGAGCTGGCCACCTAGTGGCCTGGGCAGGCGGCACACCTGGACACCTAGTGGCCTGGATAGGCGGCACACCTGGCTACTTAGTAGCCTAGCCAGGTGCCACACCAGACCACCTAGTAGCCTGGGCAGGAGGCGCACCTGGCCACTGTGTGGTCTGGGCAGGCAGCGCAACTGGCCAATTGTGAAACTATTCAAATAGTTCGTGCTCTATCGTTTAGAGTATTCTTCAGTGTTGACGGCTCCGTTCAGGGCAGGGAAAATATCAAAGCTGGAAGAGATACAGATGTCATTTACGACCCACATAGGGCCAATAAAGTATGTAAATTACTGGGAAGATCTCATAGTTCTAAATATGTACTCACTGGAGCGGAGGAGAGATACATAATATATACGTGGGAAGTACCTGAGGGCCTTGTCCCAAATCTACACACTACATAACAAGATTCTAGAGTGAGAGATGTGAGAAGAAGTCTTAAAATAAACCCAGTGAAAGGCAGGAGCACCATGGACACAATAAGAGAACATTGTGTCAGAATTCGTGGTTCCAGGTTATTCAACATCTCACCACAAAAATCAGAAACTGCCGGGACAAGTGTTGAAGTCTTCAAGATAAAACTTAACGAATACCTCCATCAGGTGCCAAATCAACTAGGCTGTGATGGACCTGTGGGTCACCGAGCTACCAGAAGCAACAGCGCCAGACAAGCACCAGACAGTCCTCGCCCAGGGCCGGGATACGGGAGTAGGATACTCTTGAAACTCATTAAAGGTATGTTATACCTTGTGGCCTGGCAGGGGTACCGTGCCATGTGGTCACGTTGTCTAGGGTAGGGGTACCTGACCATGTGGCCACGTTGTGTCAGGGGTACCTGACCATATGGCTATATTGAGTCTGGGGGCCAAGAGCAAAAGATTCGGCAGGAGATGCAACATTCTCCCAATGAAAAGCAGGAGCGCCACGAGTAGACAGAGAGAACACAATAAGTGTCAGGGGCCCAAGACTGCCTCCCAGCATACATAAGGGGGACTGGATAGGCACTGGATAGGCACCTAAAGTCAGTACCTGACCAGCCGGGTTGTGGTTCGTACGTCATTTTTCGTGCGGCCAGCAGTAACAGCCTGATTGATCAGACCCTGATCCACCACGAGGCCTGGTCTCAGACCGAGTCGCGGGGGCGTTGACTCCCGAAACCCTCTCCAGGTATACTCCAGGTACCTGGCCATGTGGCCCGGTATCCCCGCAGCCCAGCCTGGGGCCAGGCTTCCCTGTTGACAGCCTGGTCAAGCAGGTTGTGGTAGCGGCGCTCTCTCTCCAACCAACCAACTGGAGTTGTTCTCTTCCTTGCATTAAATACTGTATGTATGTTTACCTTGACAGTCGTTCTCTCAGCTTGTCAGAGTTGACAACCTTTCCACTCTTTAAAGTTGGACTGCGTACTGCCAGCACCAACAGCCTGATTAATAAGGCTGTCAGGAGGTCCTGATCTGGGACTGCCCCTGAGGGCCGGAGTTAACAGATAGACAACAACAGGTAGGCTCTTTTGCTACACCCGTCCTCTACCGCTTGTGTTTATGGTCTTAGATGCTCTGGAAAACAAACAGAATGCAGATGTAATATACACAGATTTTTGCAAAAGCCTTTGACAAGTGCGATCATGGTGTAATAGCACACAAAATGCGTGCTAAAGGAATAACTGGCAAAATAGGCAGATGGATCTTCAACTTTCTAACCAATCGAACACAAAGAGTAGTGGTAAACAGAGTTAAATCGGAAGCTGCCATAGTGAAGAGCTCTGTCCCACAAGGCACAGTACTCACCCCCTATCCTGTTCCTCATTCTCATATCAGACAAAAGTAGGGGCTCCACTGGTACACTAAGATAAAACAATAAGTGTCCGGGGCCCAAGACTGTTCAACAACCTCCCACCAGCCATAAGGGGCATTACCAGTAGACCTCTGGTAGTCTTCAAGAGGGAGCTGGACAGATACCTAAAGTCGGTGCCGGATCAGCCAGGTTGTGGTTCGTACGTTGGACTACGTGCGGCCAGCAGTAACAGCCTCGTTGATCAGGCCCTGATCCACCGGGAGGCCAGGTCGTGGACCGGGCCGATGGGGCGTTGATCCCCGGAATGCCCTCCAGGTAGACTCCAGGTAGGTAGGTAGAGAGTCGCCGGGACCATCCATTTCTCTACTTCCTAATATTTCACTGGATCTTCTGGGTGACGACTTGGTTATTCAGGCTGTTTGACTCGCAGCAGGCAGCCCCACTTAAAAGCACAATAGCCCGACTAATCGGAAACTGCTGGAAAATATATAAAGTTTCCTCTGTCAGTCTGTCTGTCAGCCTTTCTGTCTGTCTGTCTGTCTGTCTCTCTCTTCTCTCTCTCTCTCTCTCTCTCTCTCTCTCTCTCATTGTGCATTACATAATGTTTGTTGCTTGTCAGCTGATCCTCTTAGTACAACCCTGGCACAGCTTTTGACCGAAGAATCTCTCACGTTTTCGTACGTTTATGAATTTCTACGCATGTCAGGTTTTAACGTTCATTATCAACAAAGTGGTTCGTGACCACGAGAATGGGTTAGACATGTTGTTGATTGATATTCCCTCACCCCAAACCCCCTTCCCATCCCTAGGGGGCTCCTGGGGTCCCTGCTTGCTGGTGTCAGACTAACAACCGAGAGGTCGCTGGCTCAATTTCGATGCCCGGCCAAACGTATAGGAAAGTTTCATTATATACATGTGGGTCAGCGGGCCGTCAGCAGCAACAGCTTGACTGACCAAACAAGCACTAGACCTGGTCCAGGGCCAGGCTGTGTGAGTAACAAAACTCTCGAAACCTGTCACGGCTCATTTAGCTATAAAATGGGTAAAAGGTATATTTGATTGTTATATGGGTCACACATTTGCTACAGACGCGTGGCATGCTTGTCTGTAGTCTCCTTGTAATTGATTCTGGGGTTTACCGCCCCTGCAGCCTGGTTTCAGACCAAACCTCCTAGTTGATGGCCTGATCACAGTCATCACAACCCGGTTGACCAGGAACTGACTGGAGGAACCTCTTGAAGATAACCAGGGGTCTGATGTATAAAGGGAGGATGTTGAAAAGCCTTGGTTCCCTTATATTTATTTAGCTATCTTTTAGTTTACTCATTGCATCCCTGCTTTTCATTGGAGGCATTTTGTACCGTCTACTGAGTATCTTGCTTTTATATAGAGTAGTTCCGGTGTGAAGATTTGGGAGCAATCCCTCTGTAATTTTCCGGATGGAAATTATGACATGTCTCTCTTACCTGCGTTCCAGAAAGTACATTTCTAGGGATTTCATGCATTTCCAATGAATTAGTCGTTTGATTGAATTTATGCGGCCAGTGAAAGTTCTCTATACATTGTCTAAATCTGCGATTTTGCCTTCCTCAAAAAGGGCTTTTAGTCTACATCATTACAGACGTATGACACGGCTACACAAATGTGTGAAATGGTTAATCAGTATGTGTGACGTGATTGTGGTTACATGTATTCGATTTTGGGGTTACCTTCCCATGGGCCAGTCCCATACCAGGTCTTGTGGTTGCGGAGTTGAGATAGTTACGCACAACCTGTGAGCCTCCACTCCTGCTGGAAGGATTCAAGTGTTGATCAAATATAATGATGCTAATATAAAAAAAAAATATTCCTCTAGTCTCCTTTCGTGTCTTTGTCCAATCACTCCCTAATATTCCTCTCTTCACTCCTTCCCTCGTATTTCTCCCATCGCTCCTTTTCCTTCCTCCACTCCTTCTCTCCTCTTGCTCTTCTGCGTCTCTCTGTCATCTCTCTCCTTTTCCTCTTTCCTTTCATAAGGTACTGGGCAAGAGGAATCTATTGATTTTAAGGTAGTGGGCAAGTGGGGAGGGGATCCTGAAGATGTCAAGGTAGCGGACAAGATGGTCTGTCTACTTGTTGACGGCTCCGGGGGTCATCGCCCCCGCGGCCTGGTCCCAGACCAGGTCTCCTGATGGTATTGCTCATCTTCTAGGTATCCCCGGAAGGGGTCGTTTAAGAGGTTGCCTGATTTTTTTGTTTCTTTTCCTCCAACTTCTTTTTTTATTTCGCTCATAACTGGAAAACCCCTCAGCCAGTAGTCTTCAAAGTTTCGACACTTGTGTAAGGTACCGAGGACCAGATTCTTGAAATAATTGCAGTATTCACGTGCCCGATGACTAAAGTTGTTGAATTCATTCCCAGCATCCTGAAATGGCTCGGATAACTTGCTAAACCCTCAGTGGTGTAACTTCAAACGTTCAAAAAAGTGTCCTAAAATTCGTGACGGCGAAGAGTTGGAATTCCTGTGTATAGGTGCGGATTTGATCATTTTATATGTACAATTGTGTGAAATATTTATTCCCTTTAAATCAGTTTACCGCTTATGAACGACTTCAATATTTAATGGCTGATGAATTTTAGGGCCAGAATAGTAACTATTATGTTCCATTTGCGTGCAGGTAAATTTGTTGATGTAGTAAAATAGTAAAGAAACTTGGAATCATTGGACTCCGTACCATCATTGGAGAATGACTTATCTGATCGGCTTTAAATTTTTACCATTGGTGTGGTTTCCTGAACACAAGGCTCACGCTGCCATTGGATGGCCGCCACCGCCGTCGCCTGCTGCTGCTGGCTGCTTTCTTGCTGCTGGCTACTGCTGGTGCTGCTGCCTTCTTGCTGCTGGCAACTGCTGCTGCCTTCTTACTACTGGCTGCTGCTGCTGCCGCCGCCGCCACCGCCGTCGCTTGCTGCTGCTGTCGCGTTCTTGCTGCTGGCTTCTGCTTTTTGCTGCTGCTGGTTGCTGCTACTGCTGTTGCTGCTGGCTGCTGCTACTGCTGTTGCTGCTGCTGCCTGCTGCTACTGCTACTGCCTGCTGCAGCTACAGCATCAACAGTGTGTAATGAGGTAAGGCGGTGTATCACTGTGTCAACTTACTATGCATCTCATTACCTCACCATTTTGAGGGTAAGAAGGGTCATCTTTTTTTCCCTGTGATATGACACTGTTGCTGTTGGTTGCTGGCTGCTGCTGCTGGTTGCTGGTTGCTGGCTGCTGCTGGTTGCTGGCTGCTGCTGCTGCTGCTGGTTGCTGGCTGCTGCTGCTGCTGCTGGTTGCTGGCTGCTGCTGCTGCTGGTTGCTGGCTGCTGCTGCTGCTGCTGCTGGTTGCTGGCTGCTGCTGCTGGTTGCTGGCTGCTGGCTGCTGTTGGTTGCTGGCTGCTGCTGCTGCTGCTGGTTGCTGGCTGGTTGCTGGCTGCTGCTGCTGCTGCTGGTTGCTGGCTGCTGCTGGTTGCTGGCTGCTGTTGGTTGCTGGCTGCTGCTGCTGCTGGTTGCTGGCTGCTGCTGGTTGCTGGCTGCTGCTGCTGCTGGTTGCTGGCTGCTGCTGGTTGCTGGCTGCTGCTGCTGCTGGTTGCTGGCGGCTGCTGCTGCTGCTGCTGCTGCTGCTGGTTGCTGGCTGCTGCTGCTGGCTGCTGCTGCTGCTGCTGCTGCTGGTTGCTGCTGGTTGCTGGCTGCTGCTGCTGCTGGTGGTTGCTGGCTGCTGCTGTGCTGCTGCTGGCTGCTGCTGGTTGCGTGCTGCTGCTGGTTGCTGGCTGCTGCTGGTTGCTGGCTGCTGCTGCTGCTGGTTGCTGCTGCTGCTGGTTGCTGGCTGCTGCTGCTGCTGCTGGTTGCTGGCTGCTGCTGCTGCTGGTTGCTGGCTGCTGCTGGTTGCTGGCTGCTGCTGCTGGTTGCTGGCTGCTGCTGGTTGCTGGCTGCTGCTGCTGGTTGCTGGCTGCTGCTGGTTGGTGGCTGCTGCTGCTGCTGCTGCCTGCTACCTGCTGCTGATGATGATGGGTGCTGCTACTGCTCCTACTACTGGCTGCTGCTACTGACTGCTCCTGCTGCTGGCTACTGTTGCTGGCTGGCTGCTGCTGTTACTGCTGGCTACTGCTGATTGCTGCTGCCTGCTGTTGCTGACTGCTGCTGCCATCGCCATGCTTTTTTCTTTTTCTTCTATATCTAACTACCATCGCAACCACCATCACCACTACTACTACTACTACTACAACTACTACAAACACCACCATCACCCACCACCACGTCAATAACTTTGTTGTTGTGACGCCAAGGCAATAATGCAATCAATCGGCTACTACCATACTCACAACACTCCACACCACCCTGGTCACCACCACCACACACCACTCCACACCACCCTGGTCACCACACACCACTCCACACCACCCTGGTCACCACCACCACACAACACTCCACACCACCCTGGTCACCACACACCACTCCACACCACCCTGGTCACCACCACCACACACCACTCCACACCACCCTGGTCACCACCACCACACCACCCTGATCACCACCTCACACCACACCACCCTGATCACCACCACCTCACACCACACCACCCTGATCACCACCACCTCACACCACCACCCTGGTCACCACTACCACACACCACCCTGGTCAACACTACCACACACCACCGTGATCACCACCACACACCACCACGCACCACACACCACACCACCCTGGTCATCATTGCCACACACCACCACACCCTGGTCATCACTGCCACACACCACCACCCTTGTCACCACTACCACACACCACCACCCTGATCATCACTACCACTCAACACCACCCTAGTCACCACCACACCAATGTGTACCACAACAGTAATTACAAATACATACCAAAACACTTCTTGCTCCTTTACTCTTTGCCATCCTCATGGCTGACAGATACAAACACTCGGCACAATTTCATATCATTTGCGGATGATACCAAATTAAGCATTGAAATCATCTGTGTAGAAGACAAGGAAAAATTTGAAGACGATATAAGCTAAGTCTTGCAGTGGGTAGTGGAGAATAACATTATGTTGATAAATTAGACACATGTTCAACATCTGAGTATCTTTACTATGTAGATGTTCTACATGACATGCTTCTAATTTATCATCTTCTTGGTATTGTATACCATTGATATTCAACATGTTCTTTGGTGACAGATACCGCCTACTTAGATATGGTAAGAATGAAGAACTCAAATGGAACACCGTGTACAAAACACAGGAGCACCACTAAATAGAAGGAATGGAATATGTGAAAGAGTTGGTGTAATAATGTCAACTGACCTATCTTTTGTAAATGAATGGTTCAGAGAACCGACAAGTTGATAAATTAGACACTTGGGTATCTTTATGGACTGATGAAGCCACTGTGTGGCGAAACGTTTCCTCAATAAATATACCC
Organism: Cherax destructor; assembly: GCA_009830355.1. NCBI lineage: Eukaryota > Metazoa > Arthropoda > Malacostraca > Decapoda > Parastacidae > Cherax > Cherax destructor. The sequence continues at coordinate 399,891 of WNWK01000616.1, read as the reverse complement.
AAGTGTTGCATATGTGTCTAATTTATCATGACCTATCTTTTGGAGAAGACAATAAAGCAAATGTCGCTAAAGGTAGGAAAATGACTAGGTGGGTAATAAGAACTTTCAAAACAAGGAAAATAATGTCATTAGTGACATTATTCAAAATCACCTGTTTTGTCTCACTTAGAATATTTTTCAGTTTTGACTGTTCCATTCATGGCAAGAGAGATGTCAGAACTCAGATAGTTGGATATCATTTACTGCCTGCAATGGTCCAATAAAGCATTTAAATTACTGGAAATGCCTCACAGTACTGAATATGCATTCATATACATGGAAAATACCCAAACCTTTACGTCGTTGTGCAGTGAAAGATACGCCATGAATTGTAAATATAAACTCATTGAAAAGCAGGGGCTCCCTGGGCTTAATAAGAAGATATAGCAGCGTTCTACCAGTGGTTATCGGAAATATTGCCAGCGCAAGTGTAGATGTCTTAAAAGTGAAGCAGGATCTTTACCTCCACCAAGTGCTAGATCAACCAGACTGTGGTGGATATGTGGGCCAGCAGGTCGTCAACTGTAACATCCTGATTGAAAGGCGAGCAGCAGAAAAGCCTGATCTCAGGTCTGGCTGTGAAAGTAAGCCTGATCTCAGGTCTGGCTGTGAGAGTAAGCCTGATCTCAGGTCTGGCTGTGAAAGTAAGCCTGATCTCAGGTCTGGCTGTGAGAGTAAGCCTGATCTCAGGTCTGGCTGTGAGAGTAAGCCTGATCTTAGGTCTGGCTGTGAGAGTAAGCCTGATCTCAGGTCTGGCTGTGAGAGTAGAAACTCTGGAAACCGGTCACACTATGTCACAGGTATGTCACCACCATTACTCGCTGTGTGAGCCTACTGCTTGACACAGGCATACCAACTTAACATCTGCTGATGTTTTACCTATATTCAAGCAAGGGCAGAGACGAGGTGCTGAACAACAGACAAGTGTTTCCGACGTGCACAGAAGTGACTTCATCTGAGAAAACAGGGATGGGAATTCCTGTAACATTATCCTCCTAATAAGTGTGTCCTGGATGATTGAACTGTATATTCCTGAGCTGCAGTAAAGCCTCTTGACAGTCCTCAACCAGAAGCTGATGCACAAACTGGAAGACCCTGCGTCGATGATAGGAAGGGCACTCCAGTGGATTACAGAGTATGTAAAGTCGTGTATATTGTGTAAAGCTAATGAGAACAATAAGAGTTAATACGGACCGAGATACACTTCAGGAGAACCTGAGTTGTAAGATTGTTAGAAAAAAACTTAATGCTCGAAATCGGTCACAATAAAACCAAGGTTATACAGTTCGGGGAAGTGAAGGGAGACCGGAGATGAAATATTGTTTGGTGGGAGAGCTTCTACGACAGTCGATAAAAGAGAGGAATCTACAGTAAATATCACATCAAACATATTGCCGAAAAATCTACATCAACCAGGTCAAGTCGGTAGCAATGTGATGTTGGCAAATTTCAGCACAACGTTTAGGAACCATAAGAAAAAAATCGTTATACACGGAGTAATGACAGACCAGGCACGGAGTTCACTCTTAATAAAACATACTTAAGGACATGAAAGGTGGAGAGAAAATGGTAAAAAATATACATGATGTTAAAAGACAGACAATGCATTATAAAGTAAATCTTTATATATACTCACATTCCCTTTCCAGGTTTGTCTGTGACTTGATGAAGACAACTACAATGTCAGCCACCAGTTTATGTGTGGTATAAGGGAGAAAAATTGTGAAGTATATAATTCAAATTAATAATATGTCAATAATTATATCAATAATATGCTAACACACATACATGAGCTAAGTTCGGGGCCAGGAGCTGAGTATCGACCCCTGCAAATACAATTAGGGAGTACACACACACACACACACACACACACACACACACACACACACACACACACACACACACACACACACACACACACACACACACACACACACACTGTTCTTTCTTTTAAAATTTCATTCTGTTACACAAAATCGTAACACTGACAACACAAAAATGCCCATTAACCCTCGTCAGAATGACCGACTGCGCTGAAACTCTTGCCGTATATCACTATACTCATCATAACATACCAAATTATGTGCCTGCAGCTACAGCAACACACTAAACTCATTGCCATTTGTTCACCTGTCTTTTTCACATATCCAGGGCTTATACATATCTTCTCACCTTAATCCTGGTCTGATATAATGGTGCCCAAACCAGAGCGAGGACCGCCACGTCTCCACCTGACGATGACCACAGCTGCACTAACTCGAAGTAGTGTCTGACGCACAGCATCGATATACTACTATCAAACACAAAATTTATAAATAACACTAAAACATCTAATTACTAGTTCCCTAACCACTGACAAAATAGCAAGGATATTTTAATACATATAAATATAAACTAAACATGTAGAAAGAAAATATTTTCGTCCCAAAAGTTTATTCCCAAACATTACAAAATCTTAATATTTCTCTAACTCTACATTATAACAATCTAAATTTTATTAAAAATAACCTGCTAGTATATAATCTTTCTTCCAAAATAGATACAACTCTCAAAATTATATAAAGAAAACAATAATTGCACTTCCCCTGACAAAACTTACCCCATCATTTAAAACACAAAGTTCTCATAATTAAGTTACTGTATAGTCACCAGTATACTGTAGCGACCTTTGTTCTTCATAACATTAAACTTACCTATGAAAATACTGATATTAAACGTAAACTGGGCACAAAAACGTGGCAGCCTAGTAAATATATATCAGATTCTCCTAATACCAGTACAATTACTTAAATCCCTTATATTTTATTAACAATAATAAATAAATACTCTAAGTTACACTACAGTGCTACTACCACAACCACCATCCACCCACTCAACCACTCACCACCACCCAACACCGTCAACGACCACTTCCGCCAACCATCATCACCACCACTCCCCTTACCGCCACTCCACTTACCACCACCACCTACCACTGTCACCACCTACCACCACTACCAGCCTTTGTCACCACCTGCCACCACTACCTGCCACTACTACCTACCACTATCACCACCTACCACCACTTTCCCTACCACTACTCTCCCTACCACCACACCCCTGCCACCACTCTCCCTACCACTACAACCCCTGTCACCACTCTTCCTGCTACCACACCCCCTATCACCACACCCCTATCACCACTCCCCCTGCCACCACACCCCTATCACCCCTCCTTACCACCACATCCCCTATCACCATTCTCCCTACCACCACACCCCCTGCCACCACACCCCCTGCCACCACTCCCCTACCACCACCACCACCACCACTCCCACCCACCACCCAAACTCATCAGTTACACTTTCCACAGAGTTGGTGTCTTGCCTGGGAGCTGGTGTTGCCACACGTAAAAATGGGGAAAGGTATGGAATAGGTGTGTGAACCCAATCAGGATTTTTGGCCCGGGAGACAGCGCTGGTGACCAAGTTCTCTGCACACTCGGCAAAACTTTAATTGTGCAACTCATTCTCTGTGATAACTTGGTGCCCGAGGAGCCTTTCTTTATAGTCCAGGGGAAACCTGGGGTCGCAAAGCTGCTACGAACAGTCAAGGGGAAACGTTTGATTTCTTCTTCTTTTTCTTTTTCTTCCTTCTCTGTCTGTCTCTCTCTGAATCTCTCTCTCAGGAAAAGGGCGTTTATATAGGAAATCTTGTGTTGTCTGGAAGAAAATTTGATTTTCCCTCGCTGAAGTGAAACAGAATTCTGCGGTTTGGTTTTTGTTGGCAGCGAGAAAGTTTTCTCTTTCTCATTGTTTGGTTGTTAATATTAGTGTTGCAGTTGTTGTTGTTGGTGTTGCAATTGTTGTTGTTGGTGTTTTTGTTGCCGTTGTTTAGAAGTCTACAATATTGTTTTATTTTTACATTCAGGGGGAAAAAATGTAGAAGTGGAGATGTCGCAGAGTTTGTCTCGGGACAAACTTAACTCTGACATTCCTGACTTATGGAGTGGGTAGAGGGCGTCTTGGATGGGGAGAAGGTGGTTGATGGGGCGGAGGAGGTGCTGCTTATTTGATGATATTGAGGGAGGAGCAGTAGGTGGTGGAATTGGTGGGTGGATGCTGAGCATGGTGGGGTGGATGAGAGGAATGGTTGGTTAGTGGACGGGGTGGATGAAGAATGGGGTGGATGAAGTGATGGGGACACGCGTGTCCCAACCCATGTGATAAAGGTTCATTCTTTGATATTAGAGTAAAGAGGCAGTCGAAATGTGGTGCTTCTCGCCAGTGATTGTCATCAAGGTTGAGGCTGATGAGTGTTACTGAAGGAACTCACCACACTAGGTAAGGTTCGTCAGGAAACAGGACAGGTGTTTGCTGACGCTGGTCTTAGTCAGATGATGGCCCGCCGTTGGAGCTTCTGATCATCTGACCGAGGCCTTCCGCTGGCTTACCGGTCCACCCTTTAAAAATTATGGTCATAGTTATAACCATTTATTAGTCTACTGACCACACTGTTTAGGCTTATGATTGTTAGTGAAGGAATTGACCACAAGGTTGAGGCCAACTGGTCACTTTTCACTACTTTTTACTACATACCTACCTACATGTGTATGGTTGCAGGGGTTATTGCCTTAAAACCCATGAAAACTTTATGAACCAGGCACCAAGCATCATCATGCTTGGGTCGTTTTAAATTTTGGACACCTACACTAATAGCAGAGAAAGTCCCAGGAGGTAGTGCAGATAAATATATTTCATAAGCCAGAAGATAAGCACAGACCAGATTGGAAAATATCATTCACCTTATATTTACTGAAATGATGATCTGATGCGGAACATAACGGCGTTGAAAAAAACAATCATACTCGGGGTTTATTAGTCTGTACAGATGGGGTGAAAACACGGTGCCAGAGTCAGGGACACGGTGCCAGAGTCAGGGACACGGTGCCAGAGTCAGGGACACGGTAATCAAGGGAACAGCGGTCAGGCCTAGGTGATGTTTGTAGGCTCTGTTCTTGCAAAGTCAGAACGAGAGGTCTGAGCTTTGCTCAGATCTCTGCAACTCTGTGTTGCAGTTCTGTTGCAGAGGTGCAACACAATTGTCCTCAAAAATTTGTTAAGTTATACTATGAATTAAGGAAAGATCCTGGACTTCACCTTACGAAACAGAAAAAGCAAATGCGATAGTAATTATGGACAAGGTAGATTATAGTGGAAAAATTAACGTTATTAGAAGACGTGCCTCTTAAACTCCTGGGAACGCGTGAATGTACTGAGTATGTGTTCCTCATTATCAGTAGTTTCAACCCTTCAGTGCTGATACCTTCATAATTCATCGTCTGAGTAGCTTGAAATTTAATTTGCTGACGTATTTTAGGATACTGATCTCTTTTAAGATAAGAGAGGAACGGAAAAGACATATCAAGATAATATATACATGGAAGATACCGGAGGACCTAGTTCCGAACCTATACACTACCATAATTTATTGTAGTGAGAGATATGGGAGGAAACGTAAAATGAACTCAGTGACGAAAAAGGGACGCTGTGGACACAGTAAGTGAACACATCCGTGATTTAAGACTCGACCTGCTACTAGCAGATATCAGCAATACTGCTGGAGCAATTATGGCCTGCATAGCCATTACAGTTGAATGAACTTGGCTGTAATGGCAATGTGAACCACAGGGGCCGCCAACAGAAACAGCCTGGTTGACCAAGCAAGCTCCCGGAGTCTGCCACAGGTTTATCATAGGTATACACATCAGAATCGAGTACATCAACGCAGTCTGCTTTCTGTTTGTGTTGCTGCTTGAATTCTTAACTTATAGCATTCCGGTCTCTGCCTCGCTCTAAAAAAAACTTTGTATTCAGTAGATTCCCTCATTTGATTGTCTCGCGTGTATTTCTTCCTGCGTCTCTCATTAGAGAAAATCATTCTTTCGATGCATTTTTTGGTCTAAATGTTTCTCGGTCCTATAGTGCTCCTCAGAAAATTCGTCACGAGGGTGTTTTCAACAAATTCAATTTCTCCTGTAGCCAATACTGCCGGGAGACCTAGTCTGCGACCGAGCCGCGAGGGGTAGTGACCCCCGGTACTTGTAAGTAATTCTACCGTCACCGCAGCTTACTGCCGCCGTCACCGCAGCTTACTGCCGCCGTCACCGCAGCTTACTACCACCGTCACTGCAGCTTACTACCACCGTCACTGCAGCTTACTACCACCGTCACTGCATCTTACTACCACCGTCACAGGAACCTGCCATTACAGCAGCCCACTTCACTGCAGCATACCATTACAGCACCGTCACTGCAACCTATCATCACACACCATCACTGCAACCTATCGTCATAGCATCGTCACTGCAGCCTACCATCACAGCACCATCACTGCAACCTACCGTCACATCACCGTCACTGCAGCCTACCATCAGAGCACCGTGACTGTAAACTTATCGTCAGCACCGTTACTGCAACCTGTCATCACGGCACCGTCACTGCAACCTGTCATCACAGCACCGTCACTGCAATCTATCATCACAGCACGGTCACTGCAGCCTACCATCAGAGCACCGTCACTGTAACCTACCATTACAGCACCGTCACTGCAACCTATCATCACAACACCATCACTGCAATCTATCGTCATAGCATCGTCACTGCAGCCTACCATCACAGCACCATCACTGCAACCTACCGTCACATCACCGTCACTGCAGCCTACCATCAGAGCACCGTGACTGTAAACTTATCGTCAGCACCGTCACTGCAACCTGTCGTCACAGCACCGTCACTGCAACCTGTCGTCACAGCACCGTCACTGCAACCTGTCGTCACAGCACCGTCACTGCAACCTGTCGTCACAGCACCGTCACTGCAACCTGTCGTCACAGCACCGTCACTGCAACCTGTCGTCACAGCACCGTCACTGCAACCTGTCGTCACAGCACCGTCACTGCAACCTGTCGTCACAGCACCGTCACTGCAACCTGTCGTCACAGCACCGTCACTGCAACCTGTCGTCACAGCACCGTCACTGCAATATATCATCACAGCACCGTCACTGTAACCTACCATTACAGCACCGTCACTACAACCTACCATTACAGGAACCCACCATCATTGCAGCTATATATATCACTGCATTAGCATTTCCAACTTCTAGTAGATGCTATTCCACGACATTTTGTGAGCAGTGAGTGTTCTCCCTCAACAGCGAGGACTCTGAATGCTAATTGACCTCTCTAATGTTCTCGAGGTGCGCCCTCCCACCGAGATACCTTAGAAGAGATTAGATTCTGTGGCAAGCTGACTCGCCAAATTTGAATACCATGTTAGTAAACAACTCACATAAGGCGTCTGAACCCATAGTATGTCAGTCCTAAAACTGGTAGTTTGGACTGGCTCCTAAAACTGGTAGTTTGGACTGAGTTGACAGTAGGCTAAGTTGTGTTTGGGGAGTGTTGATGTATCGTGGATTGGCACTGCCATGAGTGGTCGTCACTCATGGCAGTGAGTGAAGACCATTCAGCATTCGCTATCAGCCAGGTCAAAAGGTAGTTAAAAAGGAGTTAAAACAGATCAACGGGCAGTTAAGAAAGTCAACAGATAGTTAAACATGAAAGTCAACTGGCAGTGAAAAGACAGGTTAGCAGGTAGTAAACCAAGCAGGGTAACGGACAGGACAGTAGACAGGTGAATAGATACGCCGTCAGACAGGTCATTAAGCAGGTCAACAGACAGGTCAACAGAGAGTATAAACAGGTAGGTCAATAATCCGTTAAGGAAGCAGGTGAACAGAGAGGTCACCACTTAGACTGGAACCAGAAAGGAGCATTTATGATTTATATAGCAGGTTTATAGCTTGAAAATACGTCTCCATTAGTGTGTGTTGCGGTAAATTTATGTCTTTTTATTTCCTGCATCAAAGTAGACTTGTGTGTTACATAATGGGGTGAGAAAACCATTTGATTCCTTCTGTAATTGTCACCTTGAGAGCGGCCGGAAATGAGGGCGGCTATTGTCTCCTGCTCCGTGTGTCTGGTGGCCGCCGCCCGGGCACCCATTTTGATTCATTGTTGACCTTTGTCACCTGAGGCGAGGCAGTGTTGGGTATTATTTTATAGTGTGCGTGTCACTGTGCTGGAAGAGATATAAATGATTCGTTGTAGTTGTTCTGCCCTAAAGCACTCTATATTGTGTGCGTGTGTGCGTGCGTCCAACATTTTGCTATAGTGAGTAATGATACTACAATAGTTGTGTGTTGGGTTTAAAGTGTATCGACTACACAAGGGCCATTAAGGCCGCACTTCTCCTTTACGGCAGAATCAAGAATACTTTAATCCTTAAAATATTTATTAACTTCTACTCTCGTTTTATATAACTGTTATGCGAAATTTTTGCTTGCCTTATTCGGCAAGAAGAGCATTGTTATTTAAGCCAAAATCACAAGTTTTACCTATTCGGTACCATATATATATATATATATATATATATATATATATATATATATATATAATTATAGTTGGCTTAAATAACAACGCTCTTCTTGCCGAATAAGGCAAGCAAAAATTTGTGTATACAATAATTTCGCAAAAACATTCTGAACCTAACGAAAAAAATATATTCCATTGTGTTTGTTTATTATTAAATTATTGTAAACGTATCTAAAATATATTTAATTGGATTAGACTAAATTAAAGTGCGTTTGTTATAATAAGGTTAGGTAAATTTCCTAAGGTTCTTTTGGTACAAAATCATTAATTTTTATATTAACATAAATGAAAAAATATACAGTGGACCCCCGAGTTTCGTAAAAACTTCACTCCTGAAGTCTGCTCAAGTGCCATTACCGAACGAATTTACTCCCTTAAGGAAAAATTTCACGTAGGTTAGTCTATTTCAGACCCCCAAAAATACACTTCCACAAGAACTTACAAAATTATACTTACATAATTGCACGATTTCCGGGGTATTCGTTAACCGAGGGTCCACTGTATCTTTAAATGTATAAGAGAAAATTTTTGAACGTGCTTAATTTTAAATGAGTTCTTGCTAATTGACCAGTTTTACCTATTCGGTACGACATAAATATATGTATATATATTATTGTGCATATAAATACAGTAAGAGATATCCCTAGGTGTATATACATACACTGAGAGATGCTCCGGTGTATGTGTATATAAACTCCATAAATATTTGAAGTACATGCAATAAGGGGAGGAGTCACCTGTTCAACTCTGAGACAAGTTTGTGTTGTGTTTCAGGTTATGGTATTAAGGTGATGGCGGGTGTGGTGAGCGCCGGGGGGTGGAGCTTGGGGCGCCGCCCCCGGGGTGCCCCCCACAGCACCTCTCCCAGAGCCCCCCGAGGTGGCGGAGGTCCGCCCCCACTACCCCTTAGCGTGGTGGTACTGGTCGTGGTTCTCGCCGCCCTCGCTACAGCTGAACAAGGTAAGTCAATCAACCTCTCACACCTTCACACACAGTTTGCACAGCAAGTCTATACTGATTTTTTGTTTTTTACTCAGTTTTGAACTTTTTCAAATCAGTAAGGGTTAACAATGAGCGAAACGGACGTGTACTCACCTAATTTTGGTTGCAGGGGTCGAGTCACAGCTACTGGCCCCGCCTCTTCACTGGCCGCTACTAGGTCACTCTTCCTGCTCCATAAGCTTTATCATACCTCTTCTTAAAGCTATGTATGGATCCTGCCTCCACTACATCACCTCCCAGACTATTCCACTTCCTGACAACTCTGTGACTGAAGAAATACTTCTTAACATCCCTGCGATTCGTCTGAGTCTTCAGCTTCCAACTGTGTCCCCTTGTTGCTGTGTCCCATCTCTGGAACATTCTGTCTCTGTCCACCTTGTCAATTCCTTTCAGTATTTTATATGTTGTTATCATATCCCCACTATCTCTCCTGTCCTCCAATGTCGTCAGGTCGATTTACCTTAACTCTCCTCGTACGACATGCCCCTTAGCTCCGGGACTAGTCTTGTTGCAAACCTTTGCACTTTCTCTAATTTCCTTATGTGCTTGGCTAGGTGTCAGTTCCAAACTGGTGCTGCATACGCCAATATAGGCCTGACATACACAGTGTACAGGGTCCTGAACGATTCCTTATTGAGATGTCGGTGTGTGTGTGTGTGTGTGTGTGTGTGTGTGTGTGTGTGTGTGTGTGTGTGTATGTATACTCACCTAGTTGTGGTTGCAAGGGTCGATTCATAGCTCCTGACCCCGCCTCATAGGTCCTGTGTATGTGTGTGTGTGTGTGTCATGCTGGTAGGTACCACATATTTCAAACCATACCCTAACACTGTATCTGCTGCCTTTGTAAGTCGCAGTTAAGAACAAAAGTCACAGTGCCGTGGCTGCAACAGTTCACAGTTGCCTCTAACTGAGTGTTCTGGTCCGTGTTGGACCAATATCAAGTATCGGCTGAGGAAGAAAACAAAGCTAGAAGGTAAGTAACACTGGATTATTATTATTATTATTATTATTATTATTATTATTATTATTATTGAAAAGGTTTTTATTTCCAGTTTTTGTTGTGAATTAGCATTATTTATTATATGAAGCGTTAAGCTTGTGTGGTTTATTCAGGGCGTGGAGTTTTGGAACCTCGATCCTCTGTCTACATTGATTTAACAAGCAAGAGAGATTGACTTATATGAAGGATATTTTCCGGGGTCAACTCGTGGCCCGGTCCAGGCCAGGCCTTCTGGTGAATCAAGGCCTGATGGGTGAGGTTGTTACTACTGGCAGCACGTAGTCTAACGTATGTACCTCAGCCCGGCTGATCAGGAAATGCCTTAAAGTACTTATTAAGTTCCCTCTTCTGGACAAGTTCTGAAGAAATCTTAGGAAAAGACCAGAAACACTACCATAGAGGCGGCAGTAGAGCACTAGCCATAGTCTTTGAAAGGGCGATGAGACATTAGGTTACAACCAGACACTGTATACTAAACGCAAGCAGCTCACCAAATAGAATGAAAGGAACATGTGAAAGATCTGGTGTAGTAATGTCAGCTGACCTTTTAAATAACAGAATAAGATAAGTATCACGATAACCACGAAAATGACGGGGTGGAAAATGAAAAATTTCAAAAGAAAGGAAATAGTGGTGACACTTGTCAAATCACTTGTGGTCTCGCTTAGGGTATCAAACATCCGTAGTCCCCAGACTGTTTAACACTGCCACAAGATATCAGAAACATTGCCGGAAGAAGTGTGAAAGTTTTCAAGAGGAAATTGGAGATATACCTCCGCCAAGTGCCAGATCAGCCAGGTTGTGATGGATAAATGAACTTTATTTCTATAAAGTATTGACACACTTCATAGAAAGCCCATGGTTATGCAGGTGGGTCAGCGTGCCGCCGGCTGTAACTGCCTGATTAACTAGGCAAGCACTAGACAAGCCTGGCCCAAGGCCGGGCTGCACGAGTAGGAAAGCTCTCCAAACTCTTCGAGGGAAACGCCAAAACCGTCGGGGTCATTCATCTTCTGGGGCTAGGAAAGTAATCGATTGAGTTTAATTTAGAAGGGAGAATAGTCGATGCAGTTCCTTGAATCAAGAGCTCTTACCAGAATGACGGCACCACGTTCTTTAAGGAAGCTTCAGATGTAGAGGTGTCGTTCCTGAACAATCACTTCTCCAGTTAGAGCGTGCATTATTAAACGAATTACTCACTATAGTGCTAACTTTATTTTAGTGGCCACTTTTTTGAGGCTCTGGAGACTGGTGGCAGGTATATCACAGGTACATAACTCATAGACACGCCACGGGAGAAAGTGGTTAGGTCAACTCACCTATAATTACCTGTTAGCTGCGTCACGGAGAGGTCATCCCCTCCTTGCTTCCCTGGGGGAGGGGTGAGAAACGAGGTGCAGGGGAAAGGGACGGGAAGAGAGAGAGAGAGAGAGAGAGAGAGAGAGAGAGAGAGAGAAGAGGGAGGGAGGGGTGATACTACGATCATCTCTGTGGTTATTTATGGATGGTTCCAGGGGTCATCGCCCCCGGGGCCCTGTCCCAGACTAGGTCTTCTGGTTGCAGAAGATTTGATTCTGGTTACACTGCAAGATTCCCAACTCCAGCTGAACTTTTCGATTATAAGTACACAGTTTGGAGAGGAAGGAAAGGGTCACTGTCTCCGCGTCCCAGTCTTGGGCCTTCTGGTCAATGACCTAATCAATCAGGCTGTTAGTGCTGGCTGCTGGTTCACTTAGAAAAGGGAACATTTAAGTCACATACTTTTGTGTAAAAGTTGGCAAAAATAAAAAAATATCTGGATTGTTTCATGTCTAGAAAACCTGTACTGTACTCTGGAAAGCCTATAGTGTACTCTGGAAAACCTGTAGCGCACTCTTGGGAATAAAAACAGCGCTTTGGTGTAGTGGTGTGGAGGGGAAGGCAGGTCTGGAAAGCGTGTGGCGTGGAGTTTGATGTGGGGGGAGGGATGGTCGGAGGAGGTATCACATAGGTGGAGGTGTGTGGGTTGGTGGAGGGTTAGGTGTTGGGGATCAGGGTTAGGGGGTGGGGGCTGTGCAGGAGTGAAGTTCTGTATGTCTGGGATCAGCTAGAATGGCCTTATGATGTCAGGGAATGGCTGGTAAGGCGCACGTAGGGGCAACAGTAATGAGAGAAAAGGTTTCAGAATTTTTACGGAAGATGGCATTGCATCCCGGGGGCAGTCATATACCCTCTTTTGTGTGCGGAGGCTGGCTTTCCCGTTGTTGGTTGGCAGTTTGTGGTTGCTGGCTTTCCCGTTGTGGGTTGGCAGTTTGTGGTTGCTGGCTTTCCCGTTGTTGGTTGGCAGTTTGTGGTTGCTGGCTTTCCCGTTGTGGGTTGGCAGTTTGTGGTTGCTGGCTTTCCCGTTGTGGGTTGGCAGTTTGTGGTTGCTGGCTTTCCGTTGTGGGTTGGCAGTTTGTGTTGCTGGCTTCCGTTGTGGGTTGGCAGTTTGTGGTTGCTGGCTTTCCCGTTGTGGGTTGGCAGTTTGTGGTTGCTGGCTTTCCCGTTGTGGGTTGGCAGTTTGTGGTTGCTGGCTTTCCCGTTGTGGGTTGGCAGTTTGTGGTTGCTGGCTTTCCCATTGTGGGTTAGCAGTTTGTGGTTGCTGGCTTTCCCGTTGTGGGTTGGCAGTTTGTGGTTGCTGGCTTTCCCGTTGTGGGTTGGCAGTTTGTGGTTGCTGGCTTTCCCGTTGTGGGTTGGCAGTTTGTGGTTGCTGGCTTTCATAATAAGGGTTGACAGTGGATGCTAACTTTCATATTAAGGGTTGACAGTTTGTGACTGGTGTCTTTCACTTTGTGAATTACCATTTTCCTGACTTAGGTTACATGGGCGACAGTTATACCAAAACTATAATTACAAAAAAAAAATAAAGTTGATGAACAGTGTCTTCAAGATTTCCGATATCGGGTTTTCTCCTCGTGAAGGTAATTTCTTTTAGGCAGATAGTTACAAAGGTGGATGAAGCCAAGAAAAGTGCTGCCCCAGTTCTCCACGGCTGCCAATGTATTCCAGAAATGTGTGTAGTTCGTGCGTTTCCAGACATGAGTATAACGACCACACCGCTGAGTCACGCTTCGGCGCTGTTGTAATTATTGGGGATTTCCAAGAAACTTGGCTTATTTTCAGTCATGCGGTGTATGGGTGGCAAGGCGAATCGTGATCATGTGCCCTCCGTCTCTTGTATTATCATCTGTTGTTTGTACTATCCATCGCTTCTACATGTCCGGTGCATCAACCCTCCATCACAAGTGATCGTACTACGTTGACCACACTGATTTTTGTCTGATAAGCAAAGTTAACCTCCATCGCCCGCAAAAAAAAAAAGAGAAAAGTTTGGTTTGGCTAATACTTGTATGGGTGACCTGTGGGTAACACTTATCGTACGCTTTTTTTTTCAAATTTCTTCCAGAAGTGTGATCATGTGTAATAGCATACAAAATGCTTTAAAAGGAATGACTGCATAACTGGACAGATAGATTCGTCAACAAAGTAAAATCAGAGGCTGCCACCGTGAAAAACCGTGTTCCTTAAGGCACAGTAATCGCCCATTTCTCTTTCTCATGTCTGACATGGAGACTAAAATCTAACAATGTTATCTTTTACAGATGATACCAGAAACTGTATGAATATCATTCATTGAGAACACACCAAACCACCCTAAAGCTGATATGAAACAGGTCTTCCAGTGATCCACAGAAATCAGTACGACGGGGATAAGTTCTGAGAAATGCGTCGTTAGGCGATTTCGTCGTTGTGTGAACGTCATAGAGTGTATTTACGCAAATCTAAATGGTATAGCCTACTACACACCTAGGCTATATGGTATAGCTTAATGCTCCTAGGCTACAAACCTTAGGGGCCATGATGAACAAAACAACACGAGATTAAATGAAGCACAAGAGAAAATGATGCTATCAAGAGACGCGGCAGACACAGATGTATGAGGCTGCAGCCTACGTTACATGGCATACTGTTTTACAGTAAACTTTTTATAAGTAGAGTACACGCTAGAATAAAGATAAAAAGTACAGTAAATACATAAACCTGTAACATATTTATTGTCGTTATCAAGTACATTAATTTTACGTGGTATACTTTTATACGACTGGCAGTGCAGTAGGGACCATCATCGTACATGCGCTCCGTCATTGACCGAAACGTTATGCAACGCGTGACCGTATAATGTTCAGTGACGACAAATTTCGGCTACTATACTACAGAAAAGATTAAATAAAATGGGAACGGATTATTAAACAAAGCACTCAGTATAGCAGAAGATTAATATGACGCGTGAGATAGTACCACAACAGTGGTACTATCACAAAAAAATTGATAGGCTGAATAGTTAGAACTTTCAAAACAAGAGATGCCAAGTCAATAATGATATACTTTAAGTTCTCTCTAGACAGAAATACTGATGTACACTAACAGACCTTTTTAAAACTGGCAAATTCGCAGATCTGGAGAATGTACTGAGAATCTTCATTCTCGTATGAATAGTCACTCCCATAAATGATTCAGATCACTTGAAGTCTTATTGAACTGTACTCCCTGTAATATAGGTGAAAAACACATCATAATATTTACCTGGAAAACTCTGGAGAGATTGGTCCCAAATCTACACACCGAAATCACTCCCTCTGAAAGGCAAAAACAGAGGCTCGGTAGATGGTGCAAAATACTCCAAATGAAAAAGCAGAATGTGATAAAAACTAAGAGATAACTACTTGGAATTTACCTAACGTCACCGCCCCCATGACCTGATTGCTGGCCTAGTCAGTCAAGCTATTGGTGCCTGCTGCTTATAATCCGACGTATGCACCACAACCCGGCTGATCAGGAACTGCTTTGAGGAATGTATTCTTTTGAAGACACCTAGTGGTTTACTGGTAAACTCCCTTGTGCATGAAGGGGGTGTTGAAGAGTCGTGGTCCCTTAACAATTATTGAGTTCTCTCAGTGTACTTGTTTCTCTTCTTTTCATTGGAGGCATCCTGCATCGTCTGCTAAGCCTTTTGTGTTCGTAAGTAATAATTTTGGTGTTCGCAGGTATGGAACCAAGCTTTTCCAACACACTCCCTTCATATACAAAGGAAATTACCAAAATATCCCTAGCTATCTTCGAGACGTAGTTTGATAAGTTCCCCAAGTCAGTTCCTAATCAGTCGGGCTGTGTCGGTGGACTGCGTGTGGCCAGCAGAAACAGCCTGAGTTACAGACTGTTAACCGGGAGGCTCGGATTGGGACCGGTCCGCAGACGCAATGACACCTGTAATTGTTTACCTGTAGACAGGTAGTGTGCTTGTTGTATCCCTGATCTTCATAGAGGGCACTTTGCACTCTGCCGAGCCTCTTTTGCTCGCGTCGTTAGTAGTTTCATTGTGAGGATTTTAAAGCAGTTCTAGTATTTTCCAGGTATACATTGTGATGTATCTTTCTCGCCTGTGTTCCAGAGAGTACAATCTAAGGGACTTGAGTCGTTCCCAACAGTTTCGATGTTTGAATTTATACAAGTAGTAAAAGGTCCTCTGTATATTCTCCAGATTTCCGTTTCTGCAGATCTGGAGTATCATCACTGACTTTGTATCTCCTCGTTTGAATATTTTTGTTATTAAGCTTATCACTTTCTCTGTTGTTGTGGTTCAGTAGCAACACTGTTTTGAAGTGAAACTGTAGAAGTTTTGGCGAGGAGAGAGTACAGGGAAGGTGGTAATGATGGTAGAACCCGAGAGGGTTGTAATGCGGGCTGCAGTGATGGTAATGGTGGTGTTGGTGGCAGTGACGATGATGGGTGTTAATGGCAGTGGTTGCCGTGGTGGTAAAGATAATGATAGTGATAATGACAAGGGTACGTCCTCGTTGCTGATGATGGGTGGTCGAGGTTGATGCAGGTGACGAGAGGCAGCGCTGGTGGTAATGATACGGAAAATCAGTGGTAGATGGAGGACAAGGGATGGAGGGAGGCGAGGAGAGCAAGGGAAGGAAGGTCACTTGGTATGGGAAGAAGCATCATCCATCTGGGCTAAGGGAAAGAGGAATCCGAGTTTTTTTTTTTAACCTTTTATGCCGTTGTTGCAGAGGCAGGTAAGTTGCCTGCGCAGGGACTGGAACTGTCAGCTCCAGAGCAGAGTAAAAAAAAAAATAAGAGGTAACACTTAGTGGTAGAGCGTTCGCCTCACCACCTTAAAGAATCAGGTTCGTTACCCGGTATGAGTAAGTGGCATGGTCAATTCTTCTGCCTCTTCACCTAGCAGTAAATAAGTACCTGTGAGTTAGTCGACTGTTGTAAGTTGCATCAAGATGCCTCCTGAAGACAGTTAAGGGTCTTTTTCCTTGTGTGTTTAGTGAGTTTTCTCTTAGTGCTGCTTCCTTTCTTTCCATTGAGGTATTTTAGACAGTCCACTTTGTTTCCTGCTCCCGTAAGGGATTATTACAGTGTGCAGGTTTGGAACCAGTTCAGTGGTATTTTCCAATATTGGTAATTTAAGAGTCAGTCATTTTTTTGGTCTGGAGACGACACCACTGAGTGAAATAGGAAGGTAATGTTTGCATAAAGTCTGTGGGGATGTGGCTGTATGCTAGAAATGTGCTTCAACCTAAACTTCATTCTCAAAAATGTAAAATAGAACATCTCCCAGATATAAAACAGAACAAGATAGGCAACGCCATTTTACTGGAAATTGTTCCGAGAAGTTCCCCTCAATACTCCTATGTGTGAAAAATTTGCATTGAACCAACAGATAGCAGAACCAACTAGAAATGAAAATACGGTAGATTTAATCTAAATAAACTACGAGGCATTTATCAAGGACATAATCTCCTCGCACTACACACAAATCAGTACCTCATTAAAGTGTAGACAAGCAGTTGTGGAAAACCTAAGCGATAGTCAACGTGAGGGGGATGTTTAATGCATTCATCATTAACAATCAGAGAATTGACTGGGGCGCCATGAACATTCCTTGGAAAACTGTCCTCGGCACTCTAAACTAAATGACCAAGTATAAAAGAGTGTAGAAAATATGTTCAATTAAAAAAAAAAGAGAGTCCAAATGAAGATCCTGCATAGGGTTAGTTCAGCGTAAACTTTACGAAAGAAAGGAAAAGGTTGCTGAATTGCTTAATAAACAATAAATATTACAAGAGAGGAAGCTTGGTACGTTCCCGAACCAAATTCCTGATAAGCATGACTGTGCCACGAGTACCAACAACGTCACCGGTCGCCGGGGAAGTGATCCCTGAAACCATCTTCAGGTAACCTTTAGGTAAGATCACCTTAGTTTTCCACTGAGATGGGTTGCCGCCCCTGGTACTGGGTGAAGAGTGAAGATGATTAGAGAAGGAAATGAAGAGGAGGAGGACGAGGATTGAGAAAAAAAAAGAGGTTGAAAGGAATAAAGGGAAAATTAATCAGGGGTAGTAGAGAAAATGAGCGCAGTTGGATGGAGGATAAAATGGGGAGAGGGGTCACTGGATGGAGACTTAGAGGAGGAAGTAACTAGACAAAAATTCTGAGGACTTCCTTTCCCTTACATTCTTCTGTTACTCACCCGTTCGTTATGTTGGCATAGTGAGTTTTGGCAGATGTCGCACAAAAATGACACACATGCTCTTTTCTTCTGCTTGTTTCTTTGGTGGATAATGGTGGGTGAGAGACAGGTTGGCTGTGCACTTCCGCGAGGTAAATAATGATAGATACATCCATCAATCAACGCCTCTTTGCGAATTACGGGGCTTGGCTCCTGCACACCCGCAGTTTAATTCAATTGCAACTCTTGGCCCGGCCTGGCGTTGTTTTCTGCGAGTCAGTTGGTCGGCTGTGGGAATCTTGTGTTTGTTTCAATTAGGTGGGTTTGCGTTGGCTCTCTGGGGGACGGGATTATCTCCTTCACTCTTCTAATTACTACCCCTAAGAGACGTAGGTGCTGTTGAGAGTGCAGGCACGAGTAGGAGAGAGGGCACCAGGGAGGCTGGAAGTGACCTTGAGGACACCTGGTTTGTGCTGGGCTCACCTCTAGTCTCATACTGCTGTGGTTGCTGCTGCTGTGACTAGTGCTGCTGCTAATGTTCTTGACTGCTGTTGCTATTAGTATTGCTGTTACTACTGTGACTATTGTTGCTCTTGCTGCATCAACAACCACAATAAATTGGTTTCTCTCATGAGTAAAACCCAGTGCAAAAGACTGCAGGAAATGCAACATTCCCCCCAATGAAAAGCAGGGGCGCCACGAGTACACTGAGAGACAACACAATAAGTGTCAGGAGCCCAAGACTGTTCAACTGCCTCCCAGCATACATAAAGGGGATTACCAATAGATTCCTGGCTGTCTTCAAGAAGGCACTGGACAGGCACCTAAAGTCAGTACCTGACCAACCGGGCTGTGGTTTGTACGTCAGTTTGCGTGCAGCCAGCAGTAACAGCCTGGTTGATCAGACCCTGATCCACCACGAGTCCTGGTCTCAGACCGAGCCACGGGGGCGTTGACTCCCGAAACCCTCTCTAGGTAAACTCCAGGTAGGCCAGGCACGTCTCAGCCTCCACTTCCCATAACTTCCCTCCCCTCCTCTTCCTCTTCTCCCCCCTATCTTCTCCATCCTCCCATCCTATTTTCTTCTCCAACCCCGCCGCCTCTCCTCCGTCCTTTCCTTCTCCCTACTCCTCTTTCCTACCTCTCTTCCTAATCAACCTCCTCCTCTCCTCCGTTGCTCTCCTCATCATGGGGAAGCCTGTGGGAGTCTGGAAGATTTAAGAGCGAGGTGAAGGATAGTGTGTTGCCTCCCCTGAGAACACTGTTACAAAAGCACCTCGTCAGGCCAGCTGCCGGGACGGGGGGGGGGGAAGACGGGAGGAAGAGCAGGGGTAACAACAGCAGCAGGCGTAGCAATAACAGGAGCAGCAGGTGTAGCAGCAGCAGGCTTAGCAACATTAGGCGTAGCACCAGTAGGTGTAGCATCATCAGTAATAGCAGTAGTGTTAGCAGCAGCAGATGTAGCAGCAGCAACAGCAGAAGCTGCAGCTGCAGTAAACGTAACAAGAGGAAGAACAAAAAAGAGAAAGAATGTGTAAAATAGTTGATATAAAGGATAATGTGTTCATTGGTGTAACGTGTTTATAAAATTAGTTAACACAGGAGGGGAGGAGAGTAGTCAAGATGTGTTTACTATTAGTCAACACAGGAGGGGAGGAAAGTAAAAGTCAAGAGTCAAGAGTAAAACATTAAAAACAAATCATAAGAATAAACTGAAGTTCAAGAGAGGAATTACCTTATCATTATGTTCACCGTGTGCAGCTTTCATTGGTCACCGCCCCCATGGCCCGGTCCCAGACCAGACCTGCTTGCTGGTTTGATCGGTGGGGCCCAGTCCCTGGACCCATTATGTACCTCTGTAAACTTTTGACTACCGCCCACAGGATGGGTATGGTGTGCATAATAAAGATATTAAACTAACTGGTTTGATCGACCACTAGGCTGTTGGTTCTTGCCGCATGCACTCCAACATTTGCAGCACAGTCCGGCTGATCAGGAACTGATTTGAGGAATTTTTCAAGCTTCCCCTTGAAGACAGCTAGAGGTTAGTTAGTAATTTCCTTATGCACGGAGAGAGAGCAGTGAAAAGTCGTGGACCTGTGACACTTATTGAGATACCTTTTAGTGTACTCAAAGCACCCTGGTTTTATTGGAGGTACTCTGCACCGTCTGGCGAGTCTCATACTTTCATACAGAGTTATTTCGGTGAGCAGGTTTGGGACCAGTCTCTCTAGGATTTTTCAGGTGTAAATTATGATAAAGCTTTCTCGCCTACGTTCCAAGGAGTACAGTTCCAGAGACTTATGGCGTTTCCCAGTATATGGGCAGTAAATTCATAAATATGCATAAAAGTCCTTTGGCAGCTCAATGACCTCTTAATTAAATCTTTCCAAGTCTATGTTTTATCGTAGCCGTTGTGCGTAGCGGGTAGTTTAGTCTGGATGGATGAAGACGACAAGTTGTGGCTGTATTGGACGAATATTTGTGTACAGCGGACTGGGAATTGTGAGCATTCTGGACGAGTGTGTATGTAGGGGGAAATTAGGTATGCTTTATGTGGTTGAATTTTTGTTTCTCTTCCAAGATTTTAGTTTATAACTTAAACTCCTCATCCGAGTGGGTGTGAGTTGGACCTGACTGGCTTGGGCCGGTGGGCCTGCATCAGGTCTTCTTCCTAACATGGGTCAGTAGGCCTGCTGCAGTGCTCCTTCTTTCTTATGTACTTATGACTTTAAAAAATCTTTTATGATTTGCTTCAAAGTTTCACTACTGGTGTATCTTTTACAAGGTTTGAGAATTACCAGCAGACTCATGGTTGTCTTCAAGAGGGAACGTAATAAATTCGTCCATCAACCAGGAGGATACAGTACTATGGGTTTTGTCTCCGTCGTCCATGTCGGATATAAGAATAATAGGGTGAAATGTGGTGAGTGAGAACTGTGCCTTGAGAAACAACTTTCACTGTGGCAGCCTCTAGTTTTATTTTATTAACTATTATTCTCTTTGTTCGATTTTTTAGAAAATTAAAACAGCCTGATCAGTCATGCTGTTTACAGCTGAATACGGCTTTTGGTCTAACGTCATTTCTCATTATGTATGAAGAGTGTTGCAAAGTCTTGGTCCTTTTACACTTAGTAATTTTGTGTGTATTTATTACATCCCTGTTGTTCACTGGTTGCATTTTGTACCATCTGCCAAGTTTACATTATGATGTATCATTGTCACCTGTGTTCTAGGAAGGGCACTTCAAGACACTTCACTCGATTAGGTTCCTGACAAAATTTATTCCGACAGTGAAGGTTCTCCATACATTCTCTAATTCTGTGATTTTTTCCATGATACAACTTGAGATGCAAGTTTGCCACTTTACTAACATCATGAACTTAAGAGTTGAGGATTAAGACACACGTGCAACAGTTGGGTATCTTTATTCTTGAAACATTTCGTCTACATAGTAGGCTTCTTCAGTCAAATAAAAATTCAACAGATGTAGTAGCGAAATAAAGATGATTTAATCAGTCCATTAACCTTGGAGAATTAGTATTTGAGGTGGTCAGTCCCTTAGCCTAGAACAGAGTTCACCTTCATGGTCTGGAACGATATATCGTTCCAGATCAGCTGGTGCATTTTCGGATATAAGTCTCAATGAAGACTGATATACTTGTGCAACATCTGGGAATCTTTATTAAGGAAACGTTTTACCAGCCAGTGGCTTCTTCAGTCCAA
Source organism: Cherax destructor (assembly GCA_009830355.1). Lineage (NCBI taxonomy): Eukaryota > Metazoa > Arthropoda > Malacostraca > Decapoda > Parastacidae > Cherax > Cherax destructor. The sequence goes on along the minus strand of WNWK01000616.1, from coordinate 378,105 downwards.
TACAGAGAAGAACGGTGAAATGTGAGGAGAATGAGATAATCAGTCCCTCAGCCTTGGAGTTGGTGAAGAGCACCGTGGTCGTGAAGAGTCTGAAGCACAGGCATGAGGACTGGCGCTTATATACTGGCGTCAAGTGAGGGACGTGTAGCGCACCAAGACATTGTCACTGGTAGGTGGTGGACCCCAGTGGAAGCACGTCATACCCGACGGACGGGATAGTAGTAGTTAAGAGGGTTGTGTAAATATCTTCTGAACCAAGAACCCATGATGTTGCAGTGTCTGACAAGTTGTAATGTATGGTAGACAGTACCGACAAAGTGAAGAATTAAACACATCTGCAACATCTGGTTATCTTTATTGTAGACGTTTCGCCCTCCAGTGACTTTATCAATACAAATTCAAGGACATCTTTGAAGAGTTTCTCTACTCTCTGAGCCCGGCCCTGGGCCAGGCTCGTCTGGTGCTTATTAATAAAGCCACTAGATGGCGAAACGTCTACAATAAAGACACACAGATGTTGCACATGTGTCTAATTCTTCAGGTGTGTATCTCGCAGCATATATACACACACTGAAAATTTAATTCGTATTTTAAGGATTAAGGTATTCTTGACTGGATTGTACAGGTGAAAGGCAGCCTTAATGACCCTCATGCATCGATAGATAACCTTTGACCCTGACCAAGAAGGCAAGGAAGATCAAGTGGTACGTTGTGTCTCTATTGGAAGGATGCGTGTTAGATGTGTGTGTCTAGCTGTGCTATACCTGTGATCGGTTTCAAGAGCTTTTCTCTCGAAACGCGGCTTGAGACAAACTTCATTGTTGGCTGCCTGGACAACCAGGCTGGTGTTGCTAGTGACCCGCATAGTCTTGAGAATTCTTACGAAACGTGTATTTAATGAATGTCATGAGTGTAGCAGGTGGGGTTGTGTGGGTGTAGCGGGCAGGGTTGTGTGGGCGTAGCAGGCAGGGTTGTGTGCGTATAGCAGGCAGGATTGTGTGGGTGTATCAGGCAGGGTTGTGTAGGTGTAGCAGGCAAGGTTGTGTGGGTGTAGCAGGCAGGGTTGTGTGGGCGTAGCAGGCAGGGTTGTGTGCGTATAGCAGGCAGGATTGTGTGGGTGTATCAGGCAGGGTTGTGTAGGTGTAGCAGGCAAGGTTGTGTGGGTGTAGCGGGCAGGGTTGTGCGGGTGTAGTGGGTGGTGGAGACGAAGAAGGATGCCCCCGTCCAGCAGAATGTTACGGGTGTCTTATCCAGAGTCTTGACAAAGCCATGATGAATTAATAGGGAAAGTCTGCGAGGTGAGGATTAGGCGGGGTTGGGGGAAGGCGCTAGAATTCTTTGTGTACTGTTGGGGGATGTGGGAAGGAGGAAGAAAAAGGATGGTTTTTGTGTAGTTGGGTGTTGTCGCCTCTGTGTGCTTGGGAATTTGAGGTTCATGTGCATGTGGTTTATAGTGTGTGTGTTCTATGTGGCTTCACATGGGTATTTGCGTGAATTGTTTCCTTCATTATGTGTATAAAAGAGAGGCAGCGGCGTAACTGTTTTTAATCGTGCATGCAAGGGTTTTGTGTGTTTGATTACATACCCGTGACTATTTTCGAGAGTTTTTTCTTTGTCACAGCCCTGCCTTGAGGACATCTTAGTGACAGTCCTGAATTATTTCTTATTAAGGTTCCTCTTGAAAGGCGGTTCTTAAGGTAATTAATTAGCTTCGAATAGGCCACTGAAGGTATACCGTTAACATGCCCTTCCACTGTGAGGTACACACTCGTATGTTTGATCAACCTCTGCTATATCAATAGCGTCTCTCCTCCCACACTCACTTACATTCCCAGTTTGCTCTCTCCTTCCCATATTTTCAATACTTGTCATTTTTTCGGATCGAATTAGGTAGCCACTTGTTTCATTACGTTGAAAGGCTGTTTACGTTAACTTGTCTCTTACAATCCACTCCTTTTATTAATATTTTTCACGTCATTGGTAAATGACATGTAGGATTCATTTTCCTCCTTCATGTCATGTATCAGGAACAGTAAAGTTCCAAGTACGGATCACTGGGATAATGAACTTGTCTTCTCTCACCACTAATTTTTTTCAGATATTCCTGTGTCCAGTTCAGCACTTTAACTGTTACTTCAGCGCCGCCAGTTTGCAGAAGAGCTTCTCGTACTGTGTCAGACGCTTTCTTGTATTCTAGAACAATACAGTCTTAAACCCTGTTTGTTCTATGTATCTTTTTTCCATTTTTCCTAAGAGGATTTGCAATCACTGAAGCCATGTGGGTTCATTTCAATTAATTTATTCTACTTGTTGTGTTACTCTTCTTTTTATCTCTTTGTAGTGTCTTAAACAATACATTTGTTACTGATACTGGCCTATAGTTCATTTCTTCATATATATTACCCTTCGTATATATGGAACACATTTTCCGTTTCCGAGTAGTTTGAGAGTTGTCCCATTTATATTGATGTGTTGTTGCGCCTCGTTGCAAGGTGACAATGTTTTTCGCTTCTCTAAAGATCCAAAATGCAATCCTTAATGGGTTCATTGTTCTTGTCTTATCTGATTTTTTTTAAGTGTCCTTCACATTCTCCTTCATTGTGTTGTTTTACTCCAGTCTCTGTTGCTTGCCACTTCTTTTCCTCTTCCATGTCTGTTTCCAGATTCCTGTCATCCTTTGTCAGCTCCTTTATTTCCCCCTCGTTATTCATCCTTATTATATACTCTTTTAATATCATCCGTCTTGGGTAGTTTTGCCTGTTTACGCTTTGTTTTCGCATTCCCTTTCATGTCGCACTCGTATTATGTTTCTCTTTTTATCTTTGATTAGTTTTTCTTGATTTTCCTCTTACTTCTCTGTTGTCCGCATCCTTATTCGGTACATTAACATGCCATTTTACTCTTAGCCTTTGCCTCTCCACACTTCTTATCCAAAACATTAATCGTGTTTGGTATTTTCTTTCCTCTTCGATGGAATTATTGTGTTGTATATCCTAATCAGTCCCTCCATTATCTCATACACTGTTATACCTTCCATTTCTCTCTCTCTCTCTCTCTCTCTCTCTCTCTCTCTCTCTCTCTCTCTGTATTCATCCGAAACACATCCTTGTGTAATTACATCTAATGTAGTCTTGTTTATCCTGTTTCTCTTTGCCCTCTCCTCCCATCTACATCAAGTATTCACAACACAGGTTATTGGCTCCTAGTATTCTTACCTGTTCAGGGTCACTGCATGGAGAAATCCCAGGCCAGGACCCGTCCTGGCGAACCTACCTGTACCTGTAGTTACCTGTTGTCGAGTCTGGGGGGATTCTTATTCCTCACGGCTCTGTCCTTGGTTGATGGCTTCATCAGTCAACATTTTTTTTTCACGCCAGCAGAAGGCCGCGCAGACCAACTGACATTAGCACTAGTCCCATAGATTTCGTCAAAGAATTGGATAACATCCCCACTCACTGAGCACCTGAACCCTATTTATAAAAAAATCCAAATTGCCACTAGCACGAGCCCTCAGTATTCTTTGAAGAGCCTAGATCTAGGTAAAATACCCGAGGCCTTAAAGTGTGCAGATATAGCTCCTTTGCATAAGGGAGGTAGTAGAGCACAAGCTAAAAATTAGACCAGTAGCCCTAACTTCCCACATAAAAATCTTCGAAAGAGTGATGAGACGTTAGATAACAAATTTCATGGAACAGCACAATCGGCATAACCCAAACCAGCATGATTTTAGAGCAGGACGATCATGCCTGTCACAGACGCTGAGCCACTATGACAGAATTATGGACGCGCTGGAAGATAACCAAAACGCAGATGTGATATACACAGGTTTTGCAAAGGCGCTTGACAAATGAGATCATGGGGTAATTGCACACAAAATAAGAACCACAGGCATTACGGGGAAGGTGGGCAGATGGATTTTCGGGTTCCTAACACACAGAACACAAAAAGTAGTAAATAAACAAAATCCAGCATCAGCAAGGTAAAAAGTTCGATTCCCGAAGGCACTGTCTTGGCACCTCTGCTGTTTCTCATCATCATCCCCATAGCAGACAATGATAAAAACACCCGTCACAGTTTTGTATCATCATTTGTAGATGACATTAAATTAAGCATGAAAGTCACTACGGTAGAAGACACTGAAAAATTACAGAAAGAAATAAGCATTGTTTTTCAGTTTGGAGTGAACAACATGACGTTCAATGTTGGTAAGTTCCAGCTGCTTAGGTATGGAAAGAACGAAGAACTCAAAAGGAACACTGTATACAAAACTTAAGAGGATCATCAAATAGAACGACGCGAACACGTGAAAGACTTGGGAATTACTATGTCAGCTGACCTTTTTTTTTCAAAGAACATAAGACAGTGGTCACGACAGTCAGGAGAATGATGGGGTGGGTATTGAGAATCTTCAAAACAACGGAAATAATGCCAGTGGTGACACTTTTCAAATCGCTAGAGCTCCCTTATTTGGAATATATGAAATATCAGAGCTTGAACAAATACAGAGATCGTTTACGGCTCTCATAGAACCAGTAAAGCATTTAAATTACTGGGAACGCCTTAAAGTCTTGAATATGTACTCACTGGAGTGGAGGAGAGAGAGATACATAATAATATATACCTGGAAAGTACTCGAGGGCCTGGTCTTAAATCTGTACACTGTCATAAAATACTTGAGCGAGATATATGGGAGGAAGTGCAAAATAAACCCAATGAAAAGCAGGAGTGAGGTGGGCATAATAAAGGAACACTGTATCAACATCCGTGGTCCCCAGTTTATTCAAAATCTTACCAGAAGATACCAAAAACGCTGCTGGAACAAGTGTAGAAATCTTCGAGGAAACTGGACAAGCATGTTCACCAGGTGCCAGATCAACCAGGGTGTGATGGATATATGGGGAGCGGGCCTCCAGCAGCAACAGTCTAGTTGACCAGATTAGCACCAGACGAGCCTGGCCCATGGCTGGGCTCCGGGAGTAGAAAGACTCGAAACTCATCAAAGGTATAAAGGTATATATACATCAGTCTGTTGGTGCTAGGAGCGCGGATTCCAACATAGACACCTCAGCTAGGAGTCTTTTGCTAGTTTCTCGTGCACATGAAGGGTTATTTATTAAGTTATCTTAGTCTCTCTTCCTCATGAGCTATTTCTTTTGTCAGTTTCTCTTGCTGTGATGAGCTCATTCTTTCTTCCTGGTCGTTACTTCTTATTATTCTTGTAGTGCCTTTTAACATGTATACTCAAGGAGTTTTTTTTTTTATTACCACCTACGTAAATATGTCTTCAATATTATGGTTCTCCCTGTGATTAAAATTAATCAGTTGGTAATTTTTTTTTCTCTCTTCTATTCACTTTCAGGATCTTTATCACTGACCCCGTTATTCTTCCACTTGATCCTCTCTTACTCGTAATGTTTTGATAGAGGATTACAAATAACTACTTTAATGACATTAAATCCCTTAGTCTCTGAAGTCTCCACTGTAAAGTTTGACATTGAAAAATACAGTTGTCTCTAATGAATATTATATTCTTCTCATCCCATTTTGTCTCCTTACTATGTGATTGTATTATAATCACGGGGAAGCACTAAACTTACTATGTGATACCCCTCAGAAAATATCCCATTTCATGCGTGTGTCATTTCAGCAATAACTATCACATCCTGTTTTATTACTGATATTCTCACTGTTGTTTACAATTCATGTTTTATGACATCTGCTTTCATATATACATTTAATTATTTTTCATTTTTCTCGTATATATCATTTGGTTCTAATTTGTTGTGGGAGGGGTTCAGAGGTCCATACTCACCTGGTTGTGTTTGAAGAAGTCGTCATAACTCCTGGCCCCACCCATTAACTCGTATGGAGAAGTAGTGTGCGTGTTGTGTGAATGACACCACCATCCTCACCTTTGCTCCCGGACAGTGGTACTGTGCGTTTCACTGATAATTACACAGTTTCCCGTTTGTTGTGGTTCCGAGGGCAGACTTTCTTCCACCCACACCACTTCCCTTACTCCTCTTTCCTTCCTTCCTCCCTCTGGAATTACAAACACAGGTAAATAATGGCCTGTGAGACCTGGTCGTAATGGGAATATGGAGCAAACAAAACTCAACAGTAGACTATAATGTATATTTGCCTTCACCAGATGAGATATACAGGTATGTACAATATGTACATACAATATGTACAATATGTACAATTGATACAATATGTGGTGTAAGAGTACACCACGGTGACAAATGGCAGAGTGAGTGCACCGTACTCAACCAGCAACTAGGCAAGTCTGCCAATTCTTACAAGTTAACCACGTTGCTTCAGCTTTGGCGGGCTTGCCTGTGATTGGTCAATGAACCGAGGTACCGATTTAACGACGGGTACCCTATTGATCGTTAAACCTTTAGCACCGGTTCGCTGGTTGGTTGGGAAGCAGCCTATATGGGAGTGTGACATATTCTTTGCATACCACATCTGGTAACAGATGTTCTTCCACATATACTACTGTTGCTTTACATTAAACGAAGGTTCTGCCACGCTCGACGAAGGTTCTGCCACACTCGACGAAGGTTCTGCCACGTTCGACGAAGGTTCTGCCACACTCGACGAAGGTTCTGCCACGTTCTATGAAGATTCTTCCACACTCGACAAAGGTTCTGTTACACTCGACAAAGGTTTCATTACACTTGTCACCAAAGATTTCACTTCCTGCATCAAGTGCCAGATTAATCAAGTTGTGATGGTTATGTAGGCCTGCTGGCTACTGGCAGAAATAACCTGGTTGATCAGGTAATTAAGCGGGAGGTCTGGCCTCAGAGGTCAGGCTGTGATGAGGCAACTCTGGAAACCTTTCATGGCATTGTTGTCCATCGGGCGCTACCAGGAACAGCCTGCTTGACCAAGCCTAGCCTCAGACCGGGGAGGGACGATAGAAGTCTTGACAGCGGTCACAGGTATGTCACAGGCAATCCTAAGGAGGAGGAGGAGGAGGAGAAGAAGAAGGAGGAGGAGGAGGAAGAAGAGGGAGTGGCATTTTATTTAGTGCTAGTCAAGGCTACACAATGCATTATAATTGTTGGTTTGGTCGCATGGTTAGGCACTAATTGCTGTTAATTAGTTGTCACCTATGTAGCAGCGGGAGGTTTACGAGAAGCGCGTCGGGGCCTCTGATCGCGCACCCGTGCCACCTGCGGGGGGTAACAGTCTGAAGGGTCACGACAGCCTTGCAACGACCTGCATACCTAGAGGTATAATCTTCAGAGTTTGTGTAGTAATCAGTTTCCAATCATGAGAGCGAGGTTAAAGGGGGGCCATCTGCAAGGGTGCCGCACGAGAGCGTGGGGTAAAGCTCTTTATAGTGGGCATCAACAGGAAGGCGACCTGAACCAGACACTGCTCAGGGGATGGGTGGTCAGGAACGTAACAGTGTATATTGGGAGGTGGTGTGACCAGTGCACACACGAGAGGTGGTGTGACCAGTGCACACACAAGAGGTGGTGTGACCAGTGCACACACAAGAGGTGGTGTGACCAGTGCACACACGAGAGGTGGTGTGACCAGTGCACACACGAGAGGTGGTGTGACCAGTGCACACACGAGAGGTGATGTGACCAGTGCACACACGAGAGGTGGTGTGACCAGTGCACACACGAGAGGTGGTATGACCAGTGCACACACGAGAGGTGGTATGACCAGTGCACACACGAGAGGTGGTGTGACCAGTGCACACACGAGAGGTGGTGTGACCAGTGCACACACGAGAGGTGGTATGACCAGTGCACACACGAGAGGTGGTATGACCAGTGCACACACGAGAGGTGGTATGACCAGTGCACACACGAGAGGTGGTATGACCAGTGCACACACGAGAGGTGGTATGACCAGTGCACACACGAGAGGTGGTATGACCAGTGCACACATGGTGCTCCAGTGCTCTAAGTCATAATAATAATATTCTTAATGATACCTTGCATCATACATGGATATCACAATTGAACTATTCCCCCATGCATGGTGATCAAAACTAAACCATTCCTCCATGCACGGTGATCAAAACTAAACCATTCCTCCATGCATGGTGATCAAAACTAAACATTCTCCATGCACTGTCAACTACCATTTTCATTCATGGTGATCAAAACTAAACCATTACCATTCTCGTGCATGGTGATCAAACTAAACCATTCCTCATGCATGGTGATCAAAACTAAACCATTACCATTCCTCCGTGCATGGTGATCAAAACTAAACCATTCCTCCATGCATGGTGATCAAAACTAAACCATTACCATTCCTCCGTGCATGGTGATCAAAACTAAACCATTCCTCCATGCATGGTGATCAAAACTAAACCATTACCATTCCTCCGTGCATGGTGATCAAAACTAAACCATTCCTCCATGCATGGTGATCAAAACTAAACCATTACCATTCCTCCGTGCATGGTGATCAAAACTAAACCATTCCTCCATGCATGGTGATCAAAACTAAACCATTACCATTCCTCCGTGCATGGTGATCAAAACTAAACCATTCCTCCATGCATGGTGATCAAAACTAAACCATTACCATTCCTCCGTGCATGGTGATCAAAACTAAACCATTCCTCCATGCATGGTGATCACTGATTGTGTTACTGATGCCGTACATGGCAGTGGAATAGACCAAACCGGTTCTTCACACTCCAGGATGGAAACTACAACAATACGACCAGTATTGGGGAGAATAAGGATACAAACAGCAAGCACCACGTGTGAGGGCGGAGAGGAACCAGCGATACCGACAAAAACCACTAAGCTTCTAAACATCCCACTTGTGTTGCTAACATTCTAGGCTTAAAAACATGAAGAAAATCCACAGGGTTAATTATATAAGTGGGCGGGTCAGAGAAATAAATTGGGTGTCTGCAGCTTTCACAGCATCACTTAGAAGGTATGTGTTTGACAGTGATATATGGATACAAAACTATATTTTTTATAGATTTGAGAAAATGAATAAGTCACAGGGAGGCGTGGGTCTCTAAACACAGCACTAGTGTGGGTGGAGAGTGCAGGTGTGGGTGGAGTACTAATGTGGGTGGGGAGTACAGGTGTAGGTGGAGTACTAGTGTGCGTGGGGAGTACAGGGTAAGTGGGTGGAGTACTAGGGTGGTGAGGAGTACGGATAAGGGTGGAGTACTAGTGTGGGTGGGGAGTACAGGTAAGGGTGGAGTACTAGTGGGTGGAGTAGGGTAGGTGGAGCACAGTGTGGGTGGGAGTACGGTAGGTGGAGTACTAGTGTGGGTGGGAGTACAGGTGGGTGGAGTACTAGTGTGGGTGGGGAGTACAGGTGTGGGTGGAGTACTAGGGTGGGTGGGGAGTACAGGAGTGGTGGGGAATACAGATGTGGGTGGAGTACTAGTGTGGGTGGGAGTACAGGTGTGGGTGGAGTACTAGTGTGGGTGAGGAGTACAAGTGTGGGTGAAGTACTAGTGTGGGTGGAGTACTAGTGTGGGTGGGGAGTACAGGTGAGGGTGGAGTACTAGTGTGGGTGGGGAGTACGGGTAAGGGTGGAGTACTAGTGTGGGTGGGGAGTACGGATAAGGGTGGAGTACTAGTGTGGGTGGGGAGTACAGGTAAGGGTGGAGTACTAGCGTGGGTGGGGAGTACAGGTGTGGGTGGAGAGTACAGGTGAGTGGAGTACTAATGTGAGTGTGGAGTACAGGTGTGGGTGGAGTACTAGTGTGGGTGGGGAGTACAGGTGTGGGTGGAGTACTAGTGTGGGTGGGGAGTACAGGTGTGGGTGGAGTACTAGGGTGGGTGGGGAGTACAGGGTGGGTGGGGAGTACAGGTGTGGGTGGAGTACTAGGGTGGGTGAGGAGTACAGGTATGGATGGGGAGTACTAATGTGGGTGGAGTACTAGTGTGGTTGGGGAGTACAGGTGTGGGTGGAGTACTAGTGTGGGTGAGGAGTACAGGTGTGGGTGGAGTACTAGTGTGGGTGGGGAGTATAGGTGTGGGTGGGGAGTATAGGTGTGGGTGGAGTACTAGTGTGGTGGAGCAGGTGTGGGTGCAGTACTAGTGTGGGTGGGGAGTGCAGGTGTGGGTGGAGTACTAGTGTGGGTGGGGAGTGCAGGTGTGGGTGGAGTACTAGTGTGGGTGGGGAGTACAGGTGAAGGTGGAGTACTAGTGTGGGTGGGGAGTAGGAGTAAGGGTGGATTACTAGTGTGGGTGGGGAGTACAGGTAAGGGTGGAGACTAGTGTGAAGTAGGTGTGGGTGGGGAGTACAGGTGGGGTGGAGTACTAGTGTGTGGGAGTAGGTATGAGTACTAGGTGGGTGGAGTCAGGGTGGTGGAGTACTAGTGTGGTGGGGAGTAAGTGAGTAGACAGTGTGGGTGGAGTACTAGTGTGAGTGGGAGTACAAGTTTGGGTGGAGTACTATGTGGTGGGAGTCAGGGTGGGTGGAGTACAGTGGAGTGGGAGTACATTTGGGTGAGCACTAGTGATGGGATACAGGTTGGGTGGAGTACTAGTGGTGGAGACATTTGGGTGGAACTAGGGGAGTGGAGACAGGTTTGGGTGGAGTACTAGTGTGGTGGGAGTACAGTTTGGGTGGAGTACTAGTGAGTGGGGAGACAGGTTGGGGAGTACTAGTATGGATGGAGTACTAGTGTGGGAGTAAGTGGAGTAGCAGGGAGGTAGTAGATGGGTGGAGTACAGTAGAATGTGAGGGGGGACCGCAGTACAGGTGGGGTGTGAGCACTGCAGACATGTGAGTTGGCAGTACCGTGAGCAGTGCAGTACATGTGAGGGTGGCAGTACTGCAGTACAGTGAGGGTGTAGAGCACTGCAGTACATGTGAGGGAGGGGTGGTGAATAGATGGGAGGAGGAGAATAATTGGGAAGATAAGACTGGATTGTAGGAAGGGCAGGGAGGGAGGGAGGGTCGAGCACCATAACACAGCAGGGCTCCCCAGTAGTGAGGGGCGGTAATTGACCACAGAGGCTACGACCTGGAGTTGGGACAGGTCCTCCCACACTGACACTCCTCACTGAATGGATGGACGGACACATAGGCGGACAGGCACATGGACGGACAGACACATAGGCGGAGATGCACATGGACGGACCGACACATGGGAGGACGGACAGACGGGACGACGAATACGCGGGTGGACGGATACACGGTGACACACACAAACACACAGGTATGATAAAGCTCATGGAGCAGGGAGAGAGAGGACCTAGTAACAGTCAGTGAAGAAGAGGGGCCAGGAGCTGTCTCCACCCCTGCAACCACAAATGCGCGAGCGCACTGTAAGGCTGAGCCAGCTAGGTTAGCCCTTATATTCACCTTGGGCGCTTCTGAGATAGAGGATATTAAATATGAAAGGCCCCTCGGTGCTAGTGACCACACAGTCGTGACTTTCGAATACACTGTGGAAGTAATCTTGGAGAGAGAAAGGAAAAACGAGGTAAGCCAAATCTTTAAAATATATTCGACAATCCTAAGGCAATTCCTGAATGAGTTGCAGTTGTAAGGAGAACAGGAAGGGTAGACAACGAAAGAGATGGTGGAGTATGTTGTTATAAGGTGTCGTGAAGCAGATACTGTTTGCTGCTGCCGTCACCCGAAGTGAGAGTGAATCATTGGATGGGTAAGTGAGAGTGAATCATTGGATGGGTAAGTGAGAGTGAATCATTGGATGGGTAAGTGAGAGTGAATCATTGGATGGGTAAGTGAGAGTGAATCATTGGATGGATAAGTGAGAGTGAATCATTGGATGGGTAAGGAGTTTTTATGAGCAGCTGAAATGAAACAGTCGACTAGATTATTTCAGTAACACTCCTCGTGTTGAGAGAAATGAGGATATATTTAAGTGGTGGCATAGGTATCCTAGCTAGGACACGAGGAAGCTTAGTGTGGTGGTAGCTAGGACACGAGGAAGCTTAGTGTGGTGGTAGCTAGGACACGAGGAAGCTTAGTGTGGTGGTAGCTAGGACAGAGGAAGCTTAGTGTGGTGGTAGCTAGGACGAGGAAGCTTAGTGTGGTGGTAGCTAGGACACGAGGAAGCTTAGTGTGGTGGTAGCTAGGACAAGAGGAAGCTTAGTGTGGTGGTAGCTAGGACATGAAGCTTTGTGTGGTGGTAGCTAGAACAAGAGGAAGCTTAGTGTGGTGGTAGCTAGGACACGAGGAAGCTTAGTGTGGTGGTAGCTAAAACAAGAGGAAGCTTAGTGTGGTGGTAGCTAGGACATGAGGAAGCTTAGTGTGGTGGTAGCTAGGACATAAGGAAGCTTAGTGTGGTGGTAGCTAGGACATAAAGAAGCTTAGTGTGGTGGTAGCTAGGACACGAGGAAGCTTAGTGTGGTGGTAGCTAGGACACGAGGAAGCTTAGTGTGGTGGTAGCTAGGACACGAGGAAGCTTAGTGTGGTGGTAGCTAGGACACGAGGAAGCTTAGTGTGGTGGTAGCTAGGACACGAGGAAGCTTAGTGTGGTGGTAGCTAGGACATGAGGAAGCTTAGTGTGGTGGTAGCTAGGACATAAGGAAGCTTAGTGTGGTGGTAGCTAGGACACGAGGAAGCTTAGTGTGGTGGTAGCTAGGACATGAGGAAGCTTAGTGTGGTGGTAGCTAGGACACGAGGAAGCTTAGTGTGGTGGTAGCGAGGACACGAGGAAGCTTAGTGTGGTGGTAGCTAGGACACGAGGAAGCTTAGTGTGGTGGTAGCTAGGACATGAGGAAGCTTAGTGTGGTGGTAGCTAGGACACGAGGAAGCTTAGTGTGGTGGTAGCTAGGACATGAGGAAGCTTAGTGTGGTTGTAGCTAGGACACGAGGAAGCTTAGTGTGGTGGTAGCTAGGACATGAGGAAGCTTAGTGTGGTGGTAGCTAGGACATAAGGAAGCTTAGTGTGGTGGTAGCTAGGACACGTGGAAGCTTAGTGTGGTGGTAGATAGGACATGAGGAAGCTTAGTGTGGTGGTAGCTAGGACATGAGGAAGCTTAGTGTGGTGGTATATAGGACGTGAGGAAGCTTAGTGTGGTGGAAGCTAGGACATGAGGAAGCTTAGTGTGATGGTAGCTACTACATGAGGAAGCTTAGTGTGGTGGTAGCTAGGACATGAGGAAGCTTAGTGTGATGGTACCTAGGACATGATGAAGCTTAGTGTGGTGGTAGCTAGGACATGAGGAAGCTTAGTGTGGTGGTAGCTAGGACATGAGGAAGCTTAGTGTGATGGTAGCTAGGATATGAGGAAGATTAGTGTGGTGGTAGCTAGGACATGAGGAAGCTTAGTGTGATGGTAGCTAGGATATGAGGAAGCTTAGTGTGGTGGTAGCTAGGACATGAGGAAGCTTAGTGTGGTGGTAGCTAGGACATGAGGAAGCTTAGTGTGGTGGTAGCTAGGACATGAGGAAGCTAGTGTGGTGGTAGCTAGGACATGAGGAAGCTTAGTGTGGTGGTAGCTAGGACATGAGGAAGCTTAGTGTGGTGGTAGCTAGGACATGAGGAAGCTTAGTGTGGTGGTAGCTAGGACACGAGGAAGCTTAGTGTGGTGGTAGCTAGGACACGAGGAAGCTTAGTGTGGTGGTAGCTAGGACATGAGGAAGCTAGTGTGGTGGTAGCTAGGACATGAGGAAGCTTAGTGTGGTGGTAGCTAGGACATGAGGAAGCTTAGTGTGGTGGTAGCTAGGACATGAGGAAGCTTAGTGTGGTGGTAGCTAGGACATGAGGAAGCTAGTGTTGTGGTAGCTAGGACATAAGGAAGCTTAGTGTGGTGGTAGCTAGGACATGAGGAAGCTAGTGTGGTGGTAGCTAGGACATGAGGAAGCTTAGTGTGGTGGTAGCTAGGACATGAGGAAGCTTAGTGTGGTGGTAGCTAGGACATGAGGAAGCTTAGTGTGGTGGTAGCTAGGACATGAGGAAGCTTAGTGTGGTGGTAGCTAGGACATGAGGAAGCTAGTGTGGTGGTAGCTAGGACATGAGGAAGCTTAGTGTGGTGGTACTTGCTCTTGGTCTCACGCTTTTGAGCGCAGATCTCGGGTTTAATTTGCATATTAGATGAAGATGGAATGAAAGATGTTATCACTGATGCAATCATGTTTCTAAGATGCATCTCATAGGATAGATAGATAGATACTGTATTTCACCTCAGTATAGTAGTTCCTTCAGTTAGAAATTTCATTTTTTTTCCAAAAACAAGATGCTTCACTTTTTCATTATATATTTTTAAATATTATTATTTTTTAATATGAAAATAGTCAAAGAAAAACTGTCTTTTCAGTTTTGTTAATCGTAAAAGAATATTTATCTGTCACAGGTAAAGTAGTTAATGTTTGTTTTTCCCTTTTCATGTCAGTTTTTGGATTTTAATTTAGTCGAATTCATCAAAATTATCCATCACACTGTGTAGCTGTGTTTTATTATTTACACTTTTAATGTTTTACAACTTTTTTTACGCACAGAAAGAAATAAAGAAATATCCTCTATAATTTTCAAGTTTTATGGTCTTCGTTATACTGTACTAGAAAGTTGAAATATATTTTATAGTCTTCATTATACAAGGAATTTGAAAACAATTTCTTTAGTTTATCAAAAAGGAATAGTCACTGTGAGGAAATTATGAACTAAATACATGATATAGAACGTAAATCAGCGTGCGTGTGTGCATGTGCGTGTGTGCATGTGCGTATGTGTGCATGTGCGTGTGTGTGCATGTGCGTGTGTGTGTGTGTGTGCGTGTTACATGCTTGCATAGATCAACTTGCTCTATACCAGGGCTACTCAACTCAACTACTATGAGCAAAGGTTCACTTGGACAAGTACCAATGTATGCAAAGGTCCGGATACATTTTTTACACGCAGTCATGAAAAGCAACAAATCCATGTACAGGTCAGTGTACTCATCATTTTCTATGAACTTCATTTTTACTCCTCATCTTATAAAATTTTACAAAATATGGAGACAAATAGTGAGAAAAATTAATTTTTACATTATATCGAACAAGTTTTGGATTTTTTTTACTCAAATTGGTTTAAATGGAGTTTTCAAACTGAAAAATTAATATATATACTGATTAACAGAATGGTATATAATATATACCATTCTGTCAACTTCATTGCACAGGTGATAATTACCAATATGAATTACCATTGAATGGAAGAAAATATCACTATTTAGCAATGCTAGAATACTGTATTCCATTCAGATAGAATAATGTATTAATCCCGCTCTTGTGTACCACATGATCCTGAACGTGGTAACAGCTGTTATTTAACTAAGCTTTCTCCTGAAGCCCGCGGTCCAACTACAACGCTCAGAAGGTCCGGATTCGGACCGCGGGCCGCCAGTTGAGTAGCCCTGCTCTATAGTTTGTTTGGAAATTTCCTTGAAAGTAAAGTCATTCCTCTCATTGTTGGAATAACAGCCCTTTAATTAGATGACTTATATCGTCCAGTGCTCAGCTGTCTACAAAAGCCAAAGAAATTATTATACGGCATTTCTGACAATACAAAATACTGGAAAAAAAATCCGTGCCACACCGTACCTGCCAGCTCGTCTCAGCCTCTTGGTTTCGTAGGAGTGATTGTCAGGAAGAGGAGGAGGAGAATACCACCGGGTCACCGAAGAGGAGGAGGATACCACCGGGTCACCGAAGAGGAGGGAGGAACTTCATCAGTGAAAACCAACATGGACTCTGAGATGGGAGGTCCAGTCTGACCAACCTGCTGGAGTTCTATTATCTATGACAGAGTTACTGAAATAAAGCAAGAAATATAGGAGTGGGCAGACTGCATCTTCTGGACTGCAAGAAAGCATTTGACACAATTCCTCACCAAAGCTTGAACAACAAGCACTGTTAAAATAAGTCATACAGAGGTCGTAACGTTCGCGTATGTGTGTGTATGTGAGTGTGTCCAGGCAGTATCCTTTGATCACAGCGTTCATAGTACCTGGAGAAGCCTTTGTGTATGTGTCTAGACAGTATGTATCCTGTGAACAAGCAGACTTCAGTAATATCGATATTCACAATATGGACAGTGACGTTAGTAATGTCACAATGGTGACTTTAGTATTGGGTGTGGTACCTGTGTTGATGGTTGTGGTAATGGTGTTGCTGGTTGTGGTACTGATTTTGCTGGTTGTGGTATTGGTGTTTGCTGGTTGTGGTACTGGTGTTGATGGTTGTGGTACTGGTGTTGATGGTTGTGGTACTGGTGTTGATGGTTGTGGTACTGGTGTTGATGGTTGTGGTACTGGTGTTGATGGTTGTGGAACTGGTGTTGATGGTTGTGGTACTGGTGTTAATGGTTGTGGTACTGGTGTTGATGGTTGTGGTACTGGTGTTGATGGTTGTGGTACTGGTGTTGATGGTTGTGGTACTGGTGTTGATGGTTGTGGAACTGGTGTTGATGGTTGTGGTACTGGTGTTAATGGTTGTGGTACTGGTGTTGATGGTTGTGGTACTGTTGAGGGTTGTGGTAATGGTGTTGCTGGTTGTGGTACTGGTGTTAATGGTTGTGGAACTGGTGTTGATGGTTGTTGTACTGTTGATGGTTGTGGTAATGGTGTTGCTGGTTGTGGTACTGTTGATGATTGTGGTAATGGTGTTGCTGGTGGTGGTGTTGATGGTTGTGGTATTGGTGTTGATGGTTGTGGTATTGGTGTTGATGGTTGTGGTACTGGTGTTGATGGTTGTGGTACTGGTGTTGATGGTTGTGATACTGGTGTTAATAGTTGTGGTACTGGTGTTAATGGTTGTGGTACTGGTGTTGATGGTTGTGGTACTGGTGTTGATAGTTGTGGTATTGGTGTTGATAGTTGTGGTATTGGTGTTAATGGTTGTGGTACTGGTGTTGATGGTTGTGGTACTGGTGTTAATGGTTGTGGTACTGGTGTTGATGGCTGTGGTACTGTTGATGGTTGTGGTAATGGTGTTGCTGGTTGTGGTACTGGTGTTAATGGTTGTGGAACTGGTGTTGATGGTTGTTGTACTGTTGATGGTTGTGGTACTGGTGTTGATGGTTGTGGTACTGTTGATGGTTGTGGTAATGGTGTTGCTGGTGGTGGTGTTGCTGGTGGTGGTGGTGGTGTTGATGGTTGTGGTATTGGTGTTGATGGTTGTGGTACTGGTGTTAATGGTTGGGGTATTGGTGTTGATGGTTGTGGTACTGGTGTTGATAGTTGTGGTACTGGTGTTAATGGTTGTGGTATTGGTGTTGATGGTTGTGGTACTGGTGTTGATAGTTGTGGTACTGGTGTTAATGGTTGTGGTATTGGTGTTGATGTGGTACTGGTGTTGCTGGTTTTGGTACTGGTTCTCCTGGCTGTGATACCGGTGTTGCTGGTTGTGGTTCCAGGGTTCTTCTTCCCCGAGGTCTGGCCTCAGGCCAGGCCTCTTGAATTTAGTGGCTTGATGAACCAAACTGTTAGTTCAGTCTACACTCATTGTGACGTCGTATCCCATGGTCCAACTTTAGCGTTCTCCAGAAAACGCACACTCGAAATTTTTAAATGCGTCCAGCGCTTCTAGACATAAGCCGCTCTTGATATTTATGCGAAAACATTGGCTAATGTACATTAACCTAGCTAAAAGTATTCTAGTGGGCAGTCTGAAGAATTTCGAACGCGCAGTGGTTAAAAGACCTCGAAATTTAAACGTTATACGGTTGATAACCCAGGCAGACTCGATAAAACTAGGTAGTGTGGCTTATTTATAGTCGAGAAATTCCTAGGCATTTATTCTAGGTGAGCAGGGGAAGCAGAATTCAGTTCCTGGTCCTTTCGGTTGAGGGCTGAACTCCCTACTACTGTGCTGTGAGGTACTACCTCCCGGTCAGCCACCGCTCATGGTCAGTAGTAGGTGCTCGTCCAGCCCCTAAATCACCTCCAGCCCCTCTCGTAAACAATGACATTAATATATATTTTGGGGCCCTAGCGGTAAAGTTGTTTTCCTGTTCCGAGAGTCGCTGCGGCTGTGACTTGAATGGCGACGGTGGGTGAAGCGAGTCGTCGTTGCTGAGACTGTGACTTGAATGGTGACGGTGGGTGAAGCGAGTCGTCGTTGCTGAGGCTGTGACTTGAATGGTGACGGTGGGTGAAACGAGTCGTTGCGTGGTGATATTTTCCGTTGTTAAAGCAGGTGTCATTAACGATATACCCAGCAGGGAGACACTACCGTCCTGTCATGTAAATGTGAAACAGAAGCTTATTGAATGTTTTATACTCTAGCAGGATTACTGGTCTGTGTTTCATGAACATGTGAAATAGCAGGTGAAACTTATACTTGCGTACAATGTCAACCTTGCTATTCTGTGTGTTACTTAATAGTTTTAGGTTAAGAAAGACTTGTGAGAATACTGGACAGATACCTTCTGACAAGGGTCTTAGATGATGACCAACTACTGGAGCTATTGGATACCTGACTGAGGCCTTCTACTGGCCTAGCGGTCCACCCCCTTTCAAATTTAAAGATATTATTTGATATGATATTATTAGGTGTTACTTAATAGATCGTAGTCCTGTAATATTTACTTTCCAATTTAATAAGTATTTTTCTAGACCAAGTCTAATTGGCGATGATCCGCCGGAAACAACAGCAGATACGAAGGGTAAGGCGAGCGGCTGGATGGCAAGTTGTATTGGTACAGGAGCATGAAGGTAAACTTGGCATGGTAGCACCACTGCTGCAGGGATAGGGACGTTGTATAAGCAGAAAGATAAGGGGGAGGGGGGAAGAAGTCACGTAAATGAGATCGTGCCGCGGGAGCGATGACCCCGAACCACATACAGGCAAAACCGCTGTAGGGGTCAGAGGGGAAGGAGTAGGATTGTTACTTGTTTTTTCTTTATTTAAAAGTGTGCTGTTGTTCTGCTCTACAGTATATAATAGTTACATAGTGAGAACAAAAGCTAGCTGTGTTTTCCCTGTCATATTCCATACAGAATGGATTTCATACATTAACATGTGATTAATCTGTAATCAGTTTCGAAGAGTTTTTTTATCACCGCAGCGAGGCCTGAGACCAGGCCTCATGGTGGATCAGGGTCTGATCAGCCAGGCTGTTACTGCCGGTCCCACGCAAATTGACGTACGAACCACAGTCCGGTTGGTCAGGTACTGACTTTAGGTGCCTGTCCAGTGCCTTGTTGACATAATGTTAAAATGCGTCCGCCTGAGCTGAGTGACTTCAGAAGGGCAAGTATTCCATTAAGGGTTCAGCAGCTACGGGAGTTTCAAAGTGTTCTTTCCAACAGAGCTGGAGTAATTATTTGGGAATTACCATCTCTCAGGATGGCTTATCCCATTAGTATTGATGCTGGGAGTGGGAGTGGGGGAAGGAGTGGTTGGCAGCATCATATGAGCATATGAATGGTGGTTGGCAGCACTGTCGTATAATCATTATTTTAATTGCCGTCATTAGATACAATGCAGTGTGTGGATGCCTGAAATCCTTAATACACTTGAATCCTTCCAACAGCTTTGCATTGCAAAAACTTTCCAGGATGCGATCACAACAGCAGTCGACTATAAGCCAGGCACCTGTGTTGAGCAGGTACACCAGATGTAAGGAGACTTGTTCCACTTTGGATAGGTCATTAGACCTGGGTGGTAGTGGTTGCTCTGTTGTATGTGCAACGAAATCAGGAGATATGACAATGCGGAGGGCATTGTTGCATGGGTAGATAAGAGAAGCACTGCTGCATGAGCAGAGAGGTAACTCACTGCTGCATGGGCAGAGATTGCACGGAGGAGACTGTTAGGCATCACTAACCTCTTGTGTGGCTCACCAGATTGTTGGTGCTCATAAGTTAGTTTGTGGGCTCGAGGTGTATCCACTTAGCTGGTGATCGGGAAGACTGAAGGAGTGACGTGCTATCATGTGTGATCCAGTACGTACACACATACACGCACACGCACGCACGCATACACATACACGCACACGCACGCACGCGCACGCACACACATACACGCACACGCACGCACGCGCACGCGCGCGCACACAACACACACACACACACACACACACACACACACACACACGCACACGCACATACATATGCAAATGAGCCTTCCACAGATCTGAATATTGATTCTTACTTAAATCAATTTGTTGGTCGTAAGAAAAATAAAATATAAATTGGTGGTGGGTGTGGAGTGACTATTGAAGATGGTGCAAGAACGGCGGTGAGAGGGCTAGTGGCAGCGGCGCAGGCTGCTACGGAGGACACGCTGTTGCAGTGTCAGCAGTTACGGTGGAGGAGTGAGTGCAGGGGAAGCGGCGGTAGTTGCAGCAGCAGCTGTGCAGCTTCACCCTAAAGATCTTGGATGATTGTTTATCCTCTGAGAAGGTAAAATAGAAGAGAAACGACCTTGTGTCAGAGATACTGAGGGTCGTCTCTTTCGTGCATCAGGTGAGAGGGAATTTGTGACCACCGGACACGTTATACTTGCTGATTACATTGTGACTTATTAAACTGTTGCTTCCTCCTTCCTGTCTGCCCACGTCTGGTCAGAGGCTCTCCACCTTTCCTCTTTTAAATTCCTCCCTTCTTCCCTCTCTCTTACTACTTTCTCCTTCCCTGCCTTTTCATATTTTCTGTCTCATTCCATTGTCCTAGTTTCTCCCTCCCTCTTTTACCTTCCCTCTTCCAAGTGGTACCACTTTCTACTGTTGTTGTTAATTATTGTTATTGCTGCTGCTGATGATGATGATTATGATGATCGCTGTTGTTTCTATACATACTACTACTGCTGCTAATGTTGTATTGGGGTTGCCAGTGCTGCTACTGATGAATGGTGGTGTGCTGATGAATGCTGGTGCTAATGTTGCTATAACGATTAATCTTTTACTGTTGGCGCTGCTGCTGATTTATTTTCTAATGCTGAGTTGTTGTTGTTGTTGTTAACACTCTGACTGTCTCCCACCAGGTAGGTTCACCGGACGAAGACGAAAACATTTTCGTCACTCATTCAATCACTGTCTTGCCAGAAGTTCACTGACATCACATTTCACATAACCCTCCAAACCGCAATATACCCCCCTTCCCACCTCCAGGATTGAAGTCCAGCTAACCCGTTCCCCTGAATCCTCTTAAATGTTACCTTAATAACACTCCGGCAGCATATCAAATCATAAAAAAACAAAACACTTTACTCTCACTCCCAACACGCTTGCACAAGCTTGTTGGATGACCAAGCCCCTAGCACCCAAAACCTCCTCTACCCCCTCCCTCCAACCATTCATAGGCTACCCTTCCGTCCCTCCACTTCTGATTAATACGTCCTCCTAGATGTCCTATTTTTTCTCCGTCCTCTTTAAATGTCTAAACCACTTCATCAGTCCCTCCTCAGCCCTCTGAATATTACTTTTGCTAACGCCACACCTAATCTGCAGGCTCCGAATTCTCTGCATAATATTCACACCACACATTGCCCTCAAACACCTCTCAACTGCCTCCAGCCTCCTCCTTGATGCAACATGTATCCTTCACCACTCTTAATCTCAAATTTACTCCCCATATAATCCTCCCTATGCAAATCACCTCTACATTATAAAAACCTTTCATATTCAACTTTTTCTCCCTTGCCACCCTTTTGACTTTGTCATTCCTGCACCTACCTTTGTATACCCACAAACGTCTGTTGCAGACACTAACACTGCAGTGTTATATCTACACCATACCTCCTGGACCCCTTCATTACCTGTACCCTCTCTAGCCCATCTTTCTCCCAATAGTTGCTTATACCATAATTGTCTCTTCCTTTAATTTATTAACTTTCACTTCTTCCTTACCTTCCTGCCCCATCCTTTACTTCCCTATTTTTCCCTACTTTGTCTTTTTACATCTTCTCTCTCCGTCTTTATTTCCATTTTCCCTTCGTTTTCCATTCTCTCCCGCTTCTCCCCTTCACATCTTCCTTCTTTCCTTTCTAATTCCTCGTCATCTTTCTGCTGCTGCTGCTGCTGCTGCTGCTGCTGCGCTGCTGCTGCTGCTGCTGCTGCTGCTGCTGCTGCTCCTCCTCCTCCTCCTCCTCCAGCAGTTCGTGAGCATGTGGCGAGCCAGAGCCTGATATTAAACTTTCTCCTACCATAAAGATATACAGCTCGGGTCGATGGGGGTTCTGCAGTACTGCTGGCCGGTCTGCCCTACTCCTTACCTCGCCGCCTCATCCTCCTTATCCTCTTCTTCCTTCCTCACTTCATCCTCATCCTCTTCCTCCCTTTATCCCCATCCTTTTCTTCCTCCATTCTCATCCTGTTCTTCCCTTCATTCTCATTCTGTTTTCGTCCCTTCATCCTCATCCTGTTCTTCCTCCCTTAATCCTCATTCTGTTCTTCCTCATCTTCTATATTCGTCCTCATTCTGTTCATCCTCATTCAATTCTTCCTCACCATCCTGTTCTTTCATCCTCATCCTGTTCTTTCCTCCTCACTACTTCCCTATAACGCCATTGTCTTCTCCATCCTCCTTTTCCCCCTCTTACATCTTTCTTACTGACTGCAAGTTCTCTTGTTTCTTTCTCTAGCTTCATCACTGCTCTAATTCTTCATCTTGCCTCTTCAATTTCATTTTCTGGCTTATAACTCTCCTGTTTTTTTCCTTTCCTTTTATATAACTTTTTTTATGTTCTCATTTTTTCTTGGCTCCATCCTGGAAATATATATATATATATAATACACACACAAGCGGCCAGTGAAGAGGCGGGGCCAGGTGCTATGAATCGACCCCTGCAACCACAACTAGGTGAGTACACACACACACACACACACGCGCGCACACAAACCCTCTTGGTTACATCTTGTAATCAATCATGTAACCTTATCATGTAACCTAATAATCTATGCATTCTGCCCCAGGACCAGACTCGTGGAATTCCATATTCATCAGAGATTGTAAGAAAACCTGATCTCGCGCCTTTAGTATTTAATGGACACAGGAGTCATCCCATAATCATTAAAAAACACTTATATTGCTCCTATTCACAAAGGAGGCAGTACAACAATGGAAAAAAAAAAATTAGACTAATAGCTTTAACTTCACATATAAAAAATCTTCGAACGGGTCCTAAGAAGGAAAATTACCAAGCACATGGAATCACTGTTGTATAATTCAGGGTAGTATGGGTTTAGGGCAATTTGCCTCTGCTGTTCAGAACTGCTATATTACGACATGGTCCTGAATGCTCTGGGAGACAAGGTAAATGATGGTGAAGTGTACTCTAATTTTGCAAAACAAAACAAAAAAGTGTTCAACAAGTGCGACTATGGTGAGATTGCACACAAATGCGTGCCAAAGGAATAAGTGGAAAAGTGAGCAGATGGATATTTAACTTCTTAACAAATAGAACTCAGAGAGTAGTAGTAATCAGAGTGAAGTCGAAGGCTGCCATAGCAAAAAGCTCTGTTCATCAAAGCACAGTGCTCTCCTCAGTTATGTTTCTCATTCTTATATACAACATTGACAAGGACATAAATCGTAGCACCGTAACATCCTTTGCGTATGGCACTGTAATAATTGTGAGAGTGGCATCCGCCGAAGAAAGAGCAAATCTTCAAGCAGTATGAATCGAGTCTTCCAGTGGGCCTCAGACAACAATATAATGTTTAAAGAGGACAAGTTTCAGCTGCTTCGCTATGAGTGAATGGACAAATTCAAATCATTCAATAGAGCGAAATTTCCGTGTGCGAGACTTGAGAGCGATGATATCAGATCTCATATTTCAAGGACCGCAGCAGTGATGCCATTGCTACAGCAAGGAAAATGATAGGCTGGATAACTAGAACCTTAAAGATAAGAGATGTTGAACCCAATTCTGATACTTTTCAAGTGGCTTGTTCTCTCCAGACTAGAATGTTGTATACTAACGGTCCCCTTCAAGACAGGAGATTGCCGAACTAGAAAATGTAGAGAGGTTTCACTGCCTGTGTACATTCAGTCAAGCATCTGAACTGCTGGGAATGCTTGAAGTATCTTAAGTGCATTTCTTGAAACGTAGGGAATAAAAGTACATCATAATTTACACCTGGAAAATCATAGAGGTATTGGTTCCAAGCTTGTGCACTGAAATCACTTCGTTTGACACAGACTTGACTAACAGTGCAACGGTTCTACGAGTACACTAAGAGAACTCATGAGTGTCAGAGTTCCCCGACTCTTCAACACCCTTTCTCTGCATAAGGAAAACTACCAACAAACCTTTGGAACCCGACAAGTTGCAGCCGGGCTGTGGTTTCTACGTTGAACTGTTTGCGGCCAGCAGTAACAGCCTGGTTGATCAGGCCTTAATCCTTCAGGAGATCTGGTCTGGGACCGGGCCGCGGAGGAATGGGGAATTGACCCCCGGAAACATCCTTCAGTTATGAAGAATTAGATACACCCCAGGAGCCCGGCTCCTGGGGTAGAAACACTCTTGAAATTCATCAAAAGTATATTTCTTCAGTCTGCTGGTAACATGTTGAAGTCCTGAACCACGGATGTTGATATGGTGTTCTTTTATTGTTCCCATGGCGAACCTGCTTTTAACTGAGGTATTTGATACTTCCTCTCGTATCTCTCGCACCAGTATGTTGTTATGGTGTGTGTAAATTTGGGACTAAGCCCTCGAGTAACTTCTATGTATGTATTTATGAGGGATCTCTTTTCTTCGCTCCCGAGAGTTTTTTCCAAGTACTTTGAGATAGTATTTCCATTAGTTTAAGTTCTTTATTGGCTCTGTTGCAGGCAGTAAACTATCTCCCTGTATCAGTTCCAGTTCTGTTCCTTATTAGTATTATTATTATTATTATTATTTTGCTGACGCTACGCTTTCTCTGCGTTTTCCACTTCCTCTTCCTGAGAGAAGTAGGAGTAGGAAGCGGGTAAGAGGCAAGGCAGGTTCTTTAAGAAGTTGTGAGGTGAGGCAGTATGTGTATTGTGTTGTTTCTCTTGTTGAAGGATGTACCTGTGTAATTGTGTACCTGCTGTTGTTTCTGCTGTTCTGTTGCAGGATGTACCTGTGTTTATGTACCTGTATTTGTATGTACCTGCTGATGGTGCTGCTGAATGTACCTGTATGTTTGTTTACCTGCTGCTGGATGTACCTGTATGTTTGTTTACCTGCTGCTGGATGTACCTGTGTTTTTGCATTTGATGCTGCTTGATGTACCTGTGTATTCGTGTACCTACTACTGCTACCTCTGCTGTTGTTGGATGTACCTGCTGTTACTGGGCAAATAGAACGAAAAAAAATGTTTGGAGAAATGGGGAAATTGAACTGAAAATGAATACTTCATAAGTCCAAATAATAGACAGAGGGAACAATAACACCATTAATGAAATTTAAAAAAAAAATATTTCTAATATAAAATATCCAGGTCAATAATCACGAGGTATTAGGCCTCTAAAGATAGAACTTATACTGAAGACAACAAAGAAATAACTGAAATACTGCAGTCACAATAAAAAAATTGTGTTTAGTAAGGGATTAATAACACTAAAATTATTTTTGGTTATAAATGAAACACTTAAAAATCTGCCGACATCTTCATAATTTGACATAACCTGACATCACTCTCCGAAGAAGCCATTGTTACTATGCCTAAGCACTCTGCTCCAGGTCCAGACTCATGGAACTTCATATTCGCCAAACACTGCAATAAAAGGCTCTTATGTGCCTTAAATAGAGATGGAGTGTGGCCACAAGACTCAAGACTCATCCGAGCCATTAACAATCTCTAATATAACCCTACTTAGTAAAGGTGACTGTAAAGAAAATGCAAAAAAATGTTGACTCGAATGTCACATTATCAAAATGTTTTAGTTTTAAGAAACATGATTGCTAAACACATGGATTCAGTACATTTAAAAAACCACGGGAAACACCGGTATAGAGAAGGTCATTCCTGCCCCTCTAAAGTGTTGAATTATTATAACCTTTTCTTTGATGCACTGAGAGACAACATTCAGATATAGTGTGCACAGATTGTGCAAAAAAAGAAAAGAAAAATATGATCATAATGTAATAGTGGACAGGATGTGTGTAAGTGGAATAACTGGAAAAGCATCCTGATGTATTTAACTTTTTACTAAACAGAACTTAATGAGTTTTAGTGAACAAAGTAAAATCAGAGGCTGGCACAGTGATGAGCTCTGTTCTTCATAGTACGCCTCAATTCTCTTTCCCCATTCTCGTATCACATAAATATCATACCACTGTATCATCCTTTACAGACCACACTAGTGTCATCCATTGAAGTCACAAGATTTTTTTAACTGTATGTAAACCAAGCATTCCGGTCTACCTGGAGTCTACCTGGAGGGCATTCCGGGGGTCAACGCCCCCGCGGCCCGTTCCGTGACCAGGCCTCCTGGTGGAGCAGGGCCTCATCAACGAGGCTGTTACTGGGCCACAAAAACGCCTTCGTTCTGAAGTTTAAAGAAACCTGGAGCCAGCAAAATAAATACGGAAGTTGAAGATTGTAGTTTGTATTGTGGGAGGTGGTATTTAATTGCTGGGACCAGACCTTGAAATGAGTTAAGATAATAACTTCTATTCTGAAAATATAGATAGCCTCCCAACTACAAACAACATGCGAAAGGGACACAGACGAGAAAAATCAATATATATATATATATATATATATATATATATATATATGTCGTGCCGATTAGGTAAAACTGGTCAATTAGCAAGAACTCATCTAAAATTAAATCCTTTCTAAAATTTTCTCTTATACGTTTAAAGATATATTTTTTTAATTTATGTTAATGTAAAAATTTATAATTTTGTACCAAGAGAAACTTTGAAAACCTACCTAACCTTATTACAACAAGCGCAATTTAATTTAGCCTAACCCAACTAAATATATTTTAGATACGTTAACATTAATTTAATAATAAACAAACACAATGAAATATATTTTTTTCGTTATGTTCAGAATGATTTTGGCGAAATTATTGCATACACAAATTTTCACTTGTCTTATATGGCAAGGTGAGCGTTGCTATTTAAGCCAAAATAGCAAGTTTTACCTAATCGGCACGACATATATATATATATATATATATATATATATATATATATATATATATATATATATATATATATATATATATATATATATATATATATATATATATTAATGAAAGTACAGATGGCGAGCCCAATAATAAAGCGACCATAGGAGGCAAACTTAACACAGGAAACAGTGCAAGACCAGATACAGGCACCAACAACATAGTTAAAGTGAATATTTTTATGAGTCTACCAAAATTGCTGCGTCATTTTCCGTAGTGACATTACCAAAGACATATTTCTTTGCCGCCCCTACAAACTTTTCCATGAAAATGTACAATAAATAGCCGAATAAGAAACAGTGTTATTACAGACTTCCTCGTATTCTACATCAAAGGAAGAAGTCAAACCCACATGGCCATGAAAGCCAACGTGGAAACACTTACCTAGCTTAGCTTGTGCGTGTAATTACTGAATTATACTTGTTACTGTAAGTCGCATCTACAATGGTGAAGCAAAAGCTCCTGGCTTTCTTCCTTAATCTTCCTTGGCCTTCATAATCGGTTCCCAGCTTTGACTTTTTTTTAAGTTGCAAAAAAATGAAAACTTTAAAAGATGTTTAGATAATGAGAACTTTAAAAACTAGAGAAATAGAGTCAGTGATGATACTAATCAAATTTGTGCTCTCACGTCTAGAATATTATACTGTGCTCAGAGCTCTGCTCATGCCAGGAGAAATATACTGCCTGTATAGTCAATAAAGCACTTGAAATATACCAGGAAGATAGTGGAGGACCACGTTCTAATTCTACACACTACTATGACAACTTACTGTTATCTACCATCTTATTGGATTACGAAATATACGATGAGGTGTAAAATATATCTTGTGAAAAACAGAGGAGCTATAAGCGCAGTAAGAGAACACTGTGTCAACATCTTTGTCCCAAGGCTCTTCAAAATGCTACCAGCAGATATTAGAAATATTAACTAAACAAGTATAGAAGACTCCAAGAGGAAACCGGATCAAACAGGTTGTGATGGATATGTGGGCCAGTGGGCTGCTAACAGCAACAGCTTGTTTGATCAAAATAAGCGTGGAAGTTGCCTCACTAGAAGATACGGAAAACAATGCAGGTAAACATCACTGAAGTTTATTAGTGGGCAGTGAAAAATATTGTCTTGTTCAGTGGGAACCATTTCTAATTGATCTGATATGGAAAGAATGAAGAAGTCAAAAGGAACACTGAATACCAAACACAGAACATGTGAAAGGTAATGAAATAATAATGTCAGCTGACGTACCATTTAGAGAACACAATAAGGCAAAAGCCGCAATGGCCAGAAAAATAAAAAGTTTAATAATAAAAGCGTTCAACAAAACATAACGCCACTAATGACATTAATCAATTCACTTGTGCTTTTTTTTCGAGAATTTTGTTCATTCTGGATGGTTCCGTTCAGAACGTAAGACGAAGGTGACGACAGCCAGGAGAATGACGGGGTGGGTGTTGAGAACCCTCAAAACAAGGGAAGTAATACCAATGGTGACACTTCAGATCGCTAGTGCTCCCTCATTTGGGATATTATTCAGTGTTGACGACCCGGTTCAAGGCAGGAGAAATATCAGAGCTGGAACAAATACAGAAATCGTTTACGGCTCACATAGAGCCAGTAAAGCATTTAAAAGAAGATATCAGAAACACTGCTGGGAGAAGTGTAGAAGTCTTCAAGAGGAAGCTGGAGAAGTATCTTCACCAGGTGCCAGATCAACCAGGCTGTGATGGATCTGTGGGGCAGCGGGCCTCCAGCAGCAACAGTCTCGTTGACCAGGCCTAGCACCAAGACGAACCTGGCCCATGGCCAAAGGAAAAAGGAAAGGCAAAGGAAAGAGGTCAGAGCTGAATAAAGTATAGATAGAACGAAAGTACATGTATCAAAGTGAGGCACCAAAAAAATTGAAGTTTGTAATTTTGTTTTCTTAGCCCGTCATCAGACACGTTACCTAAGTTATGCATAATGTTCTAAATGATTCTTTGTAAAGGTTCCTGGAGTCTATCCAGTTGTTCGCCAACCTCACACGCTGCCAGTGATGCTGATGTGCATCTCCGGCGATAACTTGGCAGTGATGTTGTCTCCCCGGTCCTCATCTGCATGCCTTCATCGATATGCGTTTACGTGGGTTGAGTCTAATGCTTGTGACCCCGCCTTTTAAACTACTTTGACCGTCATTACCGGTTGTTGGCCTCTTGTATGTAGGCCCATAATCGCTTATTGGCTGTTACTCATTACTGTACTCATTGCTGGATTACAGCTGTACTCGTGGAGATGGTGGTGGGGTAGTGGCGGTGGTGTTTGCCATGGATGTAGGGATGTTGGTGATAGTAGTGGTAATAATAGTGGTAGTAATAGTGGTTGTGCTGTCGTAGTAATTTTGGTTTTTGCTGTGGTGATAGAAGTGATAATGTTTGTGTGGTGGTATTAGCAGTGACAGTGTTATAGTGGTGGTGGCACCAGTGGTAATGATTTTTTTTTGTAGCGGTGTTTGTAGTGGTGGTTCTGGAAATCTCTGGTAATACTGATACCTGTGGCAGCAGGGGTTGAGGTGGGGGATGGTTGTGGTTATGGTAGTAGTTACTGGTTGCAGTAGTGGTGATAGCTGGTGTGGGTAGGGAAAGTGACTGACAAAAAAATGTGTACTGGGAGTAAGCAAAAAGAGAAAGTGGCAGGCCAAAAGCACAGGAGGTGAGGCACCAGACTTGTATATTCAGTGAGTTAAGAGACACTGAGACGGCGAAAAGTGAAAAAGCATGATGGAGAAAATGATAACTGAGGAGAGATGGAGGGAGGAAGGCCAAAATGTGTACATCATAATAAAGAAGAAAAGAAGAAAAAGTCAAGTGAGCCCAAGATGAAAATATAAGAAATGCAAATTAATATTAACGACAGTAAAGCAAGAGTTAGGAGGAGGAGAAGGAAGGCGAAGAATAGGTGGGAGGAGGAGGAGGAGGTGCTGGTGGAAGGAGGGGGAGGAGGATAAGACTACATGACTGCGGAAATTACATCTCAGACCAGAGACAGTATTTGAGTCAAATGTCAATACACTTCTTGGTATCATGTTGTGTCCCTCAATAGTCCGATGTGTTTCTTACAAATGGTATTATTTTATAACATGAAGATTTCTTGGAATGTGTCGCCTCTCACTTGACGATATTTTCTTCAGAATCATCTTCATGGAATTGGAATCTTGAGTGTTAAAATTTTCTCCTTACCTTCATTCCTCACTCTCTTCATCCCTTCTTTCCTTCCAGTTAACTTCTTCCTATCTCTTTCCCTCCTTTCTTACATTCCTTCCTACACCCCAAGATTCCTCGCTCCCTCTTAACTCCCCTCGTGCCATCTTCCTTTCTCCTACTTTCGTTTTTTTTTTCCATTCTGACCATCTTGCCTCCATCTTTTATCAGCGTCCTGCTTGAGGCTGCTTACTGCTGCTGTGGATGATAACTCTACTGAAGGTGTTGCTTGTGCGTGGTGAGCTGAGAGTGAAGAACCCGTTGCTTGCAGTCTCTGATGGAGTGAGTTTGAGAGTGTAGCTCGTTGAAGGTTTGGTGCATGTAGGAGCATTCATCATCTAGGTATTAAGAGCTGGAGATTTGATGTGCTTGCAAGCAAAATACAATAATGATGCCTCGTTTAATTCGTGTCCCGTCTGGAATAAAAATGTGGATCATTTTTATTCTTAAACTTTCTATAGACTTGCAATCTTAGGGAGTTTCCTATTTCTGGATAAGAATGTCGAGGAAAGGTAATCCGTCATCTGTCTCCTTCAGGTTTTTCAAGTCCTCTTCAAGTGGGAATTGTATCGATGGTTCAACTTTATAGAGTCTTATCGCCAGGTTGTGGATGGCTAAACATATGAGGGTGATAACGAGGACGTGATGTTCCTAGTGAACCTAGGTGACGTTGACTGTCCCACAGAATCAATGAAACATCTAGATTATTGAAAACATCTCAAGCACTTGGATTGTTCTATCTGGCCTGGAGTTTTACGACTTCCTGACCATGGGTTCAACCCCCACCCGTTCAGTGGTTTGTTTGCAGTCGTGTTATTACGATTTAGTGAGTCAAGATAAATATATATATATATATATATATATATATATATATATATATATATATATATATATATATATATATATATATATATTATTTATATACGAGTACGTGGAAGATACACGTGACCCCGGCCCCTAGCTTGCACAGTGCTATAACACTAAAGTAAAAGATACGTGAGAAAGTGCAGTTATGGGTACAATTATAGAACACTATGTCAACATCGGGGGACCAAAACGAAGATAAACTTTTTCAAGACGCCAAACAGCTTCCTGCCACAAGTGTTGGATCAGCTGGGCTGTGATGGTTGTGTGGGTCTGCGGACCGCTAATATGAACAGCCTGGCTGATAAAGACGATCAGACCTGAGACCTGACTGCGGGGGCAGAACAACTCTTGAAAACCGTCGCAAGTAAAACTATTGTCTTTATTGCCTTGACAAAGTTCCTGGTGATCAAAACATAGCTATAATAAAATATCTTATTAAGTGCACATGTGTCCATACACCTAACATTAGTAGTAGCAGTAGTAGTAGTGGTGGTAGTATAAGTGATAATAGTAGTAGTAGTAGTGGCAGCAGAGGTGCAAGTAGAGGTAGTAGTAGCAGTACACGTAGTTGTGTGGTGAGATAAGGATCAACATTTCTCGTTTCCAGTTAAAACTCCATGTACGCATTTTACACTATGTTTTCTTTTGCTTAAAATAACGAACATATTTCTCATTTGTCAACATTTCAGTATTGTCTGAGCCCAAACGGGTTTAGTGTTTTTCATTTATAATATATAAATGGAGAAAACCTTACTTTTTGCTGATGATACTGTGCTTATGGGAGATTCTAAAGAAAAGTTGCAAAGGTTCGTGGATGAGTTTGGGAGAATGTGTAAAGGTAGAAAGTTGAAAGTGAACATAGATAAGAGTAGGGTGATGAAGGTATAAAATGATTTAAATTAAGAGAATATGGATATCTTTATCATTATAATCTCTGCAAAAACCTCCGTGTAAACTCGGCAATGTTATGATAACTATCATCTCTCTCTCTCTCTCTCTCTCTCTCTCTCTCTCTCTCTCTCTCTCTCTCTCTCTCTCTCACACACACACACAAAAACCATTCATCCGCAACCACTCGTTCATACGATCACCTCAAGGTAATTTGAAAAAGATTCCGGGGGTCATCGCTCCCGCGGCCCCACTCCCAGACTAGGCCTCTTGTTTGTTGCCCTGATCAGCCAGGCTGTTAGTGCTTGCCGCACGTAGTCCAACGCAATCACCACATCTCCGCTGATCAGGAAGTAATCAACCAAATAATCAACTCTCTGCGTACCCACACATACAACCAATCTCTCTCTCTCTCTCTCTCTCTCTCTCTCTCTCTCTCTCTCTCTCTCACATACACACGCATACACACACAAACACGTACATACGTACGTACGTTCCAGCAGTCATTGTGAGTCAGCATCACTAACTTGGGTCAGGCTGGTGAGTTTTCTCCACAATCAGTATTATTGTGAGTGTACCCGCTGGCCCCTGCTGTGTTGGAGGAGCAGGAAGACTGCCCCTGCTGTGTTGGAGGAGCAGGAAGAGCGCTGCTTTGTTGGAGGAGCAGGAAGAGCGCTGCTTTGTTGGAGGAGCAGGAAGAGCGCTGCTGTGTTGGAGGAGCGGGAGGAGTGTTCTTGTGTTGGAGGAGGAGGAGTGCTGTTGTGTTGGAGGAGCAGAAAAAACTTTTATATACCATTGAATGCCACTGTTAGGTTATAAGCCATTATTTATAAGGAAATGCAAAATTCTACTGTCAGGAGTACTCAGTATTCATTTTCGAAAGAGCTTAGATGTAGCTGAGATGACAGAGGCAGATGCTAGGAGAGAGAGATGCTGCTGCTGCTAGGAGAGAGAGAGAGAGAGATGGTGCTGCTGCTGAGTGAGAGAGATGCAGCTGCTGCTAGTTGTGGTAATAGTATCTAAAGTTTCTAGACCGATACAAATACTGCTAGTCGTAGATGAGAGGAGGAAGAGGAGGAGATGGTGGTTGTGGTGGTGGTGGTGGTGGTGGTGGTGGCGATGGAGGAGGAGGAGGAGGAGTGACAGTGTTTGTTGTACGGTTAGTGTTGTGTAGGAGAGTATCATCATTTGCAGATGACACTAAAATAAGCATGAAAGTCACTACGGTAGAGGACACTGAAAAATTACAGGAGGACATAAGCAGGGTCTTCCAGTGGGCAGTGGAGAACAACATGACGTTCAATGGTGATAAGTTTCAGCTGCTTAGGTATGGAAAAAATGAAGAACTCAAAAGGAACACTATATACAAAACGCAAGAGGGTCACCACATAGAACGAAAGGAACACGTAAAGGACTTGGGAATAATTATGTCTGCTGATCTGTCGTTTAAAGACCATAACAAGACAAAGATCACAACAGCCAGGAAGATGACGGGGTGGGTATTGAGAACTTTCAAAACAAGGGAAATAATGCCGATGGTGACACTATTCAAATCGCTAGTGCTCCCTCACTTAGAATACTGCTCAGTGCTGACGGCCCCGTTCAGGGCAGGAGAAATAGCAGAGCTGGAACAAATCCAGAGATCGTTTACGGCTCACATTGAGCCATTGAAACATCTAAATTATTGGGAACGCCTTCAAGTCTTGAACATGTACTCATTGGAGCGGAGGAGAGAGAGATACATGATAATATATACATGGAAAGTACTTGAGGGCCTGGTCCCAAATCTGCACACTGCCATAACAACATACTGGAGTGAGAGATATGGGAGAAAGTGTAAAATAAACCCAGTGAGGAGCAGGGGTGCGGTGGGGACAATACGGGAGCACTGTATTAACATCCGGGGTCCCAGACTATTCAACATCTTACCAGAAGATATCCGAAACACGGCTGGAACCAGTGTAGAAGCCTTCAAGAGGAAACTGGACAAATATCTTCACCAGGTGCCAGATCAACCAGGCTGTGATGGATATGTGATATGGATATGGCCCATGGCCGGGCTCAGAGACTGGCCCATGGCCGGGCTCAGAGAGTAGATACTCTCGAAACTCTTCAAAGGTATGTGGGGCAGCGGGCCTCCAGCAGCAACAGCCTGGTTGACCAGGCAAGCACCAGACGAGCCTGGCCCATGGCCGGGCTCAGAGAGTAGATACTCTCGAAACTCTTCAAAGGTATATCAAAGGTATACAGTGGTGGGGTTAAGGTACCATTCCCTCGAGGTGATGAAGACGGTGATAAACGTCACTTTCTCCTGGGTTATGATAGTGACCTCTTCACCTTACCTGTATACCATTGTTTATCTGAATACTTAGTGTTTTCTTCCATTTTACCCTTCATCTGTCTATTGTCTACCACTTCGTGGCTCCATGTATCAGTGCCCCTGCGGCCCGGTCTCAGACCAGGTAACTTGGTTGATGTGCTTGTCAGTTAAGCTCGTAGTGCTCATGCCACGTAGTCCAACACAGGCACCATAGACTGCATCATAATGAAAGGTTTGTAGCAATTTGTATCCCTTGATAACTGTTACAAAATGCGATATCCATAAAATATAGACATCTCCAGAGAATACTAGAAGGTCGATTTACTGATCCCCCTCTAGCATCTAGCCTGTTTCTAGTTTTGTAACAGTTTGTCAGAATAGATTAAGTCCAGTTATCCCTTAAATTGAGCAAAATATTAATAGTGGTTTGAGATTCCAACTGGGTGATATTAAAAGAGCGAAATAAAATTTGAGACCTTTAATAATAAAAAAGGCGTCTTGGTGGACATTATAATTTAGGATACAAACTTCTACTCTTCTCCTGGATATTACTTGTTTATACATTAAATACAATGTTAAATTGTACATATAGTAGTATAGTACTGAGTGCACATTTCGTATCAGTACGACTCACAAGTACCGTCTGGTACTTAGCTATGATGAGTTATACTTAAATGATAAATATAATGTACTAGTGTGTGTATGTGCTCGAAAGTGTTCGTTATGTCTGGGTAAGACTAGACTCGACTTAGACTTAAAAACAGTGACTGACTAAACGTCCTCAAGTAATCTATCTTCTTGACCAACAAGGCAATCAAAACAGCTTGCTTGAACAGTATGACGAACCATTCGCCGAACAACAATAATGTACAAAGCATCACAGCGTCAGGAACAAGGAGATAAAATAACAACCCTAACTGGGGACCATCAGCAGATCCTCCATAAAAGGCATAAATCTCAATACTGAATCTAAGTTCAGCATAACCAAATCCCTGACTACGACAGTGTGCGTAGATGCCACACAATGTAGGTCAGGAGCTACAGCTTGGGACCAGGGTTGAATAGTGTGTCTGCGACACACAGCCTCAGCAAAACTTCAAAAATCACTAAAGTCTGAACAATTCCCCGTGAACAGTTACTAGAAGTATGTTTCGACTCACCAACGAAATCATACTGTCAAAACAAGAGTCTAAATCACGAACAAACATACAGCTATCTAGAGAGGTGCTTGACCAGCTATCGAGAGCCATGCTCCCAGGACAAGGAGCAGATGGAGAGAGAGCGATCTCTCGGATACAGGCCTCACATCAGGTATCACGTGACGCCCGTGATACTGCAGAGACGCCGGCAGGTAAACAAGCGAGCTGGTAGTTAGCTAAGCAGTTTGCCACAGTGAAGTGTAAATGTTACGTCCTGGCCCATGGCCGGGCTCAGAGAGTAGATACTCTCGAAACTCTTCAAAGGTAAGTCAAATAATAATATAAAACAAGATATTTTCATTTTAGCTATTAATGAAAATATCAGCAATATAAAATTATATGAAAGACAATATATATTAAATATACATTATATACATTGTGTCCCTTTCAGGGGGCGCAATATAACATTTAATAGTCTGCTGAATATATTTTCCCTATCTGTGAATGGAGGATGCTATAATGACTTGGGCTATCTCTATTCTTATTGATCTCTCTCTCTCTCTCTCTCTCTCTCTCTCTCTCTCTCTCTCTCTCTCTCTCTCTCTCTCTCTCTCTCTCTCAGCGTACCAATTGCACTTTGTGCTTGTTCGAGTCTGGATGAAGCAGTTGGGTGAGGGGCCTCTGGTGTAGGCGTAGGAAATACTAATTAGTCTGTTGCTTGACGTAGGAAACAATTCTCTTCCTGAGGTTCGAGTCCCTAATCTCCACAACGTCATAATATCTTTCTGGAGTTGGATGTAAAATAACACACACACACACACACACACACACACACACACACACAGATGAGTCACAAGGATGTTAGGAAGTACTTCTTCAGTCATAGAGTTGTTAGGAAGCTGGACAGTTTTGAGAGTGATGTAGTGGAAGCAGAATTCATACATAGCTTTAAGAAGAGGTATGATAAAAGCTCATGGAGCAGGGAGAGAGTGGACCTAGTAGCGACCAGTGAAGAGGAGAGGCCAGGAGCTATGATTCGACCCCTGCAACCACAGTTATGTGAGTACACGCACGCACAGAGAGAGAGAGAGAGTGTGTGAGAGTGAGTAAGCCAGTCTGTCAAATGCAGTGTTTACATTTTTTAAAGAGCCCAACATAAAAGAATAATTGGACAACTAAATATGGTTACTTTGATACAATTTACTTAGATATGACCAAAATAAACACCACAAATAAGTCAAACGCCTAAATTGTTGGAATCACCTGAAGTCCCTGGACGTTGGGCGAGGCTCGTGAACTCTCCCTCCCAATAATATACCACGACGCTGATAAGTGAAATATTTCATAGACTCAATAAAAAGTTTTGAAGCGAGCGCTCTCTCAAATACAGTCAGATAATAACTGTTTAAGTCTCGTGTAATAGTCACCCATTTAACTATATTAACAGCAAAATACGGACCGTGGGCTGGAAAATGCATCATAATTTATACCTGGGAAATTCTGAAAAGGATTTATCACAAATGTTCACACCGAAATTATGCTCCTAAGGGGGCAAGAGGCTAGGCAGACGCTGCAAAATATACCACCTATGAGAAAGCATGGGACAACTGACTATACTAATAGATAACTTAATAAGTGAAAGCTCCACACTTCCCATCACATCCCTAGCCGACTTCAAGAGAATCTTAATAAGTTCGACAAGTTAGTTCCTTGACCAACTGGGCTGTTATGTCTTCGATTACAACCAAAAGAATGGTTGATCATCCCATCAGTCAGGAGGCCTGGTCAGGGATTGGGCTGCGGGGCAGTAACCCCTGATATCGTCTTCAGGTAACCTTCAGGTACGAGCTGGAGAAGAAAAACACCTTTACTATGTGGTGACACAAGCACCTGTGTAGAATACCCAGAGCTCGCGACTCTTAAAACTTACACAAATATTGTACGAATTTTATAAAGAAATGTAGACATATTCAAGAGGAAAACTCTCGAAAGCCGTCATAGGAATGTTAAAAGTTGCAGGCGGTATCTAATCAGTCAGGTTATAGTGGAAGCGAGCAGCAATAGCTTGGTGGATCAGGCGGTCATCAGGGAACCTCTGGCCGGGGTGCCAGAGTATAAAAAATGTGGAGAGCGGTCACAGGTGTATGTCACAGAGGTATGTTTCAATTTCCCTCTCCCCGCCCTTCCCACTGATGGTCTGGTATTTCCTTGTTTGTCAGGTTGACAGCTCCACCTGACAGGTTGGTTGTCAACTTGTCAACCTCCCGCTGCTCTCCCTCTCTGCCCACCGCCTAGTTTTTATGTTAATGGCCATGTTTACCTTTTTCGTTTCCCGTATCTAAGGTTGAATGGCGCGCACGATGGCTGATGCGCGTGCGATCTCTCTCTCTCTCTCTCTCTCTCTCTCTCTCTCTCTCTCTCTCTCTCTTCACACACACACACACACACACACACCCATATATATGCCACAATGGCAGACACCTACTTGCCATACTCCGTAGCCGAAGGGGGTGGAGCTGCCAGCCACAGGGAGACCCAGAAGACCCAATAGGGTCGGAGACCCTTGGAGCATGGGGCAAGTGTGCTCTAAAGTTTCTCAAAGAGCTGGGTGAAAAACTCATCATAG